>OZ024742.1:187454838-187489838 GCA_964016885.1 Eledone cirrhosa
TGGTAGGCCCTTGAACCTTGCGTAGACCGGGAAATGGTAATTTCACTGGTTATTGAACGCTAGACCATTCCTTTATATAATATAATTCAAAACTATTTCACACACCCTAGGAATATAATAACGAGCAACGCAAAGAACCCAAAGCTAGATAGTGATCTGATCTAGTTTAATTTAGTTTTATTTTATTTTTTACGTTTCAGATTTACTCAACTCTATCATTAGGATCCTTAAATTAACTAGTATTTGTAACTAATAACTGTCTAGGCTACGTTACTTCACCAGCCAACTGAACTGACTCTCCTGGTCACGTGGAGCATGGAACTGTGTCCTGGAGTGCTTGGAAACAATAGAAATTTCCCTATTCTTGATATGAGATTTACTCGGAAGTGTTCGTGGGTTTATGAAACTGCGGTGACTATGCAGCTATTATCTCAGTAGCTAACACAAGACAAGCCACACTCGTTTCTCTACATCACAAACACACAGCGATGGAACTAAACCTTTTATTATGATTATGAAAGATATATTATATAAACGCTTCCTTCTCCTAATTCTTTAATAAAATCTATAAATTTTTAAACTTTTACATTTAATCTTTAATCTTAACTTTAATTTTAACCCTAAAACTTTTTAAGTTCTCGGTTCTGGTTTCACCCGCGTCCATTATATTTTTTGCTTTGCAGCATAGAGTTACGTCCCTTTGTAGTGTGAGTTCAAATCCTGCCGAGGTTAACTTTGCCTTTCATCCCTTACGGGGTTGATAAAATAAAGTACCAGTAATGCACTGTTAATAATTGCTGGCCTTGTCCTAAAAGTAGAAACAATTATATTTTTATAGAAGTTTAATCTGGCCCCATCTGAACATATTTCTCTGTAACCTGATCCCCTTTACCACTAGCATATGTCCCAATAGCAATGAATCAGAGGGTAGTAGTAATAAGCATACTAAACATACAACCCCCTGACCAAACCTGTAAGGCAAAATTGATAAGAATTAGCAGATAAAATATATACCATTTCCTCTCCAAATTAGCATATTAACCATATAAAAAATCGATTAGACCAAGCTATAAGAATAAAGGCTTCTATGAAGAAATCTCCGACAAATAACCGAAAGCAGCCCTTCGCGTCAGTTGCAACGGAATCTTTATCGAGTATTTCGACAGCTTGTATGAATCGCCCAGATATACAGTCAATTAAACAGAATTAGGTGTAAAATAAACTTATTGTCTAAATTTGAGCTAACTTCCTGAAGAGTCCGGTGCTCTAGGTGTCCAATGCTATCGGATATATTAAAATGCGGACGAAACCATGGTAGAGGTAACTAAATGTGTTCACTTTTCTCCTAGTTTATTTTACACCTAATTAAGTTTAATTGACTGTATATCTGGGCGATTCATACAAGCTGTCGAAATACTCGATAAATATTCCGTTGCAACTCACGCGAAGGGTTGCGTTCGGTTATTTGTCGGAGATTTCTTCATAGAGGCTTTTATTCTTATAGCTTGGTCTAATCGATTTTTTATATGGTTAATTATGCTAATTCGGAGAGGAAATGTTATATATTTTATCTGGTGATTCTATAGACATGTTTTATGATATATAGCTCTGATTATTTAATTTATTAACTCTTCATTGAGCCACAAAGTGACCCGTTGCAAAACATTTATGTATATATATATATATATATATATATATATGTGTGTGTGTGTGTGTGTAAACCCTTATATGTAATAATCTCCCGTAAGGTTGAGATAAAATTTTGGCTGTATTGTGCTGCGCTTTCTAGCAAAAAGCCACCAGCCGTAAGCAACTATTCACATCCTTTCTAACGTGACCGTTGCCACGTCACGATTCTTAGCCATTTTTTAATGTATTCTTGGCGCGATCACTTTGGAAAACTTATATATATATATATATATATAGAATTAGTATATTTACCAACATATGCGTACAGATGTACACTAATGCTAGCAAATACATAAGTTATGTGATAGTACCTAGGTGGTTCAAATCAGGAGGATGCAGAACAATTATATGAAAGACGTAAAATAAGAAAATTTTAAAAATTAAAAATTAACTTACTCACCAAAATTTTCACTCCAACTAATTAGTTTCTGTAATGGGATAAAAATAGTTACGCAATGTAACCATCGAGAATTCATAACGTCATCAGGGAGTCTAATAAAAACATATCTATGTGTGTGTGTATATATATATATAATATATATGTATATATAAATATGTATATAAATATATATATATATATACATATTTATATATACATATATATTATATATATATACACACACACACATAGATATGTTTTTATTAGCAGCATGACGTTTCCAAAGTATAACTATATATATATATATATATATATAGATAAATCTACCAAAAATTTATGGTAGTGTCCAATCCGTATGAAGAACTCAATGTAATCCGGATATCATGAAAAGAAAAGATGCATTCAAAAACTATTTTCGGTGAAAATTAACGGAAAACAGAGTCAAGATAAATTAATAAAGTAATGAATAAACAAAGAAACTATTTCTTATATTAAAAAATTCATCAAATTTTTTTGAATTTTTTTAATAACATTTTTTTTTTATTTTTTTAATATAAAGAATTTTTAAAATTTTTTTTAATATAAGGAACTGTTTCTTTGTTTATTCATTACTTTATTAATATATATATATATATATATATATATATATATATATATATATATGTGAGAACATACAGATGTGAGGAAAAACCACAGACCCTCCATCTCAACTCTACTTTTGAAAAGCAGAAGAACTTTGAAACCGGTAAAGGAACCAAATAAATATATATATATTTTTAAAAATAAGACTCCAGTTGCATTTTCGATTTCATCTTTTTTTTCTTTATACTTTCACTCGTGTAGGACACCTCGGTTATTTTTCATTTTGTAAAAAAAACCTCACTTTCTAATATATATATATATATATATGTATATATATATATATATATATATATATATAACGAAGGAAATGTTGTAAGGAACCAGGTGGACCATAACGCACCAAAGTACTCAATACTTAGCCTAGTAGAGTGGGTAATAGGAACCAGTAAGACCCCGAAGGTTGAGCTCAAGCCGTTTCGACGGCTAATTCTGGACTAATTGAAAATTTATCCTGCTATTTAAATAGCCGTGCTTCTCAAGGTGTAATTCCATATATGGTCAAAGTGATTGTCAATAGTTAGTAGTAATTCAGTGATGGCAAATTAGTAGGGGAGATGGTGGCTATACCTGCCAGTAGGAGAGAAAGGGGGAGGGGTGGAGTAGACCCAATCATGCGTTGGTAGTGCCGGCTGCAGCTGGGCAAGAGGTCAAAGAAGATAGTGGGGAGGGGGAGGGGGAGGAAGTCGAAACGGTAGGTAGTACAATGAGGGGTAAAAAGACTGAGAGGTAAGAAAAGCGAAAAAGTGTAAAGAAAAAAGAATATATAAGCAAGTTCTACGACCTAAGTCTTTAGCTATTGTTAGGCTAGATAAATAAAAAAATAAAGAAAGAAAGAAATAAAGAAAGAAGTAAAGAAATAACGAAATAAGTAAATAAACTAGGTGGGGCGGAATAGGAAAGGACTCTTTTAAGAGGTATAAGTACGTAAATCATACGGTGACGGGTCAACAAGTGGGGCCAAAATACTAAAGAAACTACCACGAAATAAATAATAAAGGTTTCTACCCCGGGCACAAGCTCAGCAACCACCCAGTGCAGAAAAGTAAACTAGTACGAGATAATAATTCTGAGACCTGAAAAAAATATACTAATGCTAACTCTAAAGGTACCGCCGCGCAAACAAATGTTCTTATACAAGCTACATGAAAGTTTGTACGAAGTAAAGGTAGAATACAGAAACGTTTTGGACGGGGTGGATTCTGATTTTATTTTTCCGTATTCTACCTTTACTTCGTACGAACTTTCATGTAGCTTGTATAAGAACTTTTGTAGCGCGGCGGTACCTTTAGAGTTAGCATTAGTATATTTTTTTCGGGACTCAGAATTATTATCTCGTACTAGTTTACTTTTCTGCACTGGGTGGTTGCTGGCCTTGTGCCCGGGGTAGAAACCTTTATTATTTATTTCGTGGTAGTTTCTTTAGTATTTTGGCCCCACTTGTTGACCCGTCACCGTATGATTTACGTACTTATACCTCTTAAAAGGGTCCTTTCCTATTCCGCCCCACCTAGTTTATTTACTTATTACGTTATTTCTTTACTTCTTTCTTTATTTCTTTCTTTCTTTATTTTTTTATTTATCTAGCCTAACAATAGCTAAATACTTAGATCGTAGAACTTGCTTATATATTCTTTTTTCTTTACACTTATTCGCTTTTCTTCACTCTCAGTCTTTTTACCCCTCATTGTTCTACCTACCGTTTCGACTTCCTCCCCCTCCCCTCCCCAGTATCTTCGTTGACCTCTTGCCCACCTGTAGCCGGCACTACCAACGCATGATTGGGTCTACTCCACCCCTCCCCCTTTCTCTCCTACTGGCAGGTATAGCCACCATCTCCCCTACTAATTTGCCATCACTGAATTACTACTAACTATTGACAATCACTTTGACCATATATGGAATTACCCCTTGAGAAGCTCGGCTATTTAAATACCAGGATAAATTTTCATTTAGTTTAGAATTAGCCGTCGAAACGGCTTGAGCTCAGCCGTCGGGGTCTTACTGGTTCCTATATATATATATATATATATATATATATATATATATATATATATATATACATAAATAAATATATATATGAAAACACGGAGAAAGAGACGGTTATTAGGAAGAAAAATATATTTTTTTCCTTTTTTATTTATTTCTCTATTTTTTCTGAGTTAGAAAATGATTAAAACGAAATGTTTTACTTTGTGTGAAATGTTAAGGTATTAGTTGATTTATTTATGAATTAACAATGGCATTTATTTATCTATTTATATATTTAATAATTGTCTATTACCGGTTTCAGCATTTTTATGCATTATCAAATGATAGTGATATGTATTAGTGTGGTGTCGCACATATTAAAGAATAATGTTATTTACAAACAAGGTTTATGAAGTGAAAAGAAAAAAAGAAAAAAAGAAAAAAAGAAAAAAAGAAAAAAAAGAAAAAAAGAAAAAAAGAAAAAAAGAAAAAAAGAAAAAAAAGAAAAAAAGAAAAAAAGAAAAAAAGAAAAAAAGAAAAAAAGAAAAAAAACGGTCGTAATGTAGAGCATAAAAAGTCAATATGAAAGGAAAAATAATGTTATTTACAGGCATAGTTCTTGAAGTTAAGTAGATCAAAATGTGTTAATATAGCAAGGGTACTTAGTTGATCCATGATTCCATGATGGAGGCAAACGCTGGACTGAGGTTTGATATGATTTCCCTTTTTAGAGAGTTAATATGCAGGAGGAGGAAATTCAGGCTGGATGATATTTAATTTATTTAAGAAAAAGGATTAGGTAGGGTTTGAGGGAGGTAACTCTAGGTAAATGTTTGATTGTTTGTTGCAGTTTTAGTTTGGTCCGAAGTTTAGTGAATTAAGTAGAGGTTGGAATTTGTTAATGAAATATGTTTCCTTATTGGTACGATGGATGAAAGTAGCGTTGTCTATGAATTTGTAAATGGGGAGAATTTTAAAGTTTGGATGTTGGTTGTGTGTATATATACATATATATATACACACACACACATATATATATACATACATATAGACACACACACACATACACGCACACACACACACACACACACACACACACACACACACACACACACACATATATATATATATATATATATATATATATATGTAAATTTATATATATATATATATATATATATATATATATATATATATATATATATATATATATATATATATATATTGGAAAATGTGTGAGATCCTTGGTACAGTCAGGTATATATTGAAAAAAAGGAAAAGAATGACTTCACTTGTGCTGTTAAAAGATGTTTGATTTAATTTTATAATATTATAATATTATGCGTTGGTAATAATATTATAATATTATAAAATTAAATCAACAGTTTTTTAACACTACAAGTGAAGTCATTCTTTTCCTTTTTTTCAAATATATATATATATAGTTATACTTTGGATAGGTCATGCTGCTAATAAAAGCACACGCACCGGACTTTCGTTTGATCAACCGACTGAATCCTCTTCGACGTATTCTATGGAAGATCTACTCCATCATAATGTACGCCTGTACTAGCTTTGAACATTTTAATTTTTATTTTTTTCTCCTCTGTAAAATTTAAAAACTCATTACTTAATTTCACTTCTATTCTCCGAACTTATTATGATTGTTACAGACGTGGCTTTCATTCAAGAAACTGTCTGCGGGGCGTTAAATTATAGAAGTAAATAATTGGAAATACTGCAGTAAAATATTTAGATTCCAATAGAAAATAATAGAAGACAAATAGCTGCAACAATATATCGCACCTTCAACTATAACAAGAGCAGTAACAAAAGCCAAAAAGCATCATTAAAAATAACTAATACGGTATGAGAAGAAACGTTATTTCTCTTTATCTCCATACAACAAAGTATATACTAACAGCGATATTTTATTGATCTCGCGGCAATTTGCATAATATTTCAGCATAGTTAATAACGACTAATGCTTGGCTTGCTTATGAACTCAGTGCAACCTTTGTAGCTTTATTTTATTTGTTTAGTGTAATTCGTTTTTTGTTTTGTTCTGGCATTCATCACGCATTACTCAGAGCCTGTTGGGTTGTTTTTATTGATGTGGCCTAGATGTTGCTTCAGTCGATGTCTTACTTCATCTGACATCAGAGTCACATCATCCTTATAAGGGTTATGTAAACCCATGTTTCACCGTCTCTAAAAGACCGTTGATTAGAGGTTGAATTTGAACTTAATTTAAGGGCTCTTAAATTCTGATGCAGATGTAGGGGGCACCGTTCTGTGACACGGTGTGTCTTCTGCACGTTTACACCTAGATCGGAACACAGGCGATTTATTCCAGAGGAAGAAAGAAAGAGAGATATAGAGATAGGAGAGAGAGCTAGGGGAAACAGAGAGGAGATATAACTTTATAGATAGATAGATAAATAGATAGATACATTGATAGACAGATAGATAGTTAGATAGAGACAGAGAGAGACACATATATATATATATATATATATATATATATATATATATATAGATAGAGAGAGAGAGAGAGAGATAGATAGATAGATAGATAGATAGATGATGGATGTATTTAAAAAAGAAAAGATCAAGACAAAATTAAGTAATGAAAAAAATGGGGAAAGGGCAAAGTAGATAAGATCTTGCTGCATAGGAAAGTAAAAGAAAGGACTATAAATGCCATATATAAGAAGTAAAGGAGGGAAAGAGCAAGGACTATTAGGCAAAGGAAGAAAGAGAGGGGGAAGAGGACAGGGTGACAAACAGTGCGTTTAAGAACAGGGTGGTGTTTCGGTTATATCCTGCGGACAAATAAGACAAAGTCCCAAAAACAGATACATCAGACCATTACGTCTGTCGCTCTAATAATTTCATCAGTCCTGCTTACCTCAACTTCTTGTATGACGCTGTGGCAAATTTAAGTAACGTAGAAATTATTTTCACCTTGAAAGTAAAGGTATTGCTGCACGAATGCACGAATATTATTTCATCTATTGACCTCCGCCGGTTTCGACATTGACTGTTCTTTTTTTTTTCGATCAACGGAGCAACCTCCTCACGACATTGGCGTGATACGAGTAGAGCATCCCACAGACAACCACACTTTCAACGAGATTCTTAGGAAGTTCAGTCTAACATATTATGTGACAAACCTGGTATGTCACAATACACCCGACGGGCTACCAAACAGTTTCCGTGTACCCATTTCCACTTACAAAGGAGTTATTGATAATTTTGATAACTTTGATAGGTTTCGGCCAGTAATCGCCCAAGCCATGTCTAACTTGATAGCACCACTGACCCGAGCTTCGGAAACTAACGTGTAAATGGCTTAGCATATGATAAACACGTGTACCATTAACATAAATATCAGTGAGATTAAGCCTGAGACAGTGTGTGATTTAGAATCACAGGTACAGAAACATGAAATAAATTAACTTGCTGAAAGATATAACCGTCGGCCAAACACCTTAACAATTAGGCCTCGTACATTCACATGTTTCGATTATAAAAGATATTTGATATTATTATAACTTTCCGTGTGTAACACGGAAATTTCTGATAGATCAATAACATTGAAATTATTTATGTGATAAATAGTTATTCTGTTTAATTGTCAGTCTGTCTCTCTTTCTCTCACACCCTCTCCCTACATATACACGCATATATATATGTATATATATATATATATAAACACATATCTCTCTCTCTCTCTATATATATATATATATATATATATTATATATATATATGGACATATATATGTATATATATATATATATGTATATATATGTATATATGTATATATATATATATATGTATATATATATATATATATATATATATATATATATATATATATATATATATATATATATATAAATATATACATATATATATATATATGCATAAATATAAATACTTAGAGACACATCATTGATCACATTGACACACACGCACGCACATCGATATTATTTTACTGACTGTTCTATGATTGCCCTGCACCAGTGTATAGTTTATCGATTATAAATCAGTAAACAAAAGTATTAAAGCAATTTGGCAGCGCGAATGTATAATTATATGTGGGCCTTGTTTAACATCCGAATGAAATAAGAGTCGAAATGTTAGCAAGTTAGCAAATGTCAAATAGAGAGGAAAGTAGTTGAACGTAAAAATTATCTAGAAGTATGTCGTACAGATAAGCCACATGCACCTTTATTTTATTAATTATACATACATATACACATATATATATATATGTTGAGCTCAGCCGTCGGGGTCCTACTCGTTCCTATATATATATATATATATAGATATATATATATATATTCATATGTATACGCACATACACACACATATTTATGAATTATATATACATATATAATTCATACATATACATGCATGCATCATATACATAGATAGATAGGCAGATATATGTACGTATATATTTCTTTATGCACCGGGGTAATTGCTGGCCTTGTACCAAAAATAGAAACAATTATTATAAAGAAAACATTTTTATATATGTATATTTCCTTATATACACAGATAGAGGCATACGTAGATATTTGCGCTGTTATATATTTATAATTATATAAACACAAATACTTATGTGCTGACTCTGTGTTTATATACTTATGTGTTGACTCTGTGTTTGTAATATATATATAAAGAGAGAGAGAGATAAATATACACGGGCGTGTATGATTGTGTATAGAAGATTATATTAATAAAAGGAATTCCAACTTTGTCTGATTTACTCGTTTTATTTACAATCCTTTAAAATTTATAATGGTATTAGAATGAAATAGTATGGTAGAATATTAAATGTTAAGTGTTAATTGAACAAGTACTTTCATGCTTTCGCAATCTTCAGGTTCATAATATGCGGTGATAGTCAAGTTTGCAATTTTCATATATATATATATATATATATATATATATATATATTATATATATATATTTATATAAGTTGATTGGTACTTGACTTTTGACGAAGTCAACAAATCATGCAGACAATGAATTTTTTATGTGTGTGCGAGTATGTATGTATTTGTTCATATGTGTGTGAATGTATGTGTCTGTATGTATGTGTGTGGGTGTGGGTGTGGTGTTTAGGCCTCATAATTTAGTGGGTCCAGAAACTAGGGTCGGTAAATATGTACCCAGCCTGAAGGAAATAATTACTGGCGTTGATGTAATCAACTAAACCCTATCAAGGTTTACTACAGCTCGGCCGGAGTGTAATAACTAAAACCAGCAAAAGACAAAGAAAACGATAAAGATATCTAAATTTAATCATGAACTAAAGTGCTATGAGTGGCCTTTGTCAAAACACTGGTTCATACACACATACACACGCACATATATACTCACATACATACACACGTGAATACACAGACCCCCACACTCCTACACTAAATTGTTTAACTTAACTAAACAAAAGACTTCAAAATTATGAAAGACATTGTTGAGGTTTTCTCAGACTCTTTTTATAAACACATACACTATGATAAATCACTCGAGTCTCATAATATATTCAAGCAACACATCAACGCGGTATTTGGAAAAAAAAGAAAGTCCTTTGTGTCCTCAAGGTATAAATACTAAATCGATAATAGTGAAATACTTTTCACGTTAACCTGCTGTTAAAATATCTACTCTAGTTTTCTATAAAAAAGCATAACGAAATATATAGGTACGTTTAATCTATAGAAGCTAGTAAAATTCACGTTGGCAATCAAAGAGGGAAAACTAGGGTAAATATTGTCAAACGAAACAACAATGTACGCTTTTGCTTCATATATTTCGGAATGAATTCCATTTTTCAAAAAAAGAAAAAAAAGGAAACGAGTGTGATGGTGATGACATGTGCAAATTGTTATTTTTTTGTTTTAAAAGAAAGACTGTGATATAAATAATTTATTATAGTCTGTTATGTCGCAGTAGCAGCAGCGACGAGACCACCAGCAGCACCAACAGCAATAACACGAATAATAGCTGTAGTAGCAGTAGCATAGTCTCTACGGACGATGTGATAGTGATAAATAATTCAATAATTTCACGTGTTTCATTATTATGTTTAAAATTTGGAGAGGATAGTTATAAATTCTCACGTCGTAAACACACGCACGCACACATTCTCACACATACACACACATGCACACACACACAAAACTAATTTACAGATATGTTCACACCCTGTTCATTGTTGTTCATTAAAACAACAATGTAATCATTTGCAGATCGTTATAATTACTAATGGGCACATTCACGCCCACTGATCTGTTTTCTATCATGCAAATCTATAATACATGCATATTCATATATACATACGAAAGGTAGATACATATACTCGCGCACACTGTTATATTTACACACGCTACACACACACACACACATACGTAAATACATCTATACACATAAATATATATACACACATGCATATATATATGTATATACATGCATATACATATACTTATTTATGCATATATATATATATATTTATATATATATATATATGTGTGTGTGTATTTATGTGTGTGGGTATGTATGTATGCATGTATAAATCTGGAACATTCATCGTTGAAAGTGACGGAAATCCATTTTCTTCCATACGTATTCGGTTAAACATTATTATGACCTTCTTTTCTGTTCGTATTTGACCGTAATATTCTAACAAAGTCAAACTCTGAAGATCAACAAAAACAAATAATGAATAACGACTTCAAGGTGAAGTGGTTGAGTGCATTTCCCTTGAAATTAATGAGTTCAGCAGGATATATACAAATACTTGTGATGGATTTATTAATCAATATGTTTGGTTGGTTGTCAATCAGTTTAGAGAAAATATCTTGAATGTTTTATACAGTAGCTTTAGACATACATCTTGTGAAATGATGGTGAAGTGTTTTCACTAATCATGGATTCAGTTGCCAACTTTGGATTCGTTTCCTAAACATATCCCATCCCACCTCTGTTGTTTTAACATCCATTTCTCCCCAAACTCATTTCCTATACATATATTCCATTATGCATCTGATCTTTTAACAAAGATTCCAACGGAGGTACATTTTTCAGACAAAGATTCTATCATAAGTATACTTTTTAAACAAAGTTTCCTTTATTATTATCTTTAAACAAATTCCACTGTAAATAAGTTTTAAAACGCATATGCCTTCATAATTACGTTTTTAATATTGTTATTCCTCCGTAGATACATTTTTCCAACATATGTACCACCGTAAATGCGCTTCTAATGCATTCCATCATTCTTAATTCCATCCTACAAGTAAACATTTCATTATACATGTTTTGTAATACACATTTCATCATTCATTCTTTGTAATACATATTTCATAATACATTCTTTGTAATACATATTTCGCCATATGAGTTTCATAATATATATTTGCTCAGACATGTTTTGTAATATATATTTTATCATATATGTTTTGTGATACATATTTCATCATACATATTTGTAAAACATATTTCATCATGCATGTTTGGTAATATATATATGTTGTCTTATATGTCTTGTAATATATATTTCATTATACATGTTTTATAGCACCCACTCCATCATACATATATTTTTATCACATACACCACTATTGTTGCTTAATTTAGTACATATTTCATCATAAATGTACCTTTTAAATCGTTATTTCCTCAAATATACATTTTAAAACACATATTCCATAATAAATATTGGATTAATCCTAGTTTTCGCTGGATATAGTTGGTTTTAAATCTCTATTAAAATTTTGAACTCAGAACGCAAACTACTGGAACATATACCCCGAGATATCTCGTCCGATGCTCCATCAATTCTACCAATCTATTTCCATTGTGTGCTACTTAATATTATCAAACCCTCAGGGATGAAAGCAAAGTTGAGTTCGACAGGGTTTGAACACGGGCAGAAAACCAGACCAAATACCACAATAGGGTGTATCGTAAACGAATTTGCGTATTCGACAATCTTCCTTTCATTTTAGATCCCACAAAACTTGATGGACTCGTAGGGGCGCTGTATTGACATACGGCATTTTAGGAGGCATTTTAAGCCTGGCGGGGCCCATCCCTCTCCAGGCCTGAGTAGAATAGATTTCTTCCAGAGAAAGATAGAAAGTGAGAGAGAGGAAGTGACAAAGAAACAGAGGAAGAAGCGACTACTAGACTGGTACTTTTGTTATCGACCTTTAAAGGATGAAAGGTAAAGTTGATCTCAGCGGGATTTGAACTCAGAGAGCAGAGGGCTGAAATAAACACTGCAAAGCAATCTATTCGACTTTCTAACGATTCTGTCAAATCGCCGCCTATATATTCTTTTTTTTATATCTACACAAATTAGCATCTGTTTTCCATAGATTAACACAACGCATGACGAATTGATAAGTTAAGTTTTCAACAGGATATAGCTTTTGTTTATTGCTGTAATTATTGTTTTGTCATATTAGATTTACTTATTTGCCATTGACAACAATTTCACTTTCGTTTACATTCATTTACAGCGTAAATGTGAATTTTCGTCTACGGAACTCAATTGCAAGTAATTTTCTAAATGTAATTTTTTATAAAACTAAAATAGAAACGATCTGTACTACGAAAGGAAATATAAAATAAAACCTTGTTACAAAACTGTAATGTCAGCGGCTGAATTAACTTTAAAAACAACACTTATAACAACAACAATAACGGAAACAATCTGGCTGTAGATCTATTTCAAATAAATTTTATCACTCTCCTATGCTGTTCATTTTAGATGATTTGCCTATATCAGAGATAAAACTGTAATTATTTTGTAACAAAACAATATATTTTATCCTCGGTGAAATAGTTGAAATTTGTTGTGCTATATATTGGAAGACATTAGTAAACATTGTTTACGATGCTACATGTAAGAACAATCTGACTGGGGATGTTTTATGAGGTGGACGTGGGCAGTTATGAGTGTTTACCCGGTCCGATCCCAATCTGAGGCTTTTTAGGTATGCATCATAACTATAGCCTCCCAGAATCGACCCACGCGTTGGCAGTAAAATGTGGCAGAGAAACTTGTCGGATGGGTCGTGCATGTAATTCACCCTGATTTAGCTTATGGAATTACATCAGCGTGTTCAGGAGTCCATGGAATAATGAACCGTTTAGAAGTTAATCCATGAGCTTCACACGTTCAGTAGATTGAACAACTGAATATTCATCATCGGCGCCGACGGAAAACCCGCCATCATCTAGCTGTGTTGGAAAATAAGACAATGCTATTTAAAAAAAATATATGTAAGTTTTTATTTCCGTCATTTCAATGTTGCTCCAGCTTAAATATCTTACAGTGTCACAATAGCTGTTAATAACATAATTCAACTTATAACAGAGCCAGCAGTCAATAGCTACAAGGAGGCATGAACTCATATGTCATATACTAAATCGTTGAGCTTCTTAATATTCATTTAAAATAGAATACCATGGCAACTATGTTTCATATATTAAAAATACTTTAATGGATTCGCATGTTTAGATAGTCTCTGTGGGTATCCTCTAGCATCTTTAAATATTATGTCACATGTTCGATGTGTTTTTATACAGTTCAACAATAAAGCTGTATTGCATTAATAGTATGAAAATAGCAACACAGTGTCTAATTGATACATTTGTCAATGCAACAAAGCTATTATGTCGAAGGTATCGCAGAAAAAAAAAACAAAAAAACCAAACGAAACAACTACACGAAGACAAGAAAGCATTAATAAAACTAAAAAGAAAAATAAATAAAATTAAAAAACAAACGAATAATGAAAAAAAAAATGAAAAATATGAAAGGTAGAAAGGCAAGTTGCATTATCAATGCTCACAATATGTCGTGCTGTTTCAAATCTATAGAAGCCATCTCTGCCTTGAGGAGATCAGATATTCTATTGGAATTTTTTGAAATATTTGAAAATGTGAGCACAAATATACAAGATGATGTATAAAATTCCTAATAGCTGGAATATTTCACGACTTCGTTCTATTATCTACACGCTATCACCACTTTATTATCAACTCATATTACGAGTAGGCGAGAAACTAACACATTTCTGATGTCAAATAGAGTAAGGCACTTAGATTTTATATGCTTAGCTGCCCTATATTCTTTAAGTTCAGCTGCAACTAGATGCAAATTTAATCGCTATTACTTCGAAGATAGTAATGGCGGCAAATTGAGAGAGCTGTTAAGATATCAGATAGAATGCTTTGCAGTATTAGTTCCGGCTTTCTCTCTAAGGTCATCGTTGCCTGTCATCAATTCGAAGTCGATAAATAAAGTATCAATTAATTACTGCGTATGATTCTGTCTCTATATCTCTTTCTCAATTCCCACTTCCGTTATACTGGAAGAAATTGATTGTGATCAGACCTAGAGAGGAAGGAGTACCTCCAGGTTTGAAATGCCCAATACACGTCTCATTTCACTACGATGCGCTAACGATTCCATCAGGTGTTACGGATTCATAATACATACTTAGAATAAAATCATACAAAATTTAAAGTATTTGAATCAATGTTTTTTGTTTCAACATGAAGTAATGATTCTAATTTCAAAAATGATAAGAAGTATATTAGAAGGTAAGGTTTATAATTAAGTAGTAAATAGCACATTGCTTTACGAAAAGGATTCGTAATACTCAGTTTCTTCACTAACCTTTAACAAAGTTACATTACACACAAAAAAAAAAAAAATATATATATATATATATATATATAGAGAGAGAGAGAGAGAGGGAGAGAGAGAGACAACGGGCTTCAATACAGTTACGATCTATGAACAATACATTGGTCAACCTGAGGCTAGAATGGAAGACACTTGCTCACAGTTGTACACACTAGAAATGGAACCGAAACTACGCGGTTGCAAGTTTGTGAATTAATCTTTTATTTCATATATTGATCACCATGAAATTAATAGCAGGAGCAACATTTGCAGCAATAGGTTAAGTATATGGACATTAGTGTTATTGCTTTACATAATGGCCTGGAGTGGAGGTATTAATCCCTAGATTCATTGGCGTTAAGCGACTGAGAGTACACGTTTGCAACATGGATAGGGCGCTAGTCATTTGAAAACCTAATGCAAAATTGTCCACAGAAGTTGACATAAACATTGTGAAATGTAATGCCTCCTTATTCAAGAACAGACCATATCATCCACTTCTGGAAATCGAACTTACCACTTTATGATCATGAGACCAACACTTTAACCATTAGGCTATGTGACTTCCCGCGGTGTTTTTACGAGTAAATTAACATGTATTTCCCATTATCTGATATAGAATAAAACTTGGTAAGTACGCAAGGCAACATCTATAACGTTATCTTATTGGGAAAATTTCAATGTTCATAGCAATAAATCTGACACCTTAAACACATCACTTTCTCAAGATATTAGATGAGATGATATCATACTTTGAAACTATTAACGGAAAATGGAATTTGTTTTAAAAATCATTCTCAGCCCTTGCTTATATGTATAAGCTCCTGAAATCTGTAACGCAATCTTAATTTTATGAATGTCATAGATTTATATTAAATTATCGCCAACCAGATCTACGTACGTATCGAAGTATGTATGTATGTATGTATGTATGTATGTATGTATGTATGTATGTATGTATGTATGTATGTATGTATGTATGTATGTATGTATGGGTGTATGGGTATGTATGTATGTATGTATGTATGTATGTATGTATGTATGTATGTATGTATGTATGCATGTATGAATGTGCATGTATGTATGTATGCATCATGTATGTATGCATGTATGGACGTATAAATGTATGTATATATTTATAAATGTATATATGTATGTATAAATACATGCATGTGAAACTATGCATGCTTTTTCATTGAGATTTATTGATGATCTAAGCAGACTACAAGCCGGTCACTAAGCAATTGACTAGGATTGTTTGCTTGAACCAAGAGAAGTTCAGAAGTGTGTCAAATATCGCATATGATGAATGAATGATTATGATTGAATGGTGCAGTGGTTAGGTTGTTGGACTCACAATCATAATGTCATGGATACAATTCTCGAACCAGGCGGTGTGGTGTATCCTAGAGCAAAACATTTCATTTAAAATCGCTCCAAACATTTAATCTAAAAATGTGTACAAACGTCACCCGGAGTTTAACTCTGCAAGTGTTGGCACCTCATCCTTGCTACGGGTGTTGTAATCTCGCTCCCTTAACGCCAATAAAACATTGCTAAACTCCACTTGGAGATTAACCCTGCGATAGTTGGCGTCCTGTCTTGCTGCGGGTAATGTAATCTCGGTCACTTAACGCCAATAAAACATTTACAAACTCCACCCGGAGAAGATTCTAGGCTCGAGAAATATTTTAAATTAATCCAATTATTCATGAGATAACGGTCATTCTAAAAAAAAAAAAAAAAATCACAGCTTGTCTCTCAAGGGAGTCTTTTGGTATTGTTTTCAAACATTCAAAATAAAGTTTGGTTGGAATGTGACATTGACAAAACATCAAAAACACGATCGAAATTTTAGAAAGCCAAAGAGAGCAAAATATATTGGTAGGACCAGTGTTATAACGAGATAAAATTTAAAAATACTACGCTATGAAAAATGAAACAGTACACTAGAAATTAATACGTTTTAGAAATGAAAATAGCAATCTAAAAATATTACAAACACGAAATGCCCTTATCAGATTATCTTAAGCTTGAATTATTTTGCTGTTATTAATTTTCAAATTATTACTCATAAGTTGATGAACATTTAAAAAAAAATCTACGGCAAACATTGAACTCCATTAATTTATAAAAGATTTTGGCGTAAATTATCAATTTTCATTTCAAGATTAATTCTACTGCGGTAAACATTTGATAGACACACGCAATTTATGGTGTGCTGTTGGTTAAATAGATCGACATCGATGTATAAAACGATAGGAGGTGTTGAAACGTCTCAAACAAGATATATCGTTAATATTCCCCTATATTGCCTTCATTCTCCCGTCGACAATTGCATGGTTGAATTAAATGAATGTGGACCGAAAAAATGCTTTTAATTAAAAAAAAAATATCTCCAGAGTTAAAAATTTTCCGCTGTTAAAATCTTAAAAAATGACCAAGTGATGATGGATCCTTCGTCGGTTGAAGGATAAGTACTGAGATCCTGACTTAAACAGATGTTACTTAAAGTGGTAGTGGTTGAGTATTTCATAATCACGGCTTCCCTTAACGTAAGTTTCAGACAAAATCTGCCTGACACGAAATGTTCTAAGGGTTAAACTTTGAATTTTATGTACAATCCTTCCGTCGAGTTTTCACAGTTTCCAGCTACTAAATTCTATTCTCAAAACGCTTTGGTCAACCCGCGGCTAAGATAAAGATACCTCTCCAAGATGCCACGTAGAGAATTTGAACTCGAGATGTCTTGATTTTAAAGTGAACTTCTTAACCACTCAGCCATACATGTACCTAAAATCTAATATTGAGTTGTTTATCAAATTCCTTCCATATACGAGGGTACAGAACATGATACGAGATTATTTAAAGAAATGATTCCTAAAGATGGTGCTGACACCCACTCTTGGATGCAAAGATATCATGAAGGTGGACAGAGATGGACGCAGGATACAATTTAGTAGATTCTCGTACAACGGTCAATTTCACATATTCAAAAAATGCTTAACTATAATAGAAAAATAAATAAAATCTAATTTCCAGTGTTAAATTCTTGATCAAGTTTACAATATTGTGGGTACTGATGAAATGTGTTATCTAACAAATGGTAGGAGTTGACCAAAGACTCGTTGGGTAATTCAGATGTGGTCCCAACGAACGTCACAGTATACATTTCACAGACACACCACCTAATGTTATCTACTTCGATATATTTTTGACTTAATACATTCTAGTTGTATGGAGGATCCATAATTTATTCAACAAATGAAATAAATCTATGTACATTGTTTTATTTTCAGACAGTATATTACCTTCATGCAAAACATTTGATTGTAAAATATATTTATTATCCCGCATTTCCACATCATACACAGGAAATGCATACCGGTTGGTTAAGATTGGTGCTTCTACGTTCCTTAAAAGCTTACTTTTTAAAATATTCATTTAATGTGTTTAAGGAACCATTTACTGATTTGAAAGATTCACTTAATGCGTTCTATATAATCACATTATATTCTTATATATTTGGCTACCTTATTTATTTACTTTGTCAATATATATATATGAACCTGTCATATTATTTTCTTCTTTTCCTCTCGAATTAAGCTATACTGCTGAGTAAGACATTATTCTGTACAACATTCTACATTCACTAGACATAAATAGTTTTTTGCGCATGTAAAAAAGATGCTTTACTTCATCTATTTTATTATTTCACTGAATTGAAGGTAGTGTATTATCAAAATCATGAGGGCGTCGAAAAAAAAAATGTTTTGTAGTATTTAGTTACAGTTCTTTGTTTTCTGATTTCAAATCCCGCCCAGAAAATCTTTGCCTTTTATTCTCACGGAGTTAGTAAAATAAAGTACCAGTCAAACACTGGGAATCGATAGAGCGTCGGACAACATACATTGCAGCATAGAGTTACAGCCCTTTGCGTTCTGAGTTCAAATTTCGCCGAGTTTTGTTTTGTCTTTCATCCTTACGGAGTCGCTAAAATAAAGTACCAGTTTGGAACTAGCTATCGAAACGTCAAGGGCCCAGCTCTCGGGCTCCTACACTTTCTAATATACATATATTTATTATTCATTCTTACAAACGTACGTATGTACGTACGTACATACATACACACAAATATACATACAAACATGGGATATATATATATATAATCTTTCCCAACACAAATTGCTGACCTTGTCCCTAAATTATGAGTCATTAAAATGGCAGTGGATTGGCAGAGTAATTAGAGCATCGAAAAAATGTTTAGCAATATGTATTCCTGTTCTTTACGTTCTGAGTTCAAATTCCGCCCAGATCAACTGTTCCATTTGAACTTCCAGGCTCGATAAAATAAAGTACCAGTAAAGAATTGGGGTCAATAAAATCAACTTGCCCTTCCTCCCAAATTGTTTGCTTTAAAATTATTTCAAATCGAAGCAGGGTAGGAATAGTCTACATCGTTAAAGCTGTATTATTTCTCACGATTCCTTACATGTGGAGTTTAAATCTTGTGACAGTCAACATTAACTTTCATTACATTGTAAAGTCGTCTAAGTCAAGTTAGTACAAGACTGTTACACCATGTAGTCAACTCTAGAAGGATAAAAGGCAAAATTGTTTTCCATGAGGTTTGATACCACAACATAAAGAGCCGGATCAAATATTGGTTTCTTATATAGGCACAAGGCCAGTAATTTGAGAGGAGGGGAAAGTCGATTAAATCGACCCCAGTGCGTGATGGTACTTTATTTTATCGACCCTGTAAGGATGAAAGGCAAAGTTAACCTAAGCGGAATTTGAACTCAGATCATAAAGGGCCGTAACTCTATGCTGCAAAGCATGGGATCCGACCCTTTACCGATACTGCCAATCCACCGCACTTACTCAGATCAAGTATCGGTGGAAAATCCACCTCGGCGTTCTATAGAGGGCTAGTGGAGGGGAAGAGCGACGACGTTCTCGGGAGACCCTGGGCGTCGAAGACGATCAGCTGTTCGCTGTCTTCAAGAGAACTTTCAGCCCGGGCCTATGGGCAACTTCCAGAAATCCCTGGCAGTGCTGCCCGTGAGCGTTGCCGGTTCGGGATAAGCTCTACAGGCATGGGGATGCTGTCAGTTGAGCCTGTCCGAGATGCGCGCAGGGTGACGAAACCGTCCTGCACGCACTCATTCAATGCCCAAGAATTTCTGACTTATGGGGCTATGTCGAACAGTTGCTGTCGCGTGTATGACGGATCCGGGTTTCTAGTGAGTCCATTGTTCAGATAGCCCCACCATCCTCCTTTCAGGAGGAGGAAGGGCAGGCAGTTTTCATCTGCCTAGTGGCCATGGCGAAAGTGATTGTGTGGTGGACAAGGTTGAAAGGGTTGAAGACGGACACTTTCCTCTCCAGCCAATCCCTGGTTAACCTTTTCAAGTTTCATTTGTAGAGGAAAATCAGGGTGGAGAGGCAAGTACTAACTTCTAGTAAGTTTATTGAAAGGTGGGTGAAAGTGGCAGGTCTGGTCCGAGTGAACGGGCCCGTTCTGAGTATACGCCTGTAGACTGAGGAGTGGGAAAACTGAGAGAGGGCCCTGGTGGTTAGGGTGGCCGTGGTGTTTTGTGTGGTTTTCGCCACGAGTGACCCTCGGAATTTTCCCCCTATTGAGGAATTTTTGTTGTTTGAAAATATTTCTATCTTCTTTGTAAACCCACTTTGTATCGTCCTGTACAGTTTTTTGCCGTCTGTAATGTTTTTCTTCATGTTAACCCTTGTGGCCAATAAATATACCATTATCGAAGCAGGAAAGAGGAAAGTCAATGTTGACTTGGATGGTATTGATATCACTATATAAAGAGCCAATACAAATACCACAAAACTACAATTCCGCTGATGCAACAATAATAATTATATTAATAATAATGATAATAATAATAATGGTTTCTTATACAGGCACAATGCCAGCAATTTTGGGGGAGTGGAAAGACGATTAAATCGACCCCAGTGTGTGACTGGTACTTTATTGTATTGACTCCATAAGGATGAAAGCCTAAGCTAACCACTGCGGGATTTGAACTCAGAACGTAAAGAACCCGAATAGATACTGCTACACGTTTGTCCGACTCTTTAACGCCTCTACCAATCTACCACTCTTATGTAATAATAATTGTCTCTACTTTAGGCACAGGGCCAGCAATTATTCCAGTACATTACAGGTACTTTATTTTACAGACCCCGTAAGGATGAAAGGCAAAGTTAACCTCGGCGGGATTTGAACTCAGATCATACAGGGAGGTAACTCTATGCTTCAAAGCATGGCGTCCGACCCTCTACCGATACTGCCAATCCAATAACAGTAATAATAACAATAATAATAACAATAGTAGTAGTAGTAGTAGTGGTAGTGGTAGTGGTAGTAGTAGTAGTAGTAGCAGCAGCAGCAGCAGCAAAGTGACACCGGTAATAATGATTGCGATCAGTGTTATTATAAGTTATCTTCTAAATTCGTAATCTTTGACTAAGGTCGCACAACCTTACATTGAAGGAAGCCATCTCAAATAATTGTGTAATCATAAAGATATAATCCTGTCTAAGACAGCGGCGCCGAAAAATATAGAAATCTGAAATAGTTTGCTATTAAATATAGATAATCTTATCGAACCTATACGAACTTCTCTTTTTTTCGATTTAAGCGTTTTCATTTTCGGAATACAAGACATATAAACTCTTCGTGGTTAAGGAAGAGAAATAAAATGGAATGCGTGTTTTGCTCTGTCTATGCCAGTAACGCTTTCATAAATATTATTCCCGTTTATCAAGTAAAATCGATATTGTTTATCTAACTCATGTATAGTATATATTCTTCAATAATTGTAGTAATGAAAAAAATGTTCTTCAGTTGATGATGGAGATGACAAAGTTTAATGTAATGTCTTAACATTTCTTAGTCGACCCACACCCAACCACGTTGTTTCTGAAAATACTTTCTAATTTAAATATATACAGAGTGTTCCCCAAAAATGTATATATATACTTTAACAGCATTCTAATAAATATTGCGTGCTCCGGTAATTTATGTTCTGTGGTTTACCAATTGGTAAAGCACTCGACGTTATGCATATCATCCGTCGTTCATGTTGCATCCCGTGGCTGATGCAAGGATGGAATTTAATATTCATTTAAAAGCAACAGAACGCCGGACTGGAAACTTTCTTTAAAGTTTTAATAATGTTGCGAAAACATTATACGTATTTCAATGGCCTAGTTACATCATCAGATCCTGATGGAGGAATAGCTGACTTCATCAGGCGTGCATTGCAAAATTAGTTATATAAGATAACAGGATAACGGCAAACATTTCGGGTAGGGGTTGCCATTACAATAACACGGAGTAAGCGAGTCATGCTCGAATCAAATATATTCTCTATACTGAGTTAGCTGTGAGATTATCAAAGATACCTCCCCCCCCTAAAAAAAAACATTAATATATTATTGTATTTTTATTATACATAAACACATCTTATACGTCTTCCTACCAAATTTACGCATTTTTATATATTTATTCAAACAAACATACGCTAAAATACACTTGGTACAGAACACATAAATACCGATATACATGTATATAAATATTTATTGCTGCCAATATCAGAAGAATAAAAACTAAATAGAAAAAGGGCTTTCCGTTGATTTTGTTTTGTTACATAGTAAAAGACACAGAACAATGTAAACTAAAAAAATAGATATGTTATAGTTTTGATCGTTTTTTTTTTTTACCTCATACTATTTTCTTGTCTTTTCACGTCAGTTGATCAATTTTTGAATACTGTGTGATGAATGGACGCATGAATAATTAAAAACAAAAGAAGCGTGTTCCAATCAATTGATAATTAACTAAAGAAAATATAATCGAAAGATAAATGATAAAATTAACAAAATTCAGAAGTTAAATAATAATGAGAGGACAACGACAAAAGCAGATAAGCTTCGAATTGAAGAATAGTTCCTCTTTCTTTCTTTCTTTCTTTCTCTTACTCTCACTCTTTCACTTATACGTAGACTCACTTTTTCTTTTATTAGTAGACTCACTCTTTCTATTTCTATTATTCTTAGACTCACGCTTTCTCGTCTACTTACTCTCATTCTTACATTTCCTCTTACTCTCAGTCTTACACTTTCTCTTACTCCCAGTCTTTCTCTTTCTCCTACTCTCACTCTTTCTCTTTCTCCTACTCTCACCCTTACACTTTCTCTTACTCTCATCATACATATTCTGTTACTTATGCAAAAGCTTTACTTCGCGTTAATTATTTGAAAGTGAATTATTTCTTACGTATCTCTCACTATGAAGCGTTACCCTAATATATATGTGTGTGTGTGTGTGCATATATATATATATATATATATATATATATATATCATTATTTCTGAAGACAGCACATATATGTGTAGGTATGTATATTCCCTCTGATAGTTTGTAAACATTTTACAAAGATCTATATGATGTACATACCAACACACACATATATATCTTAGAAACGATCGTAAAATGATGAATTTTTTAATATAAGGAACTGTTTCTTTGTTTTTATTCATTATTTTTATTAATTTATCTTTACTCTGTTTTCCTGTGTTTTTCATCGAAAAAATGTTGAATACATTTTCTCTTTTCATGATATTTGGATTACATTGGATATACGGATTGGACACTACCGTATATTTTGGTAGATTTATCTACATATATATGTATATATATAAGTGTGAATACATATATGGTGTTAGTTGGAAGATATAACTTTTGGTAACAACTTGTGTGTAGATAGAATCTATTCTGGTTTTCCAAGAAAAGATATATATTTAATATATATATTTAATATGCAAAAGCCTTTTCCTGCATTAAACAATGAGCTAGAGGCAACGCATGTCATATTCAGATAAACATTGCCAATATAAATACCTAAAACCAATTAATTATCATTCATACATTGTCGATTATCTTTTAACCTTGTGAACCCTATTCATTGTTCAAATATGTATATCATTAAAACAGAGACGTGCCAAAATTCTGTATTTCAAGTGGAGTCCTTCAAAAGCATCTATTTTCAAGTATCTCCACCGCCAATGAGATTAGTTCTTTTATAGTATCACAGTAGACAAGAGACGACTATAAATGTTCTTCAAAATAATCTCCAGTCATCAAAATCAGGTCCATGTCTTACAATCAATTAATATCGATTACATACCCGCATTTGATGCAGCTAGTCGTTGGGGTGCACTCTAGACGTTTGACATTGTATCTACCATAGGAGCTAGTCGTTGGGGTGCAAGTCTAGACGTTTGACATTGTATCTACCATAGCAGCTAGTTGTTAGGGTGCCACTCTAGACGTTTGACATTGTATCTATCATAGCAGCTAGTCGTTGGGGTGCCACTCAAGACGTTTGACAGTGTATCTATCATAGCAGCTAGTCGTTGGGGTGCCACTCAAGACGTTTGACAATATATCTATCGTAGCAGCTAGTCGTTGGGCTGCCAACGACTAGACGAGGGGCGTGCTCGGGGGCCACAATCCGGCCAGTCAGACCAGTTAGAGTGGCCCGCGATGACCGTTTTTAATTTTTACCTTGTAGGCTTATTTAGAATTTCTTTGGTAAACGTAATAACATTTTCTGTTAGTTGACCTATACTAAAGGGTTTCATTGATAGGGTTATGTGTGTTATAATTTCCCAGTTCTATGCCATGGAAAGAAGTTGTGGTGAATCTTTGGAATAGTGCTTAATAAATATTAATGGCCCTAATAGTTGTTCCAATGTTCAAAAGTGGTCCGCCAATGGAATATGTTGAACACCCCTGCTCTAGACGTTTGCTCTTGATGTATCTATCATAGCAATTAATCGCCGGGGTGTCATTCTATACGTTTGACAGTATATCTATCATGGCATTTCGTTAGGCCTTAGGAATGATTGACTGTATTCATCTCCTCTCCAAGCAGAAAGAAAATCAAATCGTTACAATCAACCTAACATGGTCGTGTGTTAATGCAGTTACATAATGCAGGAAATTCTAGATCTAATGATGTAAAGACATTTTGAAAAGCAGGAAAATAGGTGAGGAAACCTACAGTATTTCTGACGATAGTAAGTCTAAAAATACTATGTTGAGCTCGTAAGTGGTGCGAAGACTTTGGGATAAGCCTCTAAAAGTAGACACAATGTCGTATTGCATGTTTCAAATTAATTTAATACGAAAATATCAAATCTGTTATTCATTATTGTGAAAGGTTGTAGAGTGGCGGCACTTTTAGAGCCTTGGACGAATTGCTTTGAGTTCAAATCCCACCGATGTCAACTTTGTGTTAAATCTCTTCAGAGTTGATAAAATAATGTACCAGGCAAGTTCTGTATTTCGTATAATCGACTTCTCCATGGTCTTGTGCCTAAATTAGAAAAAAAATATTATTAGAGGGCGGGGGATTGGCAGTGTCGGTAGAGGGTCGGACAAAATGTATTCCGGTATTTGTCAACTGTAGAGAGTCATGTTGTCGTCGTCGTCGTCGTCGTCGTCGTCGTCGTCGTCGCCGCCGCCGCCGCCGTCGTCGTCGTCGTTGTTGTTGTTGTTGTTGTTGTTGTTGTTGTTGTTGTTGTTGTTGTTGTTGTTGTTGTTGTTGTTGTTGTTGTTGTTGTTGTTGTTGTTGTTGTTGTTGTTGTTCTTCTTCTTCTTCTTCTTCTTCTTCTTCTTCTTCTTCTTCTTCTTCTTCTTCGCTGAGCGAGTCTCGTCAGAAGCGACCGTCTCCAACTATCCAATCATTTTGCTCGGGATCATTCATTGGGTCTCTTGCTGGGTGGTTTTGCACGTAAAATTTGTCCAGCCATTCTTTCCTGAGACAATGTATCCACATGGCAGTAATTATAAAGTGTTTTGCTCAAGGACTGAATGTGCCATTGTAGATTACTACGCTAATTATCAATCTAGAAATAATGGAACAAAAAGCTTACGTGGCATTATTAGAACTAAGAAGGTGGATTGGCAGTATCGATAGAGCGTCAGATACCATGCTTTGCAGCATAGTTATGACCCTTTACGTCCTCAGTTCAAATCCCGCCCAAGCTAACTCTGCCTTTCATCCTTACAGGATCGTTAAGATAAAGTACAAGTAACGCACTGAGATAATTGCTGACCTTGTGCCAAAAGTAGGAACAATTATTAGAACTAAGAACACAATACACGCAGCCGAAATAAAATAGATGTTGCTCTAACGCCAATTTTCACTTTTCAGAAAGACTGAGCTGGGCGGCCAATCAGTCCATCAGACGACTGAATGCTCATCATCGTAATCAACGGAAGATCCATCATGATGTAGTCTCAATTCTCAATTCTCAAATTGTAAAAATTATTTCATTTACTTCAGTTTTTCTACTGAAAAAGTCAAATCCATTGCGAATTTTTACATTTTATTGTTGATGTTTTTTCTCTCATTATTTTGTAATTGCCCGTGGAGAAAACAATTGCTTTGTCATTATGCATGTCTAATATTTTTGCTTAACTCATGAAAATAGATTATATTGTTTGTCAATCGATATTTTCTTTAAAAACAACTCAAGAAAATGTTGTTTCCATTTTGCTAATTCAATGAGCTAATAATGATGTCATTCCACCTCCTCCTCCCTCGCCCCCTCCATCTTTCTAATGTTAATGGATGTGATATGTTAAAACATTACTTGTTGTAGTAGTATTAGTATTAATATTATTATTATTAGTTGTTGTTGTTCTTGTTGTCCATCATCATCATCGTCATCGTTATCATCATCTTTATCATTGTTTTCTTCTTCTTAATAATTTTCTGATTTAGGCAAAGAAGTCAGCAATTTGGGAGGGGGGGGGGGGGGGGGGGGGGTAGTCGATTACCGCCCCCCCCACTCAGGGCTTTACAGGTACTTTATTTTATCGACCCGGTAAGGATGAAAAACCAAAGTTAACCTCAGCGGGATTTGAACTAACTCAAAACGAAAAGCGCCGTAACTCTATTATGCCGCAAAACATATCGTCAAACGCTCTACTGGCAATCGAATTATTATTATTATTATTTGATTGACACAACAGTTAGGGCATCCATTGCGACATTTGTTCTAGGTCCAAATGCCGTCGAAGTCAACTTTACTTTTCAGTCTTCCATCGTCTATGAAATAAAGTACTTGGGTGGATTTAATCCACTTTCCACTTCTCCTAATTTGCTGCTTTGCTGCCATAAAGTGAGGGAAAGAGAGTGTGATATATATATATATATATATATATATATATATATATATGTGTGAGAAAAACCACAGATGTGAGAAAAAACCACAGACCCTCCATCTCAACTCTACTTTTGAAAAGCAGAAGAACTGCGAAACCGGTAAAGGAACCAAATAAATATATATATTTAAAAAAAAAATAAGACTCCAGTTGCATTTTTCGATTTCATCTGTTTTTCTTTATACTTTCACTCGTGTAGGACACCTCGGTTATTTTTCAATTTGTAAAAAAAACCTCACTTTCTAATATATATAAATATATATATATATATATATATATATATATATATATATATATATATATATATATATATAGAGAGAGAGAGAGAGAGAGAGAGAGAGAGAGAGAGATGCATATATCGCTGGGTATGCATTTGTACTTTTGCGATATTATACTGGGAATGCGATCATTTCTTTCCAACAAAAGAGTATACGTATGGCTTTTCACAGATACCTAACTAATTATAAATGCCACTTTCTTCTTATTGCAGAGCTTTCAACGAAGCCGTGAGTTGTTTTTAATATAACCATGACATATTATTACTTGTATGAATAAGATTAAAGCTATTTGTCTACACCGGAAATAATTTTATTATTACCCCGTCTCGAGGGCGGTGGATTGGCAGTATTGGTAGAGGGTCGGACACCATGCTTTGCATCATAGAGTTACGGCTCTTTATGATCTGAGCTCAAATCCCGCCAAGGCTAACTTTGCCTTTCATCCTTATGGGGTCGATAAAATAAAGTACCAGTCACGCACTGGGGTCGATGTAATCGACTTTCCCCTCCCCCTAAATTACTGGCCATATGCCTATATAAGAAACCATTATTACCCGTCTCACATGACAGTTGATATTTGGAAAATAACAGACGATAAATACGTTTCTATATTTCAATACTAAATGGAGTTGTGTGTACGATTTTACTTGCAAAAATGTTAAGCACACCGGTACATGACTGGTACTTTATTCTATCGACGCCGTAAGGATGAAAGGCAAAGTTAACCTCGGCGGGATTTGAACTCTGATCATAAAGGGCTGTAATTCTATGCTGTAAAGCATGGCGTCCGACGCTATACCGATTCTGCCAATCCACCGCCCCACTTCTCTTATTAATAATGGTTTCTTATATAGGCACATGGCCAACAACTTAAGAAGATCTCTTCACAATCAAAATGTCCCAGGTTTTCTCTCACTGAGTGACATCTTAGTCAAAACCAACCTCGAAAGCCGTCGTAAGTCTTTGGAGTGAAATTAAATAGATGGAAACTGTTTTAAAGCACCGAAGAGTAGATATAATTAAATGAGTCAGCCTTATCACATATTGTGGTATGTTGAATTTTACTGAGAATTAAGTTAAGGGTACAAATAAAATTGAGTCACACTATAATACAAAATGAATTCTACTTGCAAGTCAAAGGGCAAGTTATATCGCATAATGTATTACCCCGAGTCTCACTAAGAATTGTCTTGCGGTTACACCTGTCTATAACATGCCAAGTAACTTGCAAATTAATTTTATGAGCAGCATTCTTTAATGATTTTACAAATGGAGCACTCATCATCGAAACAGATGGAGTCCCATTTAATTCCGTTCCATTCCAGACAAATTCTCAGACAAACTTCTATTCCACTATATTGAAAATAATCGTCGTTTAAATCTGTTCAATCTCTCTCTCTCTCTCTCTCTCTCTCTCTCCACGTATATATATATATATATACCCATCCGTCCATTTATCTATCTGTCTATTCGCCTGTTTGTCTCTCCCCTCTCCCCCTCTCTATCTCTCTCTTTATATATATATATATATATATATATATATATATATATATATATATATATATATAGAGAGAGAGAGAGAGAGAGAGAGAGAAAATGATAGATAAAGAGAGTGGTAAATAGATAAAGAGATAGATTGATATTGGAGAGATTTAAATGATCATAACTTTCAGTATAGTAGAAGTATATGTATATGTTATATATATATATATATATATATATATATGTGTGTGTGTGTGTGTGTGTGTGTGTGTGTGTGCCTGTGTGTCTGGGTGTCTTTGTGTATGTGTGTTTATACTTCTATGTGTATGCATTTATACAATGATAAACTGGAATAAAGCATTAGTTTCCCTCATTAGCAAATACTGAAGTAAAGAATAATGACATGGTATGTTCTGCTTCTGGTTTATTTCGTGTAATGAATGGACATTTTTGCACTGAAGTATAACTTTTTCCTAAGTTATATTGGCTAAATTAACCAAGCTGTGAAAATATTCTTTATTAAATGAACGTCGCTAACTGTAAACTATTGATAGAGATGTACACAGTGTAACTAGCTAAATACACACTCACTAACTCACATTCACTTACACACTTATATGCACAAACACACACTGCCACATACACATAAACACACACATACACACACACACACATACACATACACACACACACACACATTCATATATATATACAGAGAAACTGTGTGTGAGAGAGTGAGTGTGGCATGTACAGACAGAGGTACTCACACAAAGCTGCACACAGCCACATACATATATATATACATAAATACACTCACAGAAACTCACACATAGACACGCACAATTATACACACACATACACATAAACACACCCATACACACAAATACTCATATATATAGACAAACTGTGTGTGAGTGTGTACAGACAGACACTCGCACAAAGATACACACAAACATCTACACAGACACACATAGACATACACATATATACAGATATACACTCACAGATACTCATACACACATATACATACGTATAGACTCATACAAAAGACGGGGGACACAAATAGACTTACACACAGCCGTATACATTCATACAAACACACATATATATACATGCATACAAACACACGCAAAGCCACAGACATATGCATACATACAAACACAAGCAAACACACAAAGGCATATTCATACATAAAAACACGCAATGAGATACACATACAAAACATATACATACATACAATCACAGGCAAACGCACAAAACATATACATACATACAAACACAGGCAAACACACATAACATATACATACAAACACACAAAACATATACCTATATACAAACACACAATGAAATAGACATACAAACCCATCAAACACACAAAACATATACCTATATACAAACACACGCAAAACACACCACAAAGTTAACACAACTACAATTAAGCTACAATAAGCTTTAAAAAATCCCAGCGTGGGAAACAAATAACAAAAACCAGACTACGATTTTTAGCGATCCCCTATAAAAAAGGGGAGATAATTTTATGGAATAAAGAAATAAATTTATTCAGAAATTTCACATGATATGGAGAGATCATACGAGCACATACCGCCCTCCACACATACATAATTATATATATATATATATATATATGTATATAGCAATATTGCATGCCCATTTATGTATCTATGTATGTATATAAATATGTATATATATATATATATATATATATATATATATATATATATATATATATATATATATATATATATTGGTTAACGGAAAAGAAAATGCTGACAAATTGTTCACAGTGAAAAATAGTTTAATTAGGAATAAGTGAAAATTAGTAATAGTATTGGTTAGTATTCAGTTTTGGTTTTAAGTTTTACCGGTTGCGCATTTCTAATGCTTTTCAAAAATAATTTTGAGATAGAGCGCTCGTGATGTTTGCTCTAATGATTAGAGCAAACATCACGGACGCTCTATCTCAAAATTATTTTTGAAAAGCATTAGAAATGCGCAACCGGTAAAACTTAAAACCAAAACTGAATACTAACCAATACTATTACTAATTTTCACTTATTCCTAATTAAACTATTTTTCACTGTGAACAATTTGTCAGCATTTTCTTTTCCGTTTACCAATATATCATAACTCTTGAGTTACACCTCTATTCTTTTAAAAATATATATATATATATATATATATATATATATATATATATATTTATTAAAATAACAGATTCAAGTTTAAGCAAAGAATCGCTGCTTTCACCCTTGACGGGATATTCTGAGTTTCAGAAGATCCCGTTAAGGGTGAAAGCAGCGATTCTTTGCTTAAACTTTAATCTGTTATTTTAATAAATATTTGCGCTACGGTTCTTATATATTTGATATATATTTATCCTTATTGAGCTATCTTTGGATTTTAGTCTTCAAATTTATTATTATTACTATATATATATATATATATATATATATATATATATATATATATATATATTTGTGTAATAATATTGCCAGAATTAATAACAGTTATTAATTCTGGCAATAATATTACACAAATATGACCCTCCCCAAGTATAACAATATTTGTTTCGACACGCGATTTCATATCAAAACCTCGCAAAACTATATATATATATAGTAATAATAATAATTGCGAAGACTAAAATCTAAAGAGGGCTCGATAAGGATAAATATATATTTATTAAAATAATAAATTAAAGTTTAAGCAAAGAATCGCTGAAACTAAAAAAAAAAAATCAATCTGTGAACGCCAAAGTAAATATTTCGAAAAACGTTGCAACCGAAGGAAAACAGGAAGACGATACTTTGGTTCGCGAAGACGTTCTCTGGCTATGAACAGAAAAAAAGCGAATATAATACGTCGTTATGTCGAGCAGTGAGAACAATTACACGCAAAGACAAAATCACGTTTATTGTATAAATGGAGTCATTAGACTAATATTCTATTTTGGAAACCACATGGTTCTCAGCTTCGGAGTTAAGAAAAATATAAAAAAGATAGTTGAACGAAAATGACAGTGGTTATTAAAATCATAAAAATAATAATTGTTCTATTTTGGTACAAGGGCAGCAATTATTTCACTGTATTACTGGTACTTTATTTTATCGACCCCGTAAGGATGAAAGGCAAAGTTAACCACATCTAAAAACGTGGTTTTCTCTTTGCGTGTAATTGTTTTCGGCACTGCACATAACGGCGTATTATCTTCGCTGTTTCCCTTTCATTGCCAGGGAATGTCTTCACGAACCAAAGTACCGTGTTCCTGTTTTCCTTCGGCTGCAACGTTTTTTGAAATATTTACTTCTGCGTTCACAGATTGATTTTTTTTTAGTTTCAGAAGATCCTGTTAAGAGTGAAAGCAGCGATTCTTTGCTTAAACTTTAATCTGTTATTTAAATATTTTAATAAATAAATAAATATATATATATATATATATATATATATATATATATATATATATATGCTGAGGTTATATTTAATTTGTTGGGAACCTCAGCCGTCAAGGTTGTCTTTACGCGGGTATGTCAATATTTGTTTATAAAACATATTTATATTTTATATGATGAAAGCGCACCATAATTTGCCTTGGTTGGCCTTGAAATATACACAATAACATAATTATGGTTTTATAAATATAGTTTCCATTTATTAATATATTGAATTATATATATATATATACAATTAGGATTTAGCTTCAGGCATAGCTGTATACAGATATGTATAGAAATTTCGTATTTCTTAACAAACACGGTATGTTTACAGGTAAACTTTTAGAAAGCCGTATCTATGCAAAAACGCACCGGGCCTAACGTTGGTTGGTGTCCAGCAGAATCAAGCGGGGACAATCTTCGATGCATTTCGGACCGCACTGGTCCTATTGAGGACGATATCTCCCATACTTGCGACTGCTGGTCTTGGTATATATATAGTTCGGAATAACAGTAAACAAAATATAGACAAACGCAGGAGTAAATTTTTACAAATATTATTAATTTCACGCTTGGTGAGAGTGGCGGCCTGTCGTTTGCGACGTTTCGAGCAGAAGTCTTTCTTCAGAAAAGTGGGGTTGGGGGGGGGGGTCCGATAAGGAGTGAGGGAGGAGTCAGCGAGAAACATAGATTTAAAAATAAAAGGGTACCCGAAGTGGAAAATAAAAATTATAAAAAGTGAGAGGAGTGTATGGATCCGGGAGGGCACGTGTGTAGTGGTGCGTGAGTTGTAGCTGGAGGTTGAGAGGGAAAGGGGGAAAAGGAAAAATGGAGTCCGAGCTGGCATGGCGGAAGTTGAGGTATGCGTGTGTGTGTAGATGTACATGTGTGCCTGTGTGTGTATGCACGGATGTAACTGTGGGCGTCTGAGGCAGAGCGGGTGTATTTGCTTGTGGGTTTTGAAAAACCATTGCGTGTGTTGGAGTGGAGTACATGTTTATGTGTATACTCCCTGTATGGGTGTAGGCGTGTGTGTGTGTGTGTGTGTGTATGTGTGTGTGTGTGTGTGTGTCGATGGAAAATTGTCGGATGTGGTGAGGGGAGATCGTGCGTGATCCGGAGTCGGTGTAGGATGGAAGTGTGGGTGCATGTGAAGTTGCGAACGTGTGTATGTGTGTTTGTGGGGTTAAGAGAGGAAGATGTGGATTCGTGTGAAATGTATGGTTGCGTGTGTGCGAAAATGGTGCAACTATCTGTGTGTGTCTAAGTTTCTGAATGGATGTCGCTGTATATGTATGTGGATGGTAAAGATCCGGATGTAAAATCGCGCCGATATCCGAGTGGTGTAGGTCCTTGTGGTCGGGTCGGTATAATATGGTCAGGAGGAAGCGAAATTTTATGCGGAGTCTGCAACATGAAGTGGTCAAGATGGTCAAGTCAAAGGGGTGGGGGTAGAGGGTGGTGAAGGGGGAGATGGCAGGGCCATGTGTAAGAGGAGGGGAGGAAGTGGTTGAGCAGGCAGAACAGAGTGGTGAGTGAGAGGCAGTAGTATTGCAGTCTGTGTGGAATGAAGTAGCTGTGTAAATAGGCAGGTGTGTGTGGGTGAGGGTGGCATGTGTAAGTATGTGTGTATGCAGTTGTGTGTATGTGTGTGCTGTAGTTGTGGCGGATATGCGAGGAGGTGAGGTCGATGTGAGTGGGGGCGTATTTTGGTGTGTGGTGAGTTAGTGTATATATATATATATAACTTTGATATGTTTTGCCACCATATATATATATATATATATATATATATTGCCCCAGCCTGGCCTCAGCCGGATGGCTGAAACAGGTAAAAGAGTAAAAGAGTATATAAAACAACCCCCTCCACACACCACACACACTAATGCAAATAAAACGTAGACGATTCCAACAGACATACACACAAACAGAAAACATGAACAAAAGCACGCACAATCATTTAATGCATCTCACCCAAACACACATACCAGCACCAGCTCCACACACCTCTCCACATATCCGACATCTTACACTCCTATTTGTCTGCCTATATCACTTATCATGTGAGCTTATAAAACTTTCTTTTTTCGATTCACTTATCCAAAACATCCAGTCTCTC
>OZ024742.1:187492338-187494838 GCA_964016885.1 Eledone cirrhosa
TGCCGAGGGTATTAGGAACTACTTATAAAGTCACCTAATCGATTGTCTGAGAAGTGTAAGCCAGACACTTAGTTTCACATGGCTTCAGTTCCCTTAGCACACAATTCATTTACTCTCCACCTCGATCTTTGGGACATTTTTGCTTATTTTCCATCCTAACGTAAATTCATTTGATTAAATATATTAAAAAGTTTCATGACTTGAAAACACCAGTGTACACACCGTTGGTGATTTACTGTTTATTAGAATTATAAAATTTCCAACTTATTGAAGTGTGGTTATCATTTGATTTCATTTCATCTTCCCAGTCTTATATAACGACAGTGTATAATATTTTTGAATAGGAGACAAATTATTAAAGTTAAATCTTTCAAATGTAGTATTTATTTTTAGACTACTCTTCTAGCGAATTAAGCGGTTTCGTTTGCTATTTATATCTTTTTTTCACTGTTTAATTTTAAAACAATTTTTGGTTTATCACAAGATGTCTGAAATGTCTCATCGCTAATGTAATTTCTGTTTGTTTCTGTTCATTCGAGAAGTTCTATATTAATTAGGCTCAAATTTATTATTATCATAAATGTTTTTGTTGTTGATATTATTATTATTATTATTATTATTATTATTATTATTATTATTATTATTATTGTTATTATTGTTGTTTGAGTCTCAGTCATTGATGTTAATTAACTGGAAAGTTTGTTGAAATGAATATCAAGCCGCTACCTGCAACCTCAGATATTCAGGACGTATCGGAGGGTTCTTGCTGTTCCCAGCAAGCATGTCTTTTGAGGTGTTCCAAAAAGCGGGGCTGGACTAATCTTATTTAACCATCCTTGGAAACTCTTTGAGATAGTACCTAGTACGCCTATGACAATCGGGACGACTTTGACTTCATGGCAGTTCCAAATCCTTTTTACCTCCCACTTTAAGTCCTGGTATCGGTTAATTTTCTCCCTCTCCTTTTCTTGCATTCTCGTGTCAAATGGGCTGGCTACATCTACAATGAAGCCCGATCTTTTTTCCTTGTCCAAAACCACCAGGTCAGGCCTATTGTGTTCTAATTTCTTGTCCGTCTGCATCCTAAATTCCCATAGCACCTTCACCTGATCGTTTTCTATCACCGACTCTGGCTTATGCCACACCACTTCTCAGAATGTGGTAAATTGTTTACTTTGCATAGGTGCCAGTGGATCACCCTGCCCATCACATCATGTCTCCAGCCTTTATAGTGAGTCTGGGCTAGGTGTTTACACTGGGATACAATGTGAGCCACATTCTCCTCTCTCTTTCCACATATCCTATACAGTGGGCTGGCCTCCTCCTTGCAAATATGGTCTTTCACCCACTTCGTTCTGAGGGCCTTCCCTTGCGCATCCATTAAAATCCTTCTGTAGCCTTTTTAAGGTCTCCTCTTTTTAACCAGTTTCATGTCTGTGGATCACTAAATTCAGTTTTCTTAAATAAAGGGATTTTTCATGAAGGTTGCTCTTCCTCCTTGTTGTTATTTCCTCCTTGGACATCCCCTGGTCAATTGTCTTCTCCTTCAGTACAATTTTGAGCATTGGCTCCCTACTGTCAGTCACGTATTTGTGCAGGTTGTTTTTGTCAATCTGAACAGTCCTCTATGCTGATAAGAACTCTTCCACCTTCAGATCTCTTTCAGTAGAGTCTATCGACATCACTTCTCTTGTGGAACATGTAGATAATCCATAGCTTCCTAGTCTTCCTATCCATTTCTTTTTGTTCAGCAACATTCCATTTCAGAATTCTCGCACTGTACCTAATAATAGACACAGTTCGTGAATTCACTGCACTTATGACATTCCTACTATTTAGATGTGATTTTAATACGCTCATTACTCTCCTAATATACTCAGATCTTATCAATTCCTTCATTTCTTTGTTCTTGATATCATCTTCCTCCAGAACACCTAAATATTTGTATCCTTCTTCAGTGTCAATTTTCTTCATCATCTCACCTGTTGGTACTTGGATTCCTTTGCTTCTGCTCAATTTACCCATCTCCATCACTAGGACTCCACAATTATTAATACCAAATTCCATACATATATCATTGCTGAAAATACGGACAGTGTCAACAAGTACATCCAACTCCTTCTCACTCTTCCCAAAGAGCTTAAGATCGTCCATGAAGAGGAAGTGGTTGATGGTAAGCTCTCCTTTTCCCAACTTGTATCCTGCTCTCAGTTTTCGAAATATAAGGGCAAGGGGTATCAGGGCAAGGACAAACAGCAGAGGGGACAAACTATCTCCCTGGAAGTTACCTCTCTTGATCTTCACGCCTCCCAGGGATTCTCCACCCGATGTTAACTCTGTTTTCCAGGACGTCATACCTTTTCTCAACAACTGTCTGTTGTTATCTGCCACGTTGAAGATCTCTAGGCTTTTAGTTATCCAAGAATGAGGTACCATGTAGAATGCCATTTTTTAATCTATCCCTCCCATGGCAAGACCAGTGTCTCTCCTCTTGCAATTC
>OZ024742.1:187499838-187502338 GCA_964016885.1 Eledone cirrhosa
ATATTGGTGAGCATTCTACACTCAAATACTAACCATATATTTCGATATAATAGTTAATAGTAGAATATAGTGTCAAGTACTAAACATGAAGACATAAGTTAGTACAAATATATTCAAATTTGGACACGATATCTAGATACAATAGTTAATAGTACAACATAAAATCAAATGTGTAGATATAACCGTTAGTGGTACATAATATATTGAAATATATTGACTACCTATGAGAATATAATACGTAGTAGCATAAAATACTTTCAAACGCAGACTACATATATAGGTGTAATACGTAGTAGTACACCATATACTAAACAACCAACCACATGCTTATATAACAGTAGTATACATTATACTAAACAAGCCACATGTATATATAATAATTAATACTATAAAATAAACTAACCAGCTAGTCACAAACAACTTGCCACATGTTTATATAATATTTACAATAAACAAATAACCACATGTTATTTATGATCTGAGTTCAAATACCGCCGAGGTTAACTTTGCCTTTCATCCTTACGGGGTCGATAAAATAAAGTACCAGTAATGTACTGACTAATTGCTGGCCTTGTGCCAAAAATAGAAACAATTATTATAGATCGTAGTTCAAATACACGAAAAAGTTAGCCATATGTTCATATAATAGCCGTAATAAATATATGTAAATATTGACCATATGTTCACAATTTTTAGTAATACTATATATTCCTAAATACTGACTATATTTGTAGATAAACATTCCTTTTAGTTTACACCCCATAAAGTTTTTTTTAATTATTAATAGTTAATCTAAAATTTTAGGTGTTACACTTCCGTAAAGAGAGACACAAGGGATATAGGCCTATCTCTCCTCTCCGTTTTCTTTTAAGTTCTTAGAATAAATATCGCTGTTTGAATCATATGTTAACCAACAAAACTATTCAAAGTTCGAGGACTGTTTTATGAAAGAACATAAACTTCTTTCACGACATTTATCTCTGAACGACACAATAAAAATATTTACAATGTGCATAATTCCATTTTGGTTCGCTTCTGTCCCTATTTTCATCTACATAATGTTATATTCGTTTGCTTTCGTCCGAAAACGAACAATCAATATAAATAAAGATAACATGAATACGAAATAGGGCTTTCAGAGAAAAATAGAATATAAATAAATTATTAAATAAAAGTGAATCAGCCGAAGGTGATTAACCAGGAGCCAATTTCACTCCGAAAAAACGTATGATATATTGTCTGTACCTCGCCATCTCTGCAACCATTTCCAGCACTACCATCACTACCATCACGGCCATCACTGCTATCACTATCATCACTATCATCATTATCATCACTCCCATCACTACCATCATTACCATCACTATCATCACAAATATATGCCAGAACATCAATAAAAACAACATTAACAATAGAACATAAATTTCTGCTGGATAACTGTGCCAAATAATAATAACAATACGCTAAGAATATCAGTCTGACATTCATAAATTATTATAACTAAATGTTATCAACTTGAAAGTAAAGATGATGTATTTATTCCAATAATAGTCATTATCATTGAATAATTCACGAATGATGGGAACGGAACGGAAAGGACCTCCATAATTAAAAACGATGAGCGTCCCAGTTACTTGATCAATGCAACAGCCTATTCATAAAACCAGTGTTTAAGTAGCTGAGCATTTCATAGACACGTGTAACCGTAAGCTTATTTTCCGGGAGATACAGCGTGACAGAGTGTGTAACACAGCGGACACATTGTATTAAAGGTAGAGTCCATCCAACGGGCTTCTAGACAGTTTCTGTCTACCTAAACTCACCCATAAGGCATGGGCTGGTCCGAGACTATTGAAAATGACATTTACCTAAAACGTCACGTCTTGCTATTGAACCCGTATCTAATGATTTTGAATTGATCTTCTTAAACATTTCTCCATACTACGACCACTGGGATGCATAGAACCGTCTTGGGAATGACAATCAAAACACAGAAATTCTTCTTCTTCTTCTTCTTCTTCTTCTTCTTCTTCTTCTTTGCCAACTTATTCATGAGGGGTCGTCGGGGAACAGTCCTCAAACAGTCCTTCCAGTCTGTCTTGTCAAAAGCAACCATCTGCAACTTATCCGGCTAGACCCCCAAGCGAGACCAGCCAAGCTCATCCATGTTATCCAACCATCTTGCTCGTGGTCTATGCCTGGGTCTCCTGTCAGTTGGTTTTGCCCGTAAAATCTCTCCAGCAATTCTTTCCTGAGATATTCTAACGAAAAACAGTAATGATTGACAACATATCTTTCGCTATTTAGTTAAATTTCTTTATGCTTTATATTCAAATCAAACGACGTTAATTTTTTAGCATTCAGTCAAATGTTAAAGATAAAATATGTAGTATCGATGTATATGAATTGATTTACCTGAGTACGAGGTCCGATGTTATTGTTGCAATGTTAGTATGGAATAATTTACACATAACAGAAAAACTGCATGAGGGACACCTCC
>OZ024742.1:187507338-187514838 GCA_964016885.1 Eledone cirrhosa
TATATATATATGTGTTTACATGTGTATATATATATATATATATATATATATACATATATATATATATGTGTTTACATGTGTATATATATATATATATATATATATATATATAGTAATAATAATAAATGTGAAGACTTAAATATTAATATATATATGTATATGTATATATATATACAGATGCACACTTATATGACATGCAACAAACGCGTTTAAACGCCAATTTCTCTGCAAAATGAGGACATATTCAAGGCAAGGTTTTACACTGAGATGCCCTTCCTGGCGCCAAACATTTTATGATATACACCGATGGACTGTATTTATATGTAATCGGATGCACACACTGAAAATGCAAAAACACACGCACACATGTATGCACACACCGTCTCACAAACACATGCACATACACATGAACCTTTTCTTTCCTCTCTCTCACACAAATACAGACACACAGAGACACACACACACTCAAACACAGGCACCCCTCCACCATATATATATATATCAGTTTAAAAGTGACACAATGCAATACGGCATAAGGAAAGTGTTAGTAGTATGCTATTTGTAATATCTCTCAAAATGATCATATATATTATGTATAAGATATTTTAAAGTTAATTATTTCCTACTCTATTATTCAATGTAATGGTACCAAATGACACAATCCACATTAATTTCTTTGTGTCTGCTTATGGTCTTGCTGATTTGTTAAATTACATTCTGATATAACCGATTGAAGTAATGCCAAACCTAGACCAATACTTAGCTAACACTTAAGCAGTCAGCAGTTTTAAATCAGACAAAATATTGGCAAAGCTGTTAGAACCACGGACGGAATTGTTTCCTGTATTCGTTCCGCTTCTCTACACCCTGCGTTTAAATACTGTTCAGTTTATATATCCCTTTAATCCAGTCAAGCTCCACAAATAAGAAACCAATCCAAATACTGTCTACCTTTTTCATTTCTGTCTTGCTTATTCTATCACAGTTTCTATGCAAGGAAATGGTTGTAATTAAAACTAGAGAGGAATGGACTCCGCCCTGAATATATATATTACAACGATATAACTCCATTTCCAGCAGGTGGTAAGATTATCTGAATGAATGAATACAAGGAATTGTTAATAATAAACAATATTGTTTCGCTTAACAAAACAATACGTGTGCTGCCATAAATGGCGATGGGCATATAGTTATACATACATTTCCTATTCAAACACCATCAAATACGATATTGTTTCCCAACATTCAAGGCTATATAAACTACACACCACTTATGTTACTACAATCAACTAAATATATATATACGCCCCCCCCCCAACCTTTCACACGCACACACTAAAATATTTGTAACTTTGTACCAATGTGCCAAAGATAAGAAACATTATTTATGGTTGGTAATTTCGTATTTAGTATTAGAAATGCCAGCTTGTATAATTAAAAATACGAAACATTATGTTTAATGGCGTTGAAACTCAAAATTCATCATCATCCTCATTACTACCACCATCGCCACCACCACCATCATCATCATCATTATCGTCAAAACATTACAATAGTTAACTAAATAAATATATATTTCTTCTGAATTTATTGCGCCAATATAGCCAAGATAGAAAACACTATTTATGATTGCTAACTTAGTATTAAAAACAGAGTCTGGAGAATTGAAGGAAAGATTATAATATTGTTTTATATGTAAACATATCAAGACCTTATCTGAAATTATGTTGAAGATCAAATTCGATCTGTTATATTTCTGATAATATATCCACAAGGAAGCTGTTCAGAAAATCGCTCTAAATATTTTGCACAGGTTTCCAGAGACGTAGGCTAATAAATCAAACATATATATATATATATATATATATATATATATATATATATATATATGTGTGTGTGTGTGTGTGTGTGTGTGTGTGTGTGTGTGTGTCCTGTATGTTTTAAACTCCTGATGAACCGGGGATTTTGCAATGCATAGAGTTTCTCTCACCTTACCAATGATAATAGTGAAGTACTCCATTATAATCACTATCCCCCCGAACATATATATATATATATATATATATATATATATATATATATTTATAAGTAATATGTCTGTAAGTATGGGGGATATTGCTGCAGGTATCCGGTCGTGGCTGCTTTTACGTTTGTGTCTCGTTCACACAAAGTGTTCGATAAAATATTGAAGAGACTGGAAGAAATATGATGAGTAAAATCTGAGAATAAATCATAACCTAAAAGAAAGTGAGCGTGCAATCGATAGTTCAAATCACGATTGATACAAAGATGTTATACAATACACTGAAAAGACATCTCTAGTATCTTAGATAGTGAAGTATTGGGATTTACTGTTTCAGTGTTATATTGTTTGTAGTCCGTTAACTGCAGGACGGCCGTTATACAATCACTAATTTTTGGCAAACATATCGACCATATTGATTACATCACTCTATACATGACTACAAAGTTACAGCATAACAACGGAAGATAAAAACTGACACAACTTGTCTAAATAAACACACAAACACACACAGACAAACACAAATATATATATATATATTTACATGCACACACATATATATATATATATATATATATATATATATAATGATGGCTGCCCCCTCGTTATCGAGTATGGCCATTGCACAAGGAAAAAACGCATAATAATAACAATAATAATAATAATTGTTTCTACATTAGGCACAAGGCCAGCAATTACTCAGTCCATACTGGTACTTTATTTTATGGACCCTGTAAGGATGAAAGGCAAAGTTGATCTCGGCGGGATTTGAACTCAGAATGGAAAAGGCCATAACTCTATGCGTCAATGCATGGTGTTTGACCCTCTACCGATACTGCCAATCCACCGCCCTAACAATAATAATGCTTTCTTTATTAACCACAATAATAATAATAACAACAATAATAACGACAACAACAATAATAATATACATACATATATATATATATATACACAAGCACACACATAAACATATCCACACACACACAGGATAGCACTTAACAGCGCTGCGATTGAATGTGGCTTTTTCAGCCCAGCCAATGATCTAAAATGTCTTGCAGAGTTGGCAACCAACACATTCACTGGGAATAGTCGGCTGTGGTTGGATTTCATGTAATTGTGCATGTCGTTTGAGCCCTCCTGCTGATTTACATTCTCTACCACATGCTTGGTAAGCATGATGAGTAGCATCTCCAACAGCAGCCTGGTAGTCAACCACTGGTCTTACTTTATGACTGCGAAGATAACTTTCGAATCCAGCTTTGCTTAGGCAGAGTCTCGCACAGACGCTGCATGTCAGCACCATAGGAGGCCCCTCGCCGTCTAGAAGTGCAACAGCAATTCCCTTCCTCACATCCTGCTTTACTTTCTCGTATGCGATTCGCGATGCCTCAAAGGCTACTTTCCCCTTATATACAGTCTTTCGCCATTTATTACGATCAGCAGCAACATTTTCCCATGTATCAGCAGAGGTGTTAGCATCTTTCAAAGAGGTTTTCAAGGAATCATTATGCCTTTTTTGGGGTTTATGTGGCGGTCGTTTTCCTTTAACTAACTCTCCATAAAAGAGTTGTTTTGGTATTCTAGAATCCTTCATCCTGGCAAGGTGACCACTCCAACAGAGTCGTTGCTTCAGCACAAGAGCTTCTATACTGTCTCACAGGGAGCTTTCCAAAATTTCGACATCACTAATGTGGTCCCTCCAATGAACGCCATTGATCCGTCTGAGACACATCTGATGGAAACGCTCTAATTGCTTAATGTGGTGTCGATATGTGACCTAGGCTCGTAGGCATAAAGAAGAGAGCACACATGCCTTGTACACATTTACCTTTGTCTTCTTGCATATGTCTCGCCGACCCTAGAGTCGCCTTTCTAGCTTTCCGAAAGCATCATTTGCTTTCCTAATCCTGAGTGGGATTTAATTATCAATGCTGTATCGATTGACAGTGCTTCCCAGGTAGACAAACTGAACAACCACTCCAAGTTGTTTACCATACACATAGATATTTGGTTCACTGTACTGCTTACCAGGGGCAGGTTGGTACATGACGACGGTTTTCTTGAGACTGACAGTCAACCTCAGCCAGTGCAAGCATCAGAAAATGCATTGAAAATGTGTTGCATATCACTCTCTGTGTGCCGTGCAAGATCGCAATCATCGGCATACAATAGGTCTCTTATCATTGATGTAAATCCTTTTGTTTTTGCAGCAAAGCGCCTGATGTTAAATATGCTGCCTGAGGTTCAATATTGGATGTAAACACCATGCTCGCAATTCCTGAATGCAATATAGAAAACCATTGCAAAGTATATGGAAAACAGGGTCGGTGCTGGAATATGCCCCTGTTTCACTCCATTTTTTACTAAGATAGGGTCCGACATGTTACCTCCCGCATTAACCCAAGCCTTCATGTCGTCATGGAAAGGCCTAACTAAAGCAAAGAACTTATCAGTGCAGCCAAGTTTCTGGAGAACCTTCCATAATGCATTTCTGTTAATAGTATCGAAATCTTTTGTCAGATCGACAAAAACCTGATACAAATCCAAACCTTGTTCCATGAACTTATCCTGGAGCTGTCTAGTTGAGAAGATCATATGTATATTTACACACACACACACACACACACACACACACACACACACACACACACACACATACACACACACACACACACGTACGCACACACGCACACACGCACACACGCACTCACGCACACACACACGCACACATATATATATATATTTATATATATATATATATATATTTATATATATATATATATATATATATATATATATATATATATACATATATATATATATATATGAATAAAGTTAGCCCTTCATCAGTGATCTTCCAACCATCATTGGTATTTCATCGCTTTAAAGACCATATACCTCCGGTTGGTGCGAGCAACGGCTAAAAAATGTCGTTGGGACACGTAAATAAAGGGGACACGAGTGTAAACAACTAAAAATGGTGAAGCAACGAAAAGTGAGGAAGAAGGAGTCAAGTCCCAAATTTCTATGAATTTAAATTCGGTGAAATCGGGAACGAGAGAGAATAAAGACCATCAAACCTGGTTGGAATGTGAGCAAGGAAGGAATTCCATACAGGTCTAACGGGAGAAAGAAGGGATCTAGTCTGTGAATTCGGTGAACGTAAGTTCTGTGAAATCGTAGACGAGAGAAAAAAAGCGACCTGCCAGACCAAGAGTGCGAAAGAAAAGAATTACGCACATGTCAAACGGGAAGAAGGAGGAAGAGGAGAGGTAGTAACAGAGAATGAGTGAGTGAAGGGTGAGGAAGAGGCTAACAGAGAGAGTGACTGCTAGAGAGGGTAAATATACAGAGAAAGAGGAAGCAGTAAGAACGAAATAGACGGGTAACAGCGGGGAAAAATATGTGTAAATATGAGAATAAACGTGCTGCGGGGTTGCTAATGCGTTACATATGAATAAAGTTAGTCCTTCATCAGTGATTTTCCAACCATTATTGGTATATCATCGCTTTAAAGACCATATACCTCCGGTTGGTGCGAGCAACGGCTAAAAAATGCCGTTGGGACACGTAAATAAAGGGGACACGAGTGTAAACAAACAAAAATGGTGAAGCAACGAAAAGTGAGGAAGAAGGAGTCAAGTCCCAAATTTCTATGAATTTAAATTCGGTGAAATCGTGAACGAGAGAGAATAAAGACCATCAAACCTGGTTGGAATGTGAGCAAGGAAGGAATTCCGTACAGGTCTAACGGGAGAAAGAAGGGATCTAGTCTGTGAATTCGATATAGTCATTTAATTAAAGTAAATTGTAAGTCTTGTTATTAAGGATGTTCGCATGTTTAAGACAGGGTTATCAGACAAGAACATATTTATATGCATAAATATATATATACATATATATATATATATATATATATATATATATATATATATATATATGTGTGTGTGTGTGTGTGTGTGTGTGTGTGTGTGTGTGTGTGTGTGTGTGTGTGTGTGTGTGTGCATGCGTGCGTGTGCGAATGTGTGTGTGAGGGGGTGAGTTTGTGAATGTCATGGACTCTATTCACTTGGTGGAGTTCATCCCTTCATCAGGTCAGAAAATAACTGAGAACAAGAATGGGATTGAAAAAGAGATAAAACAATTTCAATAAATTTCAGTTATGGACTAATACTTTCTTATCAACCACGAAAGGATGAAAAGCAAAAGAACATCGTATAAATATATATAAAATACTCATGGATATAAATATTTTTAAAGCCTTGTATTGAACTTCCCAAATGAAGAGCACCATAATTGCCGTTCCTGATTTGTTAACCGTCTTCATTGGGGCTAACACCACTTGTATACTAAGACGATAGTAAGCTAAAATCTTATAGTATTTATGTTTATGATCGCCGAGAGAGGAAACTTATTTGCATACGGAGCAAAGGTTGGCGGGCTCCAACTAATGTGAGGTATTAATGGTCTCACATGGGACTGTATATATATATATATATATATATATATATATATATATATATATATATATATATATATATATATATATATATAAATATATATATATATATATATAAATATATATATATATATATATAAATATATATATATATATATATAAATATATATATATATATATATATATATATATATATATATATAAATATATATATATATATATATATATATATATATATATATATTGATAGTTTACTTGAAGCATTGCATATAGTATAAAGAATTCGAAGTTTGAAAGCAATGACAATGCAGGTTTGGATGGCGAATAGTTAAATCGTAAGAAACAGGGCTTGTCGGATGGTATAGCAGGCTACATCGGACACTGGAATAGTTCCTTTATTATTTCCCTCGGAAGAAGATATATTAATCTCGAAATATCAGGACATACGAATAAATTAATGTAAAAAAACAAACCCTTTTCCTACGATTTAATTATTCTCCGCACAAACCTGCATTGTCGTGGCTTTCAAACCTCTGAATTCTTTACACACACACACACACACACACACACACATATATACATATGTATATATATATATATGTATATATATATATATATGTATATATATATATAGTAATAATAATAAATGTAACGACTCAAATCCGAAGGGGGCTCGATAAGGATTATATATATATAAAAATATATAAAAACCGTAGAGCAAATATTTATTAAAATAACAGATTAATTTTAAGCAAAGAATCGCTGCTTTCAACCTTAACAGGATCTTCTGAAACGAAAAAACGTCAATCTGTGGACGCAGAAGTAAATATTTCGAAAAACGTAGCAACCGAAGGAAAACAGAAAGACGATACTTTGGTTCGTGAAGACGTTCCCTGGCAATGAACGGGAAAAAAGCGAGGATAATTACGCCGTTATGTGGAGCAATGCGAACAGTTACACGCAAAGACAAACAAATAGAACCACATTTATGGCATAAATGGACTCATTAGACTAA
>OZ024742.1:187519838-187539838 GCA_964016885.1 Eledone cirrhosa
TTGGGTTTGAATGAATCAATTATATTTGCAAGTTGCCGTGGTCGGTCTTGTAACATCGTTGAATAAACGGAGTTAATATTACTCTTGAATAATTACAATTTAATGTGAGGAGCATTAATGGGGCAAATAAATAAGAGGAGTGGTTTGGGTGTGCCTGAGTGGGCGTGGAGGTGGGTAGCAGAGATGGAGGCAAAATATGAGAGGAGTGATTCGGGTGTGCCTGTGTGGACGTGAATGTGGGGAGCAGAGATGGAGGCAACAAATGAGAGGAGTCGTTCGGGTGTGCCTTAGTGGACGTGAAGGTAGGGAGAAGAATTGGAGGCAAAAAAGATGAGAGGAATGATTTGGATGTGATTGAGTGGACGTGGCGTAAGGCCAGAGACTCGATTTAACACGTAAAGGCCTAGGATCCATTTCAGTATTAAATAACTCATTTGAAAGCTTGGAACATATATGCCAGACTATATTTGTTTAGATTCAGGCTGAGTTTTAATAAGTTGTACCTAATCCTGTTAAAGACTGTTTATGATACTTTACAACATATGGTTGGCAGGAGATAAAACATATTCAAGAAATTGATTTCACAATTTAATACTATATGTGTATATTAACAAATTGAGATAGTATCAAATAGCTCCGTTTGATTTGATGAGAGTTTGGCAACAATATGTACTGTATTGAAAGAATTTAATTTCATGCCTCAGTGGATTCTAGGAAGAGGAACAAGTTTTTTCTGAAATCACACACGGCTCGTGTGTTACAATAATTGAGTAAACATGAAACAACTTGTACAACGGCTGCCGCAGTAACCTAGAGCTGGAGATCGTTGCAATAGTTCTTACTCATTTCAAATGGCGCAATGAGGAACACAATAAAATACACAGATGCCACGTTATTTCAGATGTATTTAACTACATAGCATATATAAATATACATACATACATACATACATACATACATACATACATACATACATACATATATATAATAGTAGAACACAGGTGGGTTACATCCGTAGTAGTAGAACAGTCAGTCCATAGGAAGAGATTAGTAGAAGTAGTTCCACAACAGTAAGTTCACCATTACCGAGAACAATTGTTACACTTTATTCTAATCCGAGTAAGGTGAAACAATTGTTCTCGGCAATGGTGAATTTACTGTTGTGGAACTACTTATATATATATATATATATATATATATATATATATATATATATATATATATATATATATATATATATATATATATATATATATATATATATATATATATATATATATATATATATATATATATATGAACGTGTGAGTGAGTAGGTGAAACTCCAAAGTGGCAAACCTCAGTATTTAACAATAATACCATAAGTGATTATTTAAACTCTACTTCTGTATTGAGTACACTTTTCTCTCGTCCGTCAGCTACATTATATATATACGGATATTATATATATATATATATCATATTATCTATTTATGCTTATATACGGCAGACAAGAGCTACCCAAAGTTTCAAGGCCCAATTTAATATTTTAATATTAAGCACTGTTTTCCTTTTCCTTTGTCGCACCTACGGATATTTCTACATGTACATACATACACACACATACACAGACATATATGTATGCATATGTATATGTATATGTATTTGTATATATTCAGGATTATCAAGGTTGATCATGCTTAAAAAAAAAATGTTCAAATTATGTAACAATGAATGATTTTGAGATTACCAAAATATTCAAAATCATTCAAGATTAATAAAACCGTTCATGTTTAAAAAATATTAAACTTAAACCAGCAATTTCTAAACTTCAGAATCTAGTTTCGCAGAGTCATGTTTGCATTAAGTTCATTATTTCTATCTAAACTACATCCACTATTATTGAAAGACATTGCTATGAGTTTGTAGACAAACCATGTTATGTGCATGGATAACGGACGCAATACAATGAAATATTATGTAACATATTGTTACAAGACAGGAATGTTAATAATTCATTAACTACCCTAATTAGTAAGGTACTTTCGGTACTTATTCATCCCTTTTATATAATATAGTTTAAGCTCGAATGATATTGCAGCGATCAATGACTCATCCTGTTATCTGTTCATCCATTTATTATTGTGTATTGAGCTGTATAATGGATTTACTGATTAAGGTGGAGCCCTGTTTGCTGCTAATTAATGATGCTGTTTACCGAAGGAAGACAGATAAAAGGTGGGAAAAGATAGAGAGGAAGAGGGAGGGAGAAATATGGTTATGTTTAGAAATATGGAATGAAAGAGAGATAAAAGGGAGGAGAAAGAGATATAAGTGTGGGAAATAGGAATTCTAGATTGTGAGTTCAAAGTAAAGTTAGATAGAGGGAGTATTATAGAGAAGGAAAGCAGAGTGGAGGAACGATATATTGTGAGATACAGACAATTAGTAACAATAACAGGCATTGAAATAAACATATATATTGTACACATGTTATGTGCATATTACGATTATTTCCTTATCGATAAGCTTAGGGTTGAATGAAAATGACAAGGCCCGACTCTTTTTCGACATCTGGTCAGATATGCGAGTTGATATGTGCAAAGACACAAGCCGAAGCCGCTTATTTATATACATATCACTATCCCCATGCATTGAGTACTTCCCTGATTAATGATCTCCACGGTATCACCAACGCTGACTCTCTCAATCTCTCTCTGCCCCTTCTCTCTCCCTCTATCTCTCCCTCTCTCTGTATATATGTATGTATTTATATAGTATTAATATATATTTATTAATACATATTTATTGCATTTATAATAAATATGTATATGACGCAACACTGATTCTTCGTTCCTATATATTAATACCAGTGATACTCTGATGACACGAGCATCGAGTGCTCATCTGGCATACAGCTTACGGACGCAATTAACTTGCACCTTAACACACACATATATATATATATATATATACATGTATATATATATACATATATATATATATATATATATATATATACATGTGTATATATATATATATATATATATATATATATACACATTTATATATATATATATATATATATATATATATATATATACATGTGTATATATATATATATATATATATATATATATATATATATATATATATACACATTTATATATATATATATATATATATATATATATATATATATACACATGTATATATATATATACATATATATATATATATATATATATATACATATATATATATATATATACATATATATATATATATATATAACGAAGGAAATGTGGTAAGGAACCAGGTGGACCATAACGCACCAAAGTACTCAATGCTTAGGGTAGTAGAGTGGGTAATAGGAACGAGTAGGACCCCGACGGCTGAGCTCAAGCCGTTTTTAGTCCAGAATTAGCCGTCGAAATGGCTTGAGCTCAGCTGCCGGGGTCCTACTCGTTCCTATATATATATATATATATATATATAAATAAAGAGAGAAAGGGGAGAGAGAGAGAGAGAGGGGGATACACCACTATTGATACTCTCTCTCTCTTTCTCTCTCTTTCCCTCTCTATATACATACTGCTTGTATGTATATGTATGTGTGTGCTAATGCATATAACTAGAATGACATGGGATAAGATGAAGCTGGAGCGTGGATCCAATGCTAAAACGAACGTGAAAGTAAGTTAAACAGTTGCTATAATGACAGATACTTGTAATGGTAAAATGGAGTATTTGCTCTGTTCTATATTTGCCTTATGTATACTATAGAATATTGATTTCAGCATATTTGTTTGTATGTATATATGTATGTATGTATGTATGTATGTATGTATGTATGTATGTATGTATGTATGTATGTATATATATTGATATATAAATGTATGTTTATATATATATTTAAATATATATATATATATAGATATATATATATATATATATATGTATATTTACATATATGTATATGTATAAGTATAATATATATATAGTGAGAGAGGGGGGAGAGAGCGAGAGAGAGCGATAGACATGCATATATACATACATATACATACATATACATACATATTCATACATATATGTATGTTTATATACATGTATATATATATAAGTATATACTTACATACATACATACATTTATACACACACACACACATACACACACACACACACACACACACACACACACACACACACACACACACACACACACACACACACACATATATATATATATATATCCTGTTTAGTGATTCGGCCATGTTGAACGTACAGTTTATGTCAGGAGAAAACTAAATCAATACCCGGACTTATCTCATTGTAAACAAACTTGTATTTGACTTTTCATTTGGGCTTTTATTATTTTATTATTTATCTAAATGTTTGTTACTGTCGATGATGATCCACGATGTTTGAAACATTGAGGAGGATGTGATCCGTATGTTTAGATGGCTTTACTGAATAAATAGATGGAATATATGTGTGTTTGAGGTTACCTGCTTAAGTAGAAAAGGATGTAGAACACTACGGACTCTGCCAGCCCTAGCAACACTGATATTATTGACATCTGATGTTTATTAAGGTGAATGTCCTCCATCATTATTCAATCAATCTTCCGGCAACTTATGTTGACGACGTGCTTACGGTGTGAGAGTGTTAACCTTTTCTTGTCCTAGGAATTCTAAGCTATCAGTACTTTCGGAATATATACATATGTGGTAGGCGTGCGCTTGTATATGCGTATATATGTATATATATATATGTATATATATACACACATACGTTTATATATGTATTCATCTTATTAAAGCTGAATAATGTGTCTTGCTACTCTGGAGTTTCACCTGTTTATCACTCACACACAGACATACAAGCACACACCCATCCAACACACACACACATGTATATATACGTATATATATATATATATATATATACATATATATATATATATATATATATATATATATATATATATATATATATATATGTACATATGCATATGGATATATTATTTTATCTGTTTTCTCGTCTCCGGACTATGTGGTTAACTTTTATTACATTTTAGTTTGCAGTTTCGATTAATTCATTTTAACCATTCAAGAGACTCATAAATTATATTCACTTTATATATTTCTCGGTGTCAACACGTTCGTCGTACTGCCCGTGACCTGGTCATTAACATAATTCAACGGTAATTTTCTTTGGTGTCTAGAAATAAAGGTTATACTAAAAATGTTTATAAGGGATTTGCTGGCGGTCTGGACGATTACCTAAGATTAAAAATAATTGCTTTAATTAAAAAATTAAAGAGTCGAAGCCAGAATCGGTTGCAAGAGATATAACTGCGACTAAAATGACACTTCCACGATGTAGTTGCTTTCTTTTCAAAACAGAGTCTCAGATTAAGTCATTTGCTAGACAAGTACAACTGTGCAGATTAAGTCATTTGCTAGACAAGTACAACTGTGCAACTAAATTGACACCTGCACGTGTAATCACTTCTGTTTTATCTTACGATTTGAGACAAAGGCATTTGCTTGTCAAGACCAACACAGACTAAAATGACACTTCGACGATGTAATTTCTTCAGTTGCAGCACAGGGTCTAAGATCATGTCATGAACAAGTGAGTTCAAACGCTGAAATAGATCCATACCTATCATTCATAGACATCTGATGTATGTCTCATCGGCAAAACCATCAACGTTAGCTATAACATATATTTACGGAGCATGAACATCTGACTACTTCTTACATCCCTTGTACGGCTACTGGCAAAAGTATACCTGCAATAAACAGGCGAAACTTCAGAGTAACAAGAATATATAAATATATATATATATATATATATATATATATATATATATATATATATATATATATAATCAAGGTTTAGAAAATAAGAAAATGTTACAAAAATAAATTTCAAAATATTCACTGTACTTACTATGGTTACCTTTACCGAAACGGTTTCGAGTCTCAAAAATAAAAGGATAGTCTTTGCGGGCCTCCATTGAAAAGATAAACTCTCGTCAGAAGGTTCTTTTCACTCGGAGAATATAAAATTCCCGAGTTCGAATTACGACCTGGCGCTATTCAAAATTGTTTCCGAGATGAGAATGAATGATGTGATGTGGTAGCAATTCTGTCCATTGCCGTGTGCAAAGAGAGAAGGCAGAGGCAGCGAGGTCAATCTACTACCACTATAAATAGCAGTAGTCAAAACGACCAAGTTTTATCTCGACCAGGGGGAGATAAATAATAATAAAGTATATATCCCTACACGCAAAAAACGTACAGGGACACATGTATTATCCAACCATATGCCAATGTGGTTCAATGGCTGGTTAATAAATTAACGAGCTAGAACATATATAATCAAGATTTAGCAAATAAGAAAAAGTTTCAAAATAAATTTTAAAATATTCACTGTACTTACTATGGTTGCGTGTAGGGATATATATATATATATATATGACAATAACACCAACTACAATATCCTGGTCGAAGTTGTCGGCCGCTAGGGCTTCGAGTACCGGTATGTCCCACTGTAGGCTCTGTGATCTTGAATTACTATATATCCTTAGGAATATAAAAAGGCTACTCAACAACAAGTTAGAAAGATCAATCTTCTGCAGACATAGGATCGCCACTAAATTCACAAGATTTAAGCCTCCGTGAACCGAACCGACATAATTTAGCTTTCAACTTAGGATATCCAGAATACTGCACGGACCACCACAGAAATATAATCAAGTACATTCTAGCCTTCTTAATTCTATACCACAGTAATGCCTGTAAGTACCTTATTAACCCATAAATATATCCCTTCTCAGCTGCTGTCAGAACAACTTCCTCACCCTAGACTCTCAACAAATAAACCTAAATCCAAGAACATTTCAAAATACTACTACAGTAGAACATTACTATCCTCCTGTTATAATTGTAGCCAGCATGTTTTCTCTTTATATATATATATATATATATATATATATATATATATATATATATATTGCCTCCTTAACCTATGTATTAACTTGCCTATTATATTGGTACTCTGTCAATGTTATCTTATACATGTATATTATTGATGATGTGAAAGCTTAACAACCCCATGATTAGAACTAACAGTCCCTTCATCTAATATAGACCACATGAATATTGAACCCACCTCACACCACAAGTATTACTATCCTCACTACAGTGATAATTATTTCCTCTGTCAGATAATAAATAACTCTTACGGTCACCGGACCCACAGTAAAGGAAATGGTTCAATGTTTAAAGCCACCGGCTCATCTCTACACTATATATAATACACCCTATGACATCTTTTACATGTCAATTTTATACATCTGCCTCATATCAGCTAGTTTTACCCGCTAAAGTAGATATACTATAGTTATTACCTAGATTGAAGTTGTGATGATTTCAAATAATTTATTGCTAGCATTGTTAGTATTGTTGTTATTGTTCTGATTGAATGCCATTACTACTATATATAGTAGCCATGCCTGTATATTACTTTCATTCTCACAAGCTCCGATGAATTGACTGGTTATAACTTTGTATTGGTGATCGAATAATGTGAAAACAAGCGGGTAGCGATCTCTAGACCTACCAGTTCAGAGAACCAATTGTCAGCAATGAGAGTAAAAACCTTTTTTGTATAGCAATCCGTGTCACTCTTCTTTCCTGGGTCGATAAAATAAAGTACCAGTAATACACTGGAATAATTGCTCGCCTTGTGCCAAAAGTAGAAACAATTATTTATCATATATCCACGACCTTAAATCGCGGATGTATAATCACACGTATTCCTTCAGGGACCGTAGCAAAAGGCATCAGACTGAAAGAAGACGCGGTCAACCTGAAGTCTGAAATTATCATGACCTGCAGACACCAGAGAAGATGCACATTTTAAGCATGGAATCCTCCGGGTGGTACAGGCCAGGGACATGGGACCGGGTACGCACAGATCCGAGCGGCCCAACGGGATTAAGGGACCTGATACCATGCCCTTATGACATTGTGCGACCCGTGTGGCGAACATAAGTAAACCAGGGTGCACACCTGACCGAGCACGAAATATTGGGCAGGTACATCGCCTATGCTGGGACCGACTAACACGGAGTCCACTGTCGTCCAGTCAAATACCCCAAACATATAGAACAGCACACACCAACCACGGTGGCATACCCCATGGTGACCGGGCCAAGCATCCCCTTGAATGTGTACCCCGTCAATCGTGAATATATACTCTCCACATGTTCCATTTTGGAACAATTATTATTACTGTTATTATTGTTTTGTTATTGTTACTTTTTCCATATACGGACCTAAGTTTGCACCTCATACTACACGCAACTTCTCCTTTATCCCCACCCTTTTTTTATTTATCACTTTCTGAAGTTATATACAGATTTTAATGTATTTTTAACATTCTGTAAATTTATTTATTTTATTATATTATCTTATTGTGTTTATATGTGTTTTTATGTGTAGACCTGTGCATATGTATATGTATGTGTGTCTGTATGTAGATATATATATATACGTGTGTGTTTATGGGGGTGTGTATGTGTGCATGTGTACGTATATGCATGAGCTTATACGTGTGTGTGTGCATGCATGTACATGTATGTACATATGTGGCTGTATGCATATATATATGTATATATATATATATGTATAGCTGTGTGTGAGTAGGTGTGTGTATGTGGGTGCGTATGTATATATGGGTGTGTGCGTATGTATGTATATATGGGTCTCTATATGCATATGTATATATATATGTGTGTACATCTCACAGGAATATGTAAGGATGGATTATATATTCATTTTATTATGTATTATTTTATCATATATCCATTACATATATATATATATATATATATATATATAATGAAAAATTGAACAGGGACAGAACAGAGAGGCAGTACGATAAATGTTTATTAAATTCACGCTATATATATATATATATATGTGTATGAATATATGAATATATATGTATGAATATGTATGCATGTGTATATATATAAATATATATGTATATTATATTGTATACTATATTGTTATTTTATGTTATTTTATGTTATTGTTATTTTATCGTATATTGCATTTTTTATTATATATTGTATATTTAGAAAAGAATTCAGAAACGAAATATTGTATATTTATTTTACGGTTTTCTTTATATATGTATATGTGAAAGCATGTGTGTGTAAGTAAATATACATACGAGTATGTGCATGTGTGTGAATGTGGCCGTCCGTGTGCGTATGTATATGTACTTGCATGTATATATGTTTCATGTATATATGTATGTATATATGTGGGTGTGCGTATGCATGTAGATTTTTTTTTATATATATGTGTGTGTATGTAGGTGTGTATGTAGTTAGTTGTACGTATGTGCATTTTGTATGTATGTGTATGTATATATATATATATATATATATATATATATATATATATATATAAATTTATAAGATTATGGGTAGGCATATGTAAGCGCGTATCTGTGTGTATATCTGTATGTTTGCGTGTGTGTGTGTGTACACATATAGACAAATGTGCGTATAAGTATGTATGTGTATGTGCGTGTATACATGTGTTTATGTATGTATGCGTATACGTGTATGTCTGCATGCGTGCGTATATGTGTGTGTGTATATGTATACACACATATATAAATATATGTATATATGGTACGTGTATCTGTCCGTGGGGGGGGGGGGGGCTCGTACGTACACCCACATATGACAGGGTTTGCCTATCTGTTTATATGCGGGTACATGTACTTGTGTGTAGATATATGTACAGGTGTGTGTATGCGTGTGTATGTGTTCTTATGTCTTTGGAAGTGTGTCTGTCTTTGATGCCCATCCATAAGGATATGCGTGTATGTGCGTGTATATCCATGTATGTGTCTGAGAGTGTTTGTGTATATATGTGCTGATGTGCCCATCGCCGATATGTGTCTGTGTATGCATAGACGTGTTTGTCTGCGCGTGTGTGCGCGTATGCGCGTGTGTGCGTATGCGTGCGTGTGAGACCGGAGGTATCACGCTGTTTACACAGGCGCCAATAGGTATGTGGCGGTCGGTATGTGGATGCGTGGGTTTGTGGAAGAGAGGGAGAATGTGTGCGTGTATATATGGTCATGGGGGTATGTGTGTCTACACATGTATGCGTACATATGTGTATGCATACATGTGTGTGTGCCTGCGCGTGTGTGTATATGTGTGTGTGTATGTGTGGGCACATATTCAGGAGTGTGAACAGACGTCTGAGATACCAAACCCAGCATGGCTCCATTGAAGCGTGTCGGATGGAAAGTGGCTGATGGCCCGTGTAGCAGTAAATAGTGACCAGAACTTAAGATGACGTTGAATAACAACAGTTAATGGCATGACGAGAGTGGGATTGTTTTTTTAAGGTATTTTTTTACGATAACACCCCAGTGAGAAAATTTGCTCCGAACGAATTGCCTGTGTCCGAAGGAACCTGTAGCCCTAGAATAAGCATATCCATACAGTGAACATGTCTCGAGCTACCTACCGGTGAAACAGTGTAACACCCAATAAAGTGATTCCAGATGCATCACCGATTTTTCGTTTTTTTTTTAATACTATCTACACTCTGCTCTGTATGAATAGTGAGTGCTAATTTTCATACAGAGCAGAGTGTAGATCGTATAAATATATATATATATATATACACACACACTTATATATATATATATATATATATATATATATATATATATATATATATATATATATATATATACAGGACTAGAACTGTTTCATTCGGGAGAAATCATCAGTAAACTCTTCCTTATTGTGGTTATCCCGATTGAACCCGGGATAGCTCCGGCCGTTTCAACAGCTAGATCATATATATATATATATTTCAGTTTTATATATATGTATGAATGTATATATATATATATATATATATATATATATATATATATATATACATATTTATATATATATATATATATATATATATATATATATATATATATATATATATATATATATATATATAGTATTAAGGGTACTATTTATGGTTATGTATGCAATAAAACCTTTGATGGTAATATATTATATATCCACAAACCCTAAATAGTGAGAGATAGTCTTTAATTACTATCCTATTACCAGTAAGATAAATAGCTCAATGTAATAACATCAGTTGTTATACAGAGCAGTTATATAGAGATTACAGTAATCAAAGTTCAGTTTAAATCATTTATTTGCTTACAATTGTTTCCTCCAAACCGAGGTTTGGATTCTTCGGAGCAGCTATTTATAACATACTTGACCTCCTTTTCAACCCAAGACACACATAAAACATATGCGCATATTGATCAACAGTGGGGTGACATTCATCAAATGAAATAGCATGGCAATTTACATATAAAGTGTTACATGATAAAAATAAAATAAAATAAAAGCAAGAGTGAAAATAAGAGTGAAAATAAAGATAAACATGAAGCGTTGGCAGTCTATGAAGATAAAGCAAGAGGAAAGCTTAGAGTAGTCAGTGCATGAAGCAATCTCCCGTGTAGCATGCACGCTTGTCTTATCTATACATGATTAGAGTGCGTCAGAATGATATTTGCAGGGTCAGGCAGTTGAAGCAGGCAATCGATCTTATTATATAGGCTGAATTATTAAGTCATTTATTCTCATACATCTGTATGATATACAGTCTCGGATGCGGGGAAACACCAAAATATCAAAAACCTTCAACATACTATAAACCTTATTGTATCGTAGGCAAGGTCGTACCACTGTCCTTGTTCACACCACCACTCACATAATCCATGAGACGCAATATATATATATAGAGAACACGCGTCTATCGTATAATTCGCAGTGGTTCAGCATATAGTCAAGCTATAAACGTATCCAGTCGGTTCTTAATTAATATATCATGCTGTCCAAATTCCGGAAGTGCCTGAATGATTAGGGGAATTAATGCGTAAGGGGAGGTAACTAGCTAGTTATTTTAGTTACATTACTATGCTAAACTACATTAATGGTGATTCAAATACGTGCCTATCATGTGAAGTTATAACTAATATCTAGAGTATGGTACCCATTTATAAGTTAGAGAGTTGTTCATTAAGAAGTACAAGGGTGTATATACTAGGATGATTGCCAACCATTAATTAAGGGGTGTCATCTCTGAACGTTCTATAAGAGGAGTCAGACTCTCAAGTCACTGCTCCATGCAAATGTAATACAACAGTAGGACCTGGTATGGTCCCACTATTATATATGCCACCCGGTAGGCTCCGGGTCATTGCTTGCCTGCATCTCCAGTAAATCTTCGGTATGGTCCGGAGATCCGATCTCTCATATAAATGCACTAGTCTGGCCATCAGGTAATAGACAACCCCCGTCTGAAGTATAAATCAATTATGTATCACATCTCCAAGCTAGAGTGGAGTCTATTAATAGGTATTAAAGGAGTCCACATCAAGATGATTACGTGCATAATACAATGAACTGATCGCTTACACTATATACTCACTTAACAATACGATTATCTATCTAATCATCAATCTATCTCTTGGTGGTAATCCATGCACAGGAATATGCTATCACAACCAGTACCGTGTCCCCAGTTTATACTAATCTTATATTTGTGCAATGCAGAATAAGTAGTCCACGGTCGGGATATCAGTATTAGAGGTACAAGGGGGTATTCCCAGGGTAGGTGGCACTCAAATGCTGTCAGTATTATCTTTAGAGTATAGAGATGGGTGTGGATGTGAGGTGTAAGGTGTGTTACTGATGTTAATTGCTAGGGGTGGTGTCGGTTCCAGTCTGACATTATTATATATAGGGTTTAAAGTTTGGGAACGAGTGTCGGAAGCGGTGTTGGCAATTTGCGAACACTTCTGATTTTTTATTAAGGAGATTATGTTTAGAGAAGATGATAGTATGGGTCTCTAGTAGACAGAGGTTACAAAATTTATCAGGTGGTTTGTACGATGTTGCACTACCTACCACTTCCCATTTAAGTGTATATATTTTATTTTTGGTTTTAGATAGTGTATGTAGCTAGATAGTGAAGTGGAGTTGGCTAGACTGTGTTTTTTGAAAGAGTGGAGGTGCGAATTGTATCTAGTTTTGAAGCAGTTAGAAGTGGAGCCTATGTAGGTTTCAGAAGAGCTGTTAGTTGTGACTGTACATGAGTATATGATATCCTTGGTTAAGCATTTTTTTATCTAAAGGGCAGGTTCTACTTGATCTACAGTTACAATTACTCTGGGTGCTAGTCTGCCGGTTACTATGCTCTGTAGAAGTTTGGAGGTTAGCTATAGGGTTATGGTTATGCGGGTTGTGGTACGCAGCGTTAATGTTTACACTAGTGCTATTACTACTATTTCCATTGATAGTACGGTTAATTGTTATAATGTTACTTTGACTGTCATTTTGAATGTTATTTTGAAGGTTTATCGACCGTTGTGATTTAGTTTGTGGGAAGTAAGAATTAATTTTTCTTTTATTTGTACTAGCTATGTGGTGTGCTAAGTTAGGCGTAGTAGAGTATGAGATCTTAATAGTGTTTTTGTTTAAAAGGCCGTGGTACCTGTGGCCGGATGGGAAGTGTTTATCTAGTAGTGAGAAGAAAGCCCTAGGAAGGTTGGCAGAGACGTTTAAATTGAAAGGAGGGTTGAAAAATGTATTATTTCTTCTTCTATTTCTGTTTTTTATGTCTGGTGATTTGTTTCCTTTAATGTTCCTATGGTCATTTCTGTGGTGCGGGTTACTCTTGTTGTTACAATCCCTATTAGTGTGTGTGCAGTTGCTATTCTTATTATTAAATTTTCCCATGGACATGTTGTGTGAAATGATGTTGTAGCTATGTGTTTTTGTAGGTAGGAACTCTATCCCTGTATTATGGCCTGATCTAGCTAATGCCTGATTATAATACTGCGAGTTATTGTTAAATGTGTTTATGTCATAGGGTAGATTAGAGATTCTATTAGATACTCCCTTAGACATAGAGTTCAATATAGATTTAGGGTGGTTAGACTTGGTATCTACGTAGATGAGTTTTTCATTAGGTTTGTGGAAAGGTGCATATATCATTGAGTCTAAGTAGAGTGTGGCGTCTAGGAAGTTGACGTTTTTGGTGTTTTTTTCCATGGTAATACTAAGGTTAAAGTTTTTGAATGTTTTGTGCAATAGTTTTCTAGTCCTTTCTATATTGAATTTTTTATAGTCTATAAGTAGAAGTGCATCGTCGCGATACAAACCACCGCTGAGGTACGGAAGTTCCCTGTGGATTAGGTTAAGTAAGTATAGGCCAACCAAATCAGTGACCTGCGCCGAGTCACTAGCCCCTATAGTAATGTCGAAGCTGTTTTGCGTATCCTTGCGGGTCCATAATTGGTCCTCAAAGGTGATTATTGTTTTACGGGCCGCAAGTATGACATCAATCTGGGGTCTAGTCAAGTCACTATTGTCCATGGCCATTATAAGTGCCTTATTTAGTAGGATAGGGGAAATACAGGTGTAGTAAGAGTTGATATCAAATTGGATAAATTTTTTATCCTTGTTATCTATGATATTTTTGAACCATTCAATCACTTCACCCGTATTTCCCCATTGCTTAAGGTAAATCTTGTGTTTAATCTGTGGGATGATTTGTCTAGGATTTTTTTATTGATAATGCCAATGTCAGACCTGGAGGGGCAGATTAGTCTAATCGAGGGGTTGCTAATGAAGTCTACCTTATGGTCCTTCAGAGAGAATCTAGGGGGGTTTGGGGTGTAAGGTTGTGTATGTCTCTGGAGCCCTAGTTTGGATACTATATTATAGCCTTCCATATTAATATCTTCTAAGTTTTTCATAGTGGTTTTCTTGTAGCTTTTATGTAGTTCATTGTATATAAACTTTATATATATATATATATATATATATATATATATATATATATATATATATATATATATATATATATATATATATATATATATATATATATATATAAACTTTCTATATATATATATATACATTCACACATATATATAAAACTGAAATATATATATATATGATCTAGCTGTTGAAACGGCCGGAGCTATCCCGGGTTCAATCGGGGTAACCACAATAAGGAAGAGTTTACTGATGATTTCTCCAGAATGAAACAATTCTAGTCCTGTATATATATATATATATATATATATATATATATATATATAAGTGTGTGTGTGTTTATATATATATATATGAATGTGTGTATATATATATACATATTGGGGTGTTCCAGTATCCCATATTTTACACAAAAGCGTATTTTTCTTAACTCCCTATGCATTTTCTCATGCCATTTTGTATATTATCAAATTATAATGTAAATTTGATTATTTAAGACTAATTTAAGTCTTGCCTAATAGTTGCATATTGGCAGAATAATGGCGGAAACCAGTGGGCCTAGTTGTAGCTACTCGCTCCGTTATGATGATCGAGAAATATGGCTCCTGGAGCAATATGTTGCATCCTTTTCACCAAACAAAATACCAACGAAGAGGGATGTTCTAAGATATTTCTTCTACCTGAAAGATGGTCCTATGAAACACGAAAAGCATGTGAGCTCCATTGGTGCTATTGCGGATAGGCTTGTGATGGAAGTAGTTACTCAGTGTGAAAAAGCTGGTGTGGCGACTCAACGAAAAGAAAAAGTGAAACTGAAAATTATGAACATGTACAGTGAATACAGAAATTTACCAAAAAACAAAGGTTGTAAGTCAAACAACGAAAAGGAAGCACTATTTATTTCTGAATTGGATTCGTATTTCTACATGGCACATACTGATGCTGAAAAGAAAATGTTAAAAGACCGTCTTCGTAATAATTGTTTCTACTTTAGGCACAAGGCCAGCACATACCCAGTGCATTACTCGTACTTTATTCCTCGGCGGAATTTGAACTCAGATCGTAAAGGGACGTAACTATGCTGGAAAGCATGGCGTCTAACCCTCTACCGATACTGCCAATCCACCGTCTTCGTAATAATGAACAGGAAATGGAAGATGCTACGTTTCTCGAAGCCTTGCATTACCACAAAAAATGATGACAAAGGTTACCAGAAAAGGGTCTCTTCAAAGTTTAAGCGTGATCAGGTTTCTGTGGCTCGTCAGGATCTGCAGCAGCACAACTTCCACGTAATGAACTGAGTGATTCAAGTTCAACCAATTATGAAACTGAAGATGAACAGGATCCTGAATTTCAGGCCTCAGACCCACCCAGAGACAGCTTAAAATCAGACAACAAACGAAAAATAAAGCTGCATCTCCCAAAGAATCCATTTCAAAGTCCAACAATTTCTCTAATGCCTGATCGTTTAAACCTGACACTGGGCCAGAGAACAGCATTTATGGAATCGATTATTTCTGAGGGTGTGACTGACATAGGCGCCACAACTCTCTCCAAGAATAGTAGCAGAAGTGCAGCTAAGAAGATCAGAACTGTGTGGGCTGAATACATAAAGGAACAATTTGCTGTACCAGATTTTGTTACCTTGCATTGGCAAGGCAAAATAATTCCTGGTGACCACAAGAGTCTAGATGTGCTAGTTGCTAGAACTCCGGACTTCAGATAAGGTAAACTCCTCGGTGTTGCCATAATTCCTGAGTTAACTTAACTGAACTTGTTTCTTCCTTGTACGCCTTTATGTTCAAAGCTGGTTTACTAAATATAATGGATTAATAAAATAAACAATTATTATATCGTCATAATTGTTTTCACATTTTCATGATTTTATGCAACATAATCACACTTTCCACTATAACCACCATAATATGGGCAAGGCTCAGAATAATTTATTTTATACAAAATATGTTTTGTTTCATCAATTGGTGCATTTATAATGGGAAAATACACAGGGAGCGTTAGTATTGTGACATTGCTTTTTATGGCACACTCTAATATATATATATATATATATATATATATATATATATATATATATATATATATATATATATATATATTTATTAAAATAACAGATTAAAGTTTAAGCAAAGAATCGCTGCTTTCACCCTTAACGGGATCTTCTGAAACTAACAAAGTCAATCTGTAAACGCAGAACTGGATATTTCAAAAAACGTTGCAACCGGAGGAAGACAGGAAGACGATACTTTGGTTCATGGTGACGTTCGCTGGCAAAGAACGGGAAAAAACGAATAATACGTCATCAATAGGAGCGGTGAAAAACAATTACGTGCAAGGACAGAACCACGTTTATGGTATAAAAGAGGTCGTAGACTAATGTTCTCTAAGTGGTGCATAGAGACGTTCTCTGGCAATGAACGAAAAAACGAAGATAATAAGTCATATGTGGAGCGTGGAGAACAATAGCGTGCAAAGACAAAACCACGTAAATGGTATAGCAGAAGTCGTAGACTAAAATTCTAACTAGGAGACCGAATGAATCTCCGCTACAGAGTTAAGAACAAAGTAAATAAATACAATACAGAAGTAATAGGAACAAATAAATACATACACGCAAACAGAGACGTACATACACAAGCATACGCAAAACCTTACCATAGGTATACAAAACCACGCACATATAAATATGTGTATGTGTGTATGCTTGTGTACAAATACATAAATACGTATATAACAAGCGCACACACATACCTACAAATAAATACATGAAGGTTTGGAGACGTAAGTCAACTAAAACAAGAAGTACCCATATACACACACCCACCATACGTACGAACCTGCATACTCACGCAGACGCAAAACTCCCATATACACATAACCAAGCCCTAAATACCAGAATATGTAAAAATTATACGCCAAAACAGTCAAATATACGTACGAGAAGGTATACATACCATCACAAAACATACGGGTAATATATACTTACCTATGCAAAAAGTAAAGGAATAAACAAAACATATACTTAGCTCCCACATCAAGACGTAAATATCCACTTATAGATCGTGCTATCCGTTAGGGTATAACGTAGGGCTGTAATACAGGAAAGTTTTGTGCAATTTATGTTTACAAGCCGAAATTGCCTCAGATTTTTTGTTTAAGATGTGGTCTGTGGCGTAGAGTATTTCCAGGGCCTCAGCGGCGCAGAGGTCACACGGTCTTTTATTTCCGTTATACGATCTAGCCCTAGCTAGGATCTCCCAGTGTAACTTATATTGGGTGTGGTTGTCTTTTAGACTCCAGATATAAGCTGAAAGTGACGTCATATTCCTTCTTAGAGGGTAACGAAAAGAATGGGTATGCATGTAAAGACGCTGCTTGAAACTATTGGCGGTTAACCCTATGTAGGCCCTACGGGACGTGGGTGTTACAACCTTACATTTGTAGACAATGTTACTAGAGAGGCATTTCCCGGATAGGGGACAATCAGGCCGATTCCTACAATTACAGTTAGTACTAACTACAGGGTTGCACGGGTTCCTACGGCTAGGTATTTTAGCTAAATTTGAAGCTGTGATGTTATGTGCAAGGTTAGGAGTCGTTGAGTAAGAAATTTTAATAGTGTTTCTATTAAAAATTTTACTATATTTATGTGTAGGGGGAAAATGCTTCGTAATAAGGGAAAGAAAGATCTTAGCTAATGGTGTGGCCGCCTCCATATTATATGGTGGGTTAAACCAACAAATGCGACGGGATCTATTTCTTCTAGGTCTATTCTCGTACTCTGTATATGCTACCTTATCGACAAATCCACTTCGAGCAAGAGCTTCATTGTAATAAGTGGAATGGTCGTTGAAAATACGCTCGTTGGTGGAAAGACGGGAAAGCCTCAACGAAACGTTTTTTACCAGGTTCTTGGTTATGCTGGCAGGATGGTTGGAATGCTTACTTATGTAATTAAGCGTATAATTCGGCTTTCTATACGTGTAATGCAACCCATTCAATAAATTGAGGGTAACGTCGAGGTAATTAACGACCGAGAGATTGGCCTCAACCTGTATAGAGAGGTTGAAGCCTTTACAGAAGGCTGTGAGTTCTTTTCTGAATCTGTCGCAAGCACGAGGTCCGCACTTAGTCCTGGTCAAAAAGCCATCGTCACTGTACAAACCACCGCCCGCGTTGGAGAATTCGTCCTTGATAGAGAAAAGAAGGAAAATGCCAATAAGATCAGTAACCTCCGCAGAGTCACTGGCGCCCATACTCACGTCGAATGGGGTACTATTGGATTTTTTAATCCAAATAGAATCGTCGAAATTAATCACCGACTTTCGGGCATTAAGGATGACATCAACTTCGAAATCCTTAACCACTGTGAGTGTTTTAGCGAAATTGATAGCTCTAAGGAGAAGTGGTAAAGTGATGGAGGAGTAGTAATTGTTGATGTCGAATTGGATAAAACGGCAATGTTCCTTGTTACATATGCCGTTGAACCAATCAATCACCGCGAAAGAATTGTTCCACAGTGCGAGAGGGGCCAAATTTCTAATTTCAGGTATAATTCTATCAAGAATGGTTTTACTAAGTCTACCTAAATCGGACTTCGTAGGGTTAATAAGCCGAATAGAGGGGTTGTTCGGAAAATTGGATTTGTGGTCCTTCAGGGTAAAGTGGGGAGAGATAGGGTCCAGGGATTCGGTCCGGTCCAGGATGTTGAGATCAGATGTGATTTTAAACCCAGCATCGTTGATTTCATTGATGACACACCGATTAGTTTTACGGTAATCCTTAGTTACAGCATTATGTAGTAGTTGATGGTAAGTACTGCGCTCCACTTGATATAGGTTGCCAGTTTTGTCGGAATGGACGTGCACGGCGTTAGAATCCTTAATCCTCTCTGGATTTTAGTCTTCAATTTTATTATTATTACTATATATATATATATATATATATATATATATATATGGTGGCCCCCAACCCGTTTTCGAGTACGGCCACTACTTTATATCCATATAGGAGAACCCCTACCGATGCGCTGAACGAGTGTGACTTTTTACCCCAGCCAGCCACTTGAAAACTCTTGTACAAA
>OZ024742.1:187542338-187547338 GCA_964016885.1 Eledone cirrhosa
TGTATATATATATATATATATATATATATATATATATATATATATATATATATACATATATATATATGTATATATATACATATAATATTCCCTAATTTCATATTTAGAGATAATTTATAATTTCTGGTGGTCTGGCCTGTTTTATACCAAACCTCAAACCTGATATTTGATAAGGTCAGGGAATACATTAATTGATAACTGTGGTTTTATTAGGGGGGACCTTTGCTGCTTTATCACACATTACTCAAGGGAAACAATCATAAACCAGATGTAGTTCATAATTGAAGCTAATATACCGGGAATCATACATCATAAACTATTGTATGTTTTCTAGCATTCTCTTGTTTTCATAAAGCGGCAATTGGTAAAGACGTTAGAATGTCGGATAAAATGTTTTATGGTAATCATACCAGCTCTCAGGTCCCTGAGTTCAAATCCCTCCGATGTCAACTTTGCCTCTCATCCTTTGGAATTCGATAAAATAGTACCAGTCTAGTATTGGGGCAAATTCTTCCACTATATCTCTCACTTTTCATCTTCCTCTGGACGAAATAGGCTGTACTCAGGCTAGGAGAAGGATGGGCGCCGCCAGGCTTAAAATGTCCAAGAAACCACGTATGTCAATAGGGCGCATTTACGACTCCATTAGGAGTTACTGGACGATATCACACCAATACCTTATTTTCATACGATTTATCATAATGGGTCCACTGTTACTTTTCCGGATGAACATTCAGTTCTTCAATCAACTAACTGACCGTCAGACTGTTATTGCTGAAGTATTTCACAGACATGTGCACCCTTAACATAATTCCCATGCCGATTCAGCGTGGCACAATATATGACACGGCTGGACCTTTGGATTAAAGATGAAATCTATTGTATATTATAATGGAAGTGGTGGAGCAATCCACAGACAGGCATACCATTAACACAATTGTCAACATAAAACAATTTATGACATAGCTGGATGAGATTTTGAATTACATTCACACAGTTTCGTTGGCCCAATTTCACTCTCAAGACGTGGTGATATGGTGTTATCTTAAATACACTTGGTCAAGAAGGATCACAATGGGATCAAACTCGAGAACTCACGATTCTTAAGCAAACATCTTGCTACATGTTCACATTCATAAATATAGAATATACAGCGAAAAGAAGTAAGCTCTTCTCCTTTCAACGATATCCATTCACTTCAGATCGGACAATGATTGATATAGTTTTATAATGTTTCTGTGTTTGTGTGTGAGAAGGGTTGGGAGGGGTAAAGAATTTGCAGAATCAATGGTGTGCTGGACGAAATCCTTAGCAGTATTTAGTTATAATCCTTAACATTCTGAGTTTAAATCACCCTAATTTCAGCTTCGTTTTTCATCATTCTGCAGTCGAAAAAATAAATTAGCAGTAAATTACTGGGCTCTATTTAATCGATGTTATATTCTGAATCACGTAATGTCCCTAAAACTAGGATAAGCATCAGTGTTTGTCCAACATACGCTGGCATGAAAAACATCCCCCCAAAGAGTTGAAAAACGTTGACTCTAACTGATAAAATCATTGTTATTTACAGTTTTAAGGCGGTGGAGTGGCAGTGCCGATAGACCGCCAGAAACTCTGCATCGCCGTATAGAGTTATTCACCTTTACGTTCTGAGTTCAAATCCTGCCGAGGTTAGCTTTGTCTTTCACCTTTACGGGGTCGATAAACAAAGTACCAGTAATGCACTGATGTCGAATTAATCGATTTTTACCTTCTCTCCCAAAATTCCTGGCCTTGTGCCTGAAGGAGATATCATTATGATTTAATGTATTAATTAATTGTTTCTACTTTTGGCACAAGGCCAGCAATTATCCAGGTGTATTACTGAACTCAGAATGGAAAGGAACGTAACTCTTTGCGTCAAAGCAGAGCGTCCGACCCTCTATCGATACGTGGAAGATAGTAGTTCTGTTCTAAATTGAGGATGTAATTATTTATGTATTTTGTGTGTTTATGTGATTGTCTTCTTAAAGAATTAAGCGTGACATAGTTTGTGACTAAGCTGTTTTTTTTTACATATAGGTACATAAGGTACATACCATCTTGTACTTTAGGGCAAGTAGATGAACGTTAATACAATTCTCGGGAAGATTAAGCAAAACGCATATATATATATATATATATATATATATTTCGTTTCTGAATTTGTTTAGCAAGATTCTTTATCTGAAATCGTGTGTTGAAACCGATATTGTTATACTTTGGGAGGGTCATGTTGCCAATAAGAAACACACGCACCAGTTGCTTTCACTTCAATTTAATTTAATATATATTTATAAATTTACAAATTTATAAATTTCTGGTTGGTTGGTTGGTTCCACAACCAGATAGTTGTTTATATATATATAGTCATAGTTCTTTCGTCACACACTCTGTGACCTCTTCAGTGACTGGGGATTTCTTTCTTCGTTTCTGTGCCTTTCCTTTCTTCTATCCTACGCAAACAAAATGGCGTAGGATAGAAGAAAGGAAAGGCACAGAAACGAAGAAAGAAATCCCCAGTCACTGAAGAGGTCACAGAGTGTGTGACGAAAGAACTATGACTATATATATATAAACAACTATCTGGTTGTGGAACCAACCAACCAACCAGAAATTTATAAATTTGTAAATTTATAAATATATATTAAATTAAATTGAAGTGAAAGCAACTGGTGCGTGTGTTTCTTATTGGCAACATGACCCTCCCAAAGTATAACAATATATATATATATATTTATATATATATACTATAGGCGTCCAGTCAGCTTCTGTCAACCAAATTTCACTCAGAAAAATTTGATTAACTTGTGGCGATAGTATATGGTCCTTGTTCAAGGTGCAATACACAGGGATAGAACCTCAAATCACATATATGCGATGCAAACCCTGTTAATACATTCTTCACTGTCTCTCTAGCTAAGTGATTGCATGTGTTATATTTCTAAAGGCGTATTTGGACCAACATGCATGTGAGTATTTCAAGCTAGGATTATATTACGTCTACTCCAGTACAGTTGGATGAGTGTTGTATATATGTATCCCAGGATGTTTACCTAACATAAGCAATGCTTACTTACAACGGGAAACCATGGAATAGAGAAAAAAACTATTTTTATGGATTTTTGTAAATAGGGTTTGTTAAGTCCATAATGTTTGCAAATGTAATTATCTCAGACGAATTGAATTATTTTTAAACGGAAATAGTTGAGTGATTTTCGATCGCCGCGAGCTCAAATCCAGTATTCACCAGTGCTCGGTATGCTAATTATAGCCACATGTTTAAATAATCGAATAGACTTAATCGTTTTATTCATTAGAAATTCAAATTAATATTCCCTATTAATGGAAAGGATATGATGTTAATCATTCAATTTAAACATTTAAATGTCAGTTTTATATTTCTATTTGAAATCGATAATATTTTATTTATAATTGATGTCTTTAATTATATATCTATACCGAGATATGATGGGAATATCTATATAATGAATATAATTGTGAAGGCACGTGGCTAAGTTAGTTGTTAGAGAATTGGATTCGCAATCGGGAGTTTGTGAGCTCCATTCCCGGACTGGGCGATGCGTTCTGTCTTTGAGCAAGACACCTCATTTCATGTTTTACTCCTTCTACATGGACTAATTGTTTCTTCCGTCCGTTTTGATAAATTCTGGGTTCTTGTCAAACAATTGTCAATAATTGTATGGTGAATGCAGGCATGACTTAGTGGTTAAGAAGTTTTTTTCGATATTACGATATTCCAGGTTTGATCACACAACGTCATATCTTTCAAGTATATTTTACTATAGACTGGACTGAAATACTGTAAGTGATGTTTAATAGCTTTAAACAGTTTGGAAGTCTTTCAGATTGGTTGGACTTGCAAATCAAAGGTCCAGTTTATTCATATATTGAGTCACACAGAGTCAATATATGAACATTTCAGGATTAGGTTAAGGATACACGTGTCTGTGGATTGCTAAACATTTGCAAGTCCATTTGCAGTTCTCATCACCGAAACTAATGGAGGATCGATCATTTTGTCTCAGAATTAGGTTAAGTGTACATGTGCCAGTGGGTTGTTTAACAGATTGCAAATCAATCCCCAATTGCCATCACTGAAACTGACGGAGGATCAATCATAATTTAATTATCAATATCCATATTAGGTTCATCTACAATACAGTTCTCTAATAAATGTAAAACCACAAAAATAAAACAAACTAATAAAGTCATCGTTAAGAATAGACATCGATGTTCGATGTTTCACATTAAGTAATGTATTTTAGGATTGTTACCGTCATTTCACTCATATTTAATTTTGTTATACCAAACATTCAAACATTGGTTTGATTCTCAAATTTATCATATGATGTATGCCCCAGATCATCTACCTTGGACTCCGTACAGTTGAGCTCCTCCGTAAAATCGGTCGGCAGCCTGCCCGAGGACGTAGGTGGCTGTTGCAGCGTGTGTCACTGGCAATTGTCCGCGGAATTTCCCAAGTCATAGAGCCTCTCACCTTCTTTCTTCCATGGCCTAATAGTCGTTGCTCTTTTATTCCTTTTCCTCTCATTTATGGCATTTATAGTCCTTTCGTCTACTTTCCTATACACCCAGATCTTCCAATCCTCCCCGCTTTGGTTTTCATTACTTAATTGTGTTTTTATACTTTATTTTTCATATTTCCACCATTGCATAACTCCTGTTTGTGAAATAAAGCTGACATAAAATAATGCTAAATCAAACAAACAAAAAATATGTATTTATAAATTCTGAAGTCTTGAAAATGCCTCACTCCATGCTCTCCATCTCTCAAAATTAAAAGAGGATTGTGATGGATTTTTCATGAGTGGTTTCTTATATAGGCACAATGCCAGCAATTTTGGGGGGAGGGGAATGTCGATTAAATCTACCCCAGTATGTGACTGATACTGTAAGTTAACCTCGGCGGGATTTGAACTCAGATCATAAAGAGC
>OZ024742.1:187552338-187564838 GCA_964016885.1 Eledone cirrhosa
ATCGATCTCTTACATTCAGTAGAAGCTATTGTTTCACTACTGTGAATGCACATAAAAGGCTGCTCTTCCAGCATGTCAGTCAGTCTTTATGTAACAAAAAATAAAATAAATATATAAATCTGTAAATCACTATTGACTGACAAAAGCGTTTGATCTACTAACAAAATTGTATGCATGTCTCACACACTCTCTTTTTTTTTTTCTCTGTCTCTCTCTGTACCTGCCTCAGCTTCTCTTTCTCTCTCTGCGTTGTATATGTTGATATATGTCTATCTGTCTCCCTCTAACTACCAACCTACCTACGTACCTATCTACCAACCTACCTACATAACTACCTACCTATTTACCTACTTACCTACCTACCAACCTACCCCTACCTAACTACCTACCAACCTACCCCTACCTACGTACCTACCTACAAATATTCCTACATACCCATCTATCTTTTATGTATGTAGGTATATATATATATATATATACAGAGAGAGAGAGAGAAGAGTGGAGAGTGGAGAGGGTAGAGGGAGATAGAGAGAGGGGACATAGCGGGAGAGAGAGAGAGAGAGAGTAATATAGAACGTACGCAATACGACAACTGCAGTCAGTTGTCATCAGTCGCTTCCATAACAGTAACTAGAAATGTTTTAGTTTTGTTTTTGAAGTGTTTGAACGTATTCACTTTATGCTAAACGTAGGATGTATCTGCTGAGTGCCGTTTAGTTTTATAGATTACATTCATTCAATTTATGGATGACGTTGGATTGTTTTGGAAGAACTTTTCTTTCAGGTTGAAGTATTTAACGGACAAAATTATATATATATATAGATATATATAATAAAAAGTTGACGGACCCAGCATAGGTATTAATGCTAGGATCGGTTGCATCTCAGCGTACTCAATAGGTAATGTAAAATAGACTCCCAGAGTATACGCATAGTTATTCGCTTCAATACAAAACACGTAAACGAGTATCTATAGTGTTTCCCGAACTTGAGTTTCGGCCACACTTAATGCAGCAGTAGGGTCTACCGCACCCTCTGCATATATTATGCAACAATGCATAATCGGCGCATGTGGCTTCATCAGCGGGTATCGCCCGATCAATAAACAATCGATCGACATAATTCGACTCCAGTCTATGCTGGTTATGACTGCTATGATTGATTAATATATATATATATAATAATCGATGAATAAAAGAGTTACTTGATTTGTAATCAACTGATTCTTATATATAACAGATGCCAAGCACTCAACGGTATAAATTTATCCGGAGTATTATAATAATAATAATAATAATAATAATAGCATAATTAATAATAGTATAATTAATAATAATAGTAATAAACGAAAAATATATATTTTGTATCATACCTATTTATTTTATTATATATATTTCAAAGATTTAAACTTTTATATATAACATAAAGCAAAACATGTCCCCTTCAGACTATTTATAACCATTATACGTGTTTTACAAATAAACATCTTTATATTTATATTTGGTCAAACTCTATATATGCTTCAAATTGAAGATCTGAAATATTTACAAAGCAAAGGAGGAAACCAAGACAAAACCAAGGCAAAACAAAACTTACAATAGATTCCCATGTTTTGCATTCTTTTAAATAATGGTATTTTGAACATAGGCGGACACAACATATTTTATCATAGTTTAAAACCTGTAAACGTCATGTACAGCACGAAATCGCATTACCTAATTTAAGAAAGAAACATGTAACCCCTTTCGCTATTTATTTTTTCCCCAGGTTTTCTCAACACTCAGTCAACTTTATATTATGCCTCGCCCAAAACAACATTCATAGGTCCTTCTAAATATATTTCTTCAACATAGGTATTTTTATAATAACACGGGGAACTGATTTTCGGGAATCGAAAGTTGCGGGCCCTCTGTAATGTAGCATGACATGGACACTCTACGTTCTAACCCATGATAGTACACGATATTCATTATAATTTCTTATTCTTTCATCCTTTTATGTCATTGGACTTCGTCCATGCTGGCTAACAGCCTCGATGGGATGCAGTCGATCTCATTGACAGCAGTACTTATGTTATGTGTACTTATTTTATCGATCGCTTCTCGTCGAACCACTGTATTATGGGACGTAAATAAACAGTAAATGTAAACACGATCATGCGTACATGCATATATATACACACATACATATATATATATGTATATATATATGCAAACACACAACACACACACGACGCACACGCACACACATATATATGTATGTATATATATATGCACACGCACACACATATGTATATGTATGTATATATATATATATGCACACGCAACACACACACACATACACTCACACACACACACACTCACACACACGCACACACACACACACACACACACACATATATATATATATATGGAGATCGTAATGTTGCCATCATTGCCAATATGGTGATGTACACAAGATATCTAATTTTCACTTTAGCTTTCGTACCATTTGTACGTAACTTCAAAATTCTTTCGTCACACATTCTGTAACCTCCTCAATGATTATCTACTTATATATATATATATATATATATATATATATATATATATATATATATATCTTTATTTATTTATTTATTGAAATAACAGATTAAAGTTTAAGCAAAGAATCGCTGCTTTCACCCTTATTGATATATATTTATCCTTATCGGACCCTCTTTGGATTTTAGACTTCTAATTTATTATTATTACTTTATATATATATATATATATATATATATATATATATATATATATACATATATATATCATAAACCAGATGAAGTACTTATATTAGCCCGCACACTAACCACCCACCGGCAGTCATCAGAGCGGTCATTAAGTCTATCTCATACAGGGTTTCCTTGCTATCCGCCAATGAGGAGATATTCAATGCCCATGCGGCATATTATAATAAGGCCCCTTCTGAATTTGGTTATACACAGTCTATCTACTACATACCTAAGGGCCATAACACAGAACTTCACCACAACCCGAATAACTGTAACACTAGAACTAGAAACACATTAGCATTTAGCCAGATTTGCCGGAATTCTAGGTCTACCAATATCTATACAGGTAATCGTAATAGTGGCAGAGGCCTACTCCCTACTCCAAGTAGCAGATTCAGAATCAACTGTAGATTAAGAAATGATAATAGGCCGACAATTAGCAAGCACATTGGCAATAATAATCCTAGTAATGCCCCTGCCAACACTGCTAGACCCCATAGCCACAACAGGTCTAGAAAAATCACCTGGCTCAACCTCCCTTTCTCATCTAATGTAGCTACCAACATCCCGAAACGCTCTTCTCCATCGTATATACCCCCCCCCCCCAACCACAGATATTACAAGCTCTTTAATAAAAACAATATTAAAATCTCCTTCTCCACTACACCGAACCTAGCTAGCCACATCACATTTAGCAACCATTATAAACTAAAAAAATATACCCCCCCCCCCATCAGTACTCCACGTAGCCATACCAATACTCATCGTAATAACAGAATACACCCCTCCAATCCCTCTAGTTCACACCAGCCGCATAGTTTAAATAACCCTACTCCTACTAATCGCAACCGTAATTGCAACTGCCGTAACCCCACTGCGAGTTTGCTTAACGGCCTGTGCCTTACGCCCAATAACGTATATAGGTGCAGGGTTAGAACGGCCTCATCCACTAGCTGTTATATTGGCTCTACGTCAAACCCCTTTAAGGTTCGCTATAATGCACACTCATTTTCCTTCCGCGACCCTAGCAATAGATAGTCAACTTCTCTAATTAAGCTCATCGAAAACCTTAGACTAGCCAGCATTGAACATTCAATAGCTTTGGATATCTTAGCTAGATCTCCTGCATTTAATGGGAGAAAAATCTCTTGCGATCTCTGTCTTACCGAGGCCTATCACATAACTTTGTCAAGGCCCCCATCAATTACAGGTACAAGTTGGTGATCAACTGCCACCACCGCAGAGCGAGTTCGTTCGCCAACAGAATATTCGACCTAGCTTAGCCCATCCTATAGTCATGCCCCTCCATAAACTAACAAAGTAATGGCATCATTAGTCCACCACATAAGCTCCTATAATTTACCTCCCTAAGCTACAAATCCGACTGCAACTATACCTATAAGCTACCTCCCGACCCTACCTTGGTTACAGTTCCTAGTGGTATTCTTGGCTCTCCAAGGAGTTACCTCCCTGAAACCCATCACTATACAATAAGATAGTTTCCGTATAGGAAGCCATTTTGGTAGGTGATAGGCACCAGTGTTTACCTTCAGCCTCGACAGACATCTGATGTTTATTTATACCATACACATGAAATTCTCCAGTGCCAAGGTGCCCCTTCTAGGGAGTTGCTAATCTGAGGATTCTTTAAGGAGACGTAACCCTCCTATTTTATTTTTATTTTTATTTCATCTTTATTTTGATTTCTGCTTTTTATATAGTAATAATCTCATTATCTTTCCCCAAGTTCCGAAGATCTCCTCCATAATATTATTCTATGTTACTTATATTTCTCTGCACCAACTCAATAACTCTCTTACGATTGATTGGTCCAGAAACATTATATGGAGTAGTGAAACAATTGTAAACTGACATTACTATCCCCTTTCTATATTAAACTGCACTTAATGTTGATACTCTGTGACTAATGTCTTCTGTGTGGTCTTGTTTTGCTTAACTACTGAATATATATATATATATATATATATATATATATACATGTACATACTGGGTTTCCGCACAGTTTCCGGTTGCCAGATTTTACTCACAAATCCTTGTAAACCCGACGGTGTACAAAAGGACATTTCCTCAAGATGTAACTGAATTAGAAAGTACGAATGTGCAGCATAGCGAACTTATTAAGAACACAACCATGCCTTTCTCTATAATTAATTAATTCATCTAAGAATGTTAGATGAAGGGACTCTCTGAAAACCTCATTTATACATGAGTCTAAATAATGAGTTCAATTCGATAGAAAGCAATTAGATATAGCTTGATATAATTTATATACTTAATTACTTGAACTAGTTGGCGGCCTTGTTTAATAACAATGTAGTATTTTTGCTGAAATGTAATTTAAAATATCGCTGAAAATAACCTTATAATTTATAGAAATATAGATAGGCAGATAGATATGTCAAAAGATAGACATAGCGACAGACAGATATATATATATAAAGATAGATAAATACACACACACACACACACACACACATATATATATATATATATATATATATATATATATAGATTTTGAGTTTATGTTGGTTGTATACCAATACCTCAGTATGCAGGCTGGACCACTCGACGAAGTGCGCAGGTTGGTTTGGTTACTCCGGAGTAATGTAAAATATTTTATATATATATATATATATATATATATATATATATATATATATATAGTATAAATATGTATATATATATATATAGATAGAGAGAGAGAGAGAGAGATAGATAGATAGACTGATAGATAGAGAAATATATAGTGAGAGTGGCGAAAGTAGTGATCGTGAGAGTGTGTGTGGGGGGGGGGGGGCAGAGCGACCATGTGTGTGGAGGGGAGAACGAGAGAGATAGAGAGATATAGAGATAGATAGAAAAGATATATATATATATATATATATATATATATATATATATATATATATATATATATTTATATATATATATATATATATATAGAGAGAGAGAGACTGAGAGAAATGTTTGTTTGTGAGAGGGGTGAGAGCATGAGGGAAAGAGAATGAAAGTGTGATCTACGTGCAAAGATATACGGTGAATGAGACTGTAATGAATAATAGAAAAAAGTCGCATACAGTAAATACATGGTGCTCCAGCATGGCCATGCCCAAATAACTAAATCACAGTAAGATAAATAACTAAATAAATACATAAATAAATATAAACAGACGAAACATAACAAAGGGAAACATTGCAAACATAACATACTGTAGAATATAAACACACACACACATTGAGAAAACAGATATGCCCATTCATAAACGCACTCACATAATACACATGCATATACACACATATATGCACAAGCCCTAATATACAACTCACATAAACATTGGCATACTCACGTAGGTATAGAGGTAGGTACATATACACACACAAACACACACATAATCACTTGCACAAATGCATATACGTACATACCCATATAAACACACAAACCCTTTGACATACTCGTTCATATAAACACACATAAAACGTTTCACACATACAAGTAAACCCATATACACGCCCGCGGAAACCCTTTCACACATTAACATAAACAGGCATAAACCTTTGCTCACATCCACATCTATGTAAACATGTAAACACACATAAACCCTTTCACACATACGCATACACTTAAACAGGCATAAACCTTTGCACACATCCACAACTATATAAACACACGTAAACCCTTGCACACATACACATATACATAAACTCACACACTCGCCGACATACACTCACATAAAGGCTTCCATTGATTTATACATATTCACATATATTTCACATACATTAAGTTGCCGGCATTTAAAAGACAATATCTCTCAGCCCAAATATATTTTCAGTTGCTTTTTCGAACCCTACATTTTATGTCATATTTCATGTCTTTTTACAGCTAGTTTCTTCTCAATAATCTGACAAGTGCGAGAATGTCTGTTTTGCTAAAGAGATCTAATTAGATCGGAGTAATACCCCAAGTTGTTTTCCCTATATGGCCAAGTGGATATTAAAACAACACTAGTCTAGTCACCAAAACTAATATTCTTTTCTTCTCTAATTAATTAAATTTTCTCTCTTTTCATTGCTATATGAAGAAACTAAATCGGCTTCCGTATATCAGAGCAGTAAAATCTCTCAGGAAAATATCGATTCGTTTGTTTTTCGAAGCCTAAATTTTATATTTTACGTATTTTTTCTGTCTCATATCATCTATGTTTATATGATGTTTACTTAGTCGGTATTTCTTCATATTCGTCAATATATTTACAGAATGAATTAACAGCATACAGAAATATGTAAATTATATTTACAACAAAATATTATTCTTATCAATCGCAACGTCTTCAGCTTGGTTCCAGTGTTGCTTTTTACTTTGTCTTCTTTCATCTTTGTCTTCTTCCCTGTCTGTTTAATTTTGAGATATTTACTAGCGTTGTTATCTTTGCTTGTCATCAACAAGATGTTTGTATATGGAGGACACATATATAACTGTGTATGTATATGTGTGTATGTCTCTACATATTTATATCTATGTATTTATATATAACATCAGATATATAATTATAATAAATGAATAGCTACGTATACATAAATACCTATATCTGTGTGTATACACACACACACACACACACACACGCACATCTATATATATATATATATACATATATATATATACATATATATACATATATATATATATATATTGCAGTAATAACTTGTCTGTAGGGCGAGTTACATTACTACAACGAAGCCATACAAGGAACGAACGTTTCATTGGTTAGGAGGACCAGTTCAATCTGTGTCGGGGGAGAGGAATCGGAAATAGCTTATATAAATGAGGGAGATAGGAGAGCGACTAAAGGGGAGCAGGTAATAAAGGAAGATAGAGAAAGTAATTAAAAATATCGAAAGTTAGAGCTATTATGTAGGTCAACACAAGAAAAGATGGAGATAACTGTGTGCTAAAGTAGGAATAAAGAATATTTTAAGAAAAATATTGTATGAATAAAATATATTTTAGAAATAAAAAATATTATTTGAGTTAGTTGTTACGGAGGCCAATTCTTCCAGAAGGTGCTTCGTGAAGTAGGAGTAGCGAGCGAAGAACTCTAGTTCAGTATTTAAAGGTCTATTGCTGGTGTAAAGATTAATAAGGATCCACCCTCTCTCATCGTTGTACAATCTGAAAACTTTGAGCCTATTTACATATGGTAGAGATTGTTCAATTATCTTCCATTTCAGAGAGAAGTCTATATTCTTGTCTTAGAGCTGCCATAATTTGTTCGCCTTTCATGCTTAAGGAAGCGGTTTTTTAAAACGACTCACATATATCTACATATGTCCAGGACTCATTTTGATGGTATTGACACCTCAAAGATATTTCAAATTCATATATGCTGGTACTTTGGAATGTTTATTCTGTGGGCATGACATGCTTTTTACTGGAACACCCATGCGTTTGGGGGCTCTGATGCCTATATGCGAGGCATGGTTATTTCATGTTTCTTAAGTCTCTTGGTCGTTGAATCAAAATACACACACTTATATATACATATGTATATATATATATATATATATATATTCATATATATACATATATATATATATATATTAGAAAGTGAGGTTGTGTTTAACAAAATGAAAAATAACCGAGGTGTCTTTACAGGGTGTCTAACACCACTGCTATAGCAGTGGTGTTACACCCCCTGTAAAGGTGGCTTTATAAAATTATTAGTGGTATTTTTGCATTAGTATTCTTGTATTAGTATTTATGTATTAGCTTTCTGAATTAATATTTCGTATTAGTTTTTTAGTATGTTTGTCCTCAACTTATTAACCTGTCATTTTATCATTGTAAGATAGCATTGGCTGATTACTACTAACTATAGCATTTGTAAAGATGGCTTTATAAAATTCTTTCACTACAATCTCGTATTTACTATTCTTCTCCACCTATTAAACTTTTCTATAGCTTAGCAATACCAATGATAGATTTGGTGATTGTGGGGATGGAGTAGTGACCAGAAATTGTTTTTTTTTATTTTTTATATATTTATTTCTTCATTTTTATAATGGCTTTTTTGCTTAATCCCTTTCGATTTACATATTTTTTCAACATCCCCTCCCCTTCTCCAGTAAACTTTTTTCGACCATCTATACACTATCCTTAGAATATGCTGTATAGATTTCACTTTCAACGCTTGACTGGGTTTCGCCCACTCCCTCTTTGTTCTACCGGCAATTTCAGCTACCCTACCTTCCACTAAATGCCATGATAGAATCATACGTCTTTACAACAAATTTTTGACCAATCCTATATATATATATATATATATTTTTTTTTTTTTAATATATATATATATTTATATGTATGTATATATATAGAAGGAAAAAAGATGAAATGGAAAATGCCGCATTAGCTAATAAAACATCCTTGGCTGAAACAGTTAATAATTATAGAAAAAAGAATATCGATTACAACCTGACCTGGAGTGTGCTCAAAGGGCCACCCTTTGTCAAAATAACAGATACGAGTGTAGATTATGCTCCCAGGAACTTTTTGAAATAATGAAATCTAAGTATATCCTATTAAATAAGCGACAAGAATTAATTATATCTTGCAATCATAGAATTAGAAGAACTTTCAAATATTATAAACCTAATTAATATACACCTTACACTTATATTTTACATATTATAATTAGTTTTTTAAATTTAGTTAACCCATAATTAGTACTTTACTACAGAGAACTTCATAATTTTATTTCCCTCTTACAGCTCTCTTTTCCTAAAATTAATACCTAAATGTATACATATAAACTATTTTAATTTCCCGTTATGAATCTAGATTCCTTGTAGTCTATATAAGATTGGTATTTCTCACTAATACATTTATCCCCAAATTTTATTTTCCTTCGTTTTCAACAACATTCTTTAATAACATCTAATTCTTATTTATCACATCCATATGAATTAATATAAATTTATCCCTATAAGTATACCTATCAATCAATTTTATTTTCTAGATCTAAATTCCTTGTGGTTTAAATAAGATTGGTATTTATCACTAACACCTTTACCCTAAAATTGTATTCCCCTTCGGTTTTAACATTAGCATTATTCTTTAATAACATCAAATTTATCAACTTGACCTCTTACTACTTTTTTATTGGTCAATTCAAAACCTGTTCCCAAACTGACCTATTATATTAAATCTTTGTTTGTTTTTTTCAATAAACAAATATCATTATTTCTGAAGACAGCAGTATCGGTAGAGAGTCAGACGCAATGCTTTCCAACATAGTTATGTCCCTTTATGGTCTGAGTTCAAATCCCGCCGAGGTTAACTTTGCCTTTCATCCTTACGGGGTCGATAAAATAAAGTACCAGTAATGTACTGGGTATTTGCTGGCCTTGTGCCAAAATGTAGAAACAATTATTTCTGAAGACAGTATATATATGTGAAGGTATGTATATTTCCTCTGATAGTTTGTAAAATGTTTACATAGATCTATACCAACACACATATATATCCTAGAAACGATCGTAAAATGATGATTTTTTTTAATATAAGGAACTTGTTCTTTGTTTTTATTCATTGTTTTTTAATAATTTACATATGTGTATATATATATATATATATATATATATATATATATTCATATACATTCATATATATATATTCATATACATTTTTTATTTTAGTTATGCATTTAAATTATTGACACTCAATTTTCTCCTTCGTTGCTTCTATGCACCTTTGTTCCTTCTTCCTCCTCTCCCCCCTTCTGTTAGTACTACTACTACTACTACTACTACTACTACTACTACTACTACTACTACTACTAATAATAATAATAATAATAATAACAATAATAATAATAATTATACTGCTACTAACACTACACCTACCGCCACCATCCTCACAACGTGCTTGATCTTTGGTTTTACATTTGTACTTGTTTAACATTTATTCTTCATCTAAAGCTTCATCTATAAAATTCTAATCCGTAAGATGAAAAGCAAAACATACACAATAAACAGGAAAAAACCATAAAATAAAAACACACACAATAAACAGGAAAAATACCATAAAATAAAAACGTATAAGTTACCTAACAAAAAAATATAGAATTAGCCACAACACCAGAGAGGGAAAACACAAACAAACGAAAAATGACCTCTAACTTACTCCGATGTGTGCGTTGTGAAAACACAATTTTGATAATAAAGGCTTCACGAAAACGTTTTAAAAATTTATTGTCAAATTTGATTAACATGTCGTTATTTATTGGCCTATCATACGGGACAGGTCTTTATATTAAAATTTCAGGAACGTTTTATGATCGTAAATTGTAAAGAAATGAATAGTATCACACAGTTGAAATAGCGGGAGCTGCAACAGCCTCCTCTATGTATCATACGGGTAAGCTTATTAATTATGCAAATATGTAAATCGAAACGGTTAAGAATAATTACCACGAAGAACCAACCAATGAAAATAATGACATGCATAGGCATACACATAAATTAACATTTATGCGCAAAGTCAGCCATAATAGCTCGAGCTCTCACACTCAGACACGCTTGCGCTCGCACACACACACACACACACACACACACACACACACACACACATATATGTGTATATGTAAACATAAGCAATCCTATGCACTCAAGAAGCGAAATGAACATAAACCATTCTTATAGTTATCAATAGTTATGTTAATTTTCGAAGCTATTAATAATGGATATCTTTCTGTAGAACACATACATACATACATACATACATACATACATACATACATACATACATACATACATACATACATACATACATACATACATACATGGTGGCTGCCAACTCAATTTCAAGTAATTTCATCACTTGATACTTAAGCATGAGCATCACAGATGTGGCTTTTTAATCCTGCTAGGGAGCTGGCTATGGCCAACAATACCAGGCATCGCAGAAAAGGTCACATATCAAACGATGTCTGTACTTGAAGCTTTTTTAAGTGAGGAAACGCTTTCCACGGGACCAATGATCATCGAATGCATTTGCCCGAAAAGAAGAACTGGTCTGCAACAGTGGATGAAAACGCAGTCGTAAGTTTTATATCAGAGTGACATTCCCCTAGAGAGATGTCTTAATGAAGACTAGGAGTCTCTCGCTTCACAAAAAAAAAAAAACATTTTGGATGGCCATTGAATATCCTGAGTTCCTCCGCCCTTTGACGGGCTTTGTTTTTCATCCCGAGGGTCTCCAAAATCACCCACCTTATCAAGCGTGCAAGCTTGGGGTGGTTGCCGGTTTAGTCGCCGACGACCCGACTATGCACAGGTTGTACTTTTTTACATATTACCAGTAGCGCTGGTACATGCATACACACATATCTATCTATCTATCTATCTATCTATCTATCTATCTATCTATCTATCTATCTATCTATCTATCCATCTATCTCTCTATATATATGTTGTTATTATAATTTACTATTAATTCTGGGAGGTTAGTGTTAGAGGCCTCAAGCACGCATCCGGCGGGCCCTGTCGGAAGCAACCGCCTCCAATTAATCCGTCGGACCACCAAGCGAGACCAGCCGAGATCATGGATGCTCTTCAACCATCTTGCTCGGGGCCTACCCATGGGACTTCTGCCGTAACATTATCAAGCGATTCATTCCTGAAACATTCTAAGCACATATGCATAATATTTGAGAAGTAGTGGCTCTAACCAAGG
>OZ024742.1:187569838-187607338 GCA_964016885.1 Eledone cirrhosa
AGGAGAAGATAAGGCAAAGTTGATCTTTCAAGATTAGTGATTTTAACCTAGAACGTACAGTTAGAATGAACACCAATAATCTAACGATTCTTCCAACCCGAACCTTTTCGAAAACGAAAATTATTCATAGTAAAATAGAAGAAAATGTGCGACCTTCTACTTAAATGATTTGTATATAATAGTTTCTGAATTAGGTATAAGGCCAACAATTTTAGGGAAGGTGAACGTCAATTATATCGAGCCTAGAGTATTACTGGTGCTTTGTTTTGTCGAGCTCGTAAGGATGAAATGCAAAGCTAAGCAGACTGTATATAATATAGATTAGTATATAATGCTAACTAAGCAGATATAACTACAGAGCAATGAGTAAACACATATACATCGTTGGACATTGTGTTCTTCAAACAGAATAACATTGATTTTAGATAGTTATGTTGTATCGAAATATGCCATAGCATAATAATATGCCATGAGTAAAAGTAGCTATGTGTACACAACAGCAATATAGGAAATATATGCAAAGAAGATCAATGATCAAAAGCTCCTGGTGTGGTCGTAGGGTCACTCTCGTAAAATATCCCTTGTCTTGGATATTTTAAACCTGACGGCTCATAACCTCTCATAAATATGGATCATAGTCGATTTCATTAACATAGAAATTGATGATGAAATGAGAAGAGAAAAGGTGTGAGAGAAGAATGAAATCGACATCAGTACAAAAATGGTACATTTTATATTGCTCCTCATATTGTTCAAACACGAGAAGTTAGTTACGTGTATATATATATATATATATATATATATATATAGACAAGCAATTTTTGTTATGTGTACCTGTAATTCGTGTTTGATCAACGGAAAATTCTACTCATAAAATTAACGGGAAATTAGCTGAGTATTCCATAGGCATATATTGTTCCTGTGAATTTATTGTGAGAAAGTTAACCTTTGAGAGAAACTTAAACTGATAAATATAGTATTAGCTGCCGCGGGGGAAAGCTATTTTCTAAGTTTTACCAATGAAAGGTTCCCCTGAAATATATTCAATTCTTTTCCCTGAACTGTGGTTCACAATTACTCGTACCCCTATAACAGACTCGGAGTATATTCCACAGCCATTATTTCACTCACAAGGTTTGCGTCAATTCGTGGTTGTGATAAATGACATTTGCTCATGATTGCGAAACGTAGAACTTAACCACTTGGCTAGGCTCCGTAACAACCTCAAACATTCGACTAGGCTGTGTACACTTAAGAGATTAATCGTTAATTAAAATCATATTGTAATTAAAGCAGAGAAATAAGAAATGTAAAGAATTGAAAACAACAGAAAGCACCTTTAACAACGAACGACCACGACAGTTATTTCTGGGAAACAATTTCAATAAAAATGAAAATTTAAGGGGAAAAGACATAAATTATGGGAGGATAAAATTATATTTCATTAATTATAAAACAATAATAATAGAAGTAGTTTGAGTAGCAGTAGTGGTGGTGGTGGGTGTGGTAGTAGAGGTGCTGCTGGTGGTGGTAGTAGTGGTAATAGTGTTATTATTATTATTATTATTATTAGTAGTAGTAGTAGTAGTAGTGATAGTGGTGGTGGTAGTAGTAGCTCTAAAGGTACTGGTGGTAGCAGAATTGGTGGTAGTAGTAGTAGCTGTAGAGGTACTGGTTGTAACAGAGTTGGTGGTGGTAGTAGTAGTGATGGTGGTAGTCGTGGTGTTGGTGGTGGTAGTAGTAATAGTGGTAATGGTGGTAGTAGTGGTGGTAGTAGTCGAGGTAGTAATGGTAGTAATAGTAGAGGTGGTGGTGGTGGTATAGTGGAGGTGCTGGTTGTAGCAGTAGTAGTGGTTGTGGAGGTGCTAGTGGTGTAAGTAATGGTAGCAATACTAATTATATGAAAATAAAGAGAAAAATATGGAATAAATCATGCCTGATGCTCTCTATTTCGATAATTAGTTTAAATTGTTTAGAAATCATGTTTTTTAAAATACTTGGTTATGAAGTACGACATAATTCTAATTTTACTTCATTTGTTTGTTGGTATCGTTACATTTATGATGATGGTAATAATAATAATAATAATAATAATAATAATAATAATAATAATAATTGTTTCTACTTTTGGCACAAGGCCAGCAATAACCCAATGCATTACTGGTACTTTATCTTATCGACCCCGGAAGGATGAAAGGCAAAGTTAACCTCGGCGGGATTTGAGGTTAACTTTGCCTTTCATCCTTCAATAATAATAATAATAACAATAACAACAACCACAACATCCACAAAAACAACAACAAAACAATAAAAGGTACAACAAAAAGAAGAACAATAATAATGGTTTCTTATATAGGTACACAAGGTCAATACTTTGGAGGGATGGGTAAGACGATTGAATCGACCCCAGTGCGTGACTGGTATTTATTTTATCGACCCAGTAATGATGAAAGGCAAAGTTAACCTTGGCAGGACTTGAACATAAAGGGCCATAACTCTATTATGATATCGTCAACTTCGTTGTCCTATTAATCATGATCATCATCAATGTTATGAACATAATCAACTTTCGTGTAGGCAGCTATAGCCACCGGCATAATGATAATATTTTAATGTGTATATTATTTTATAATTTTATATTATTTTGTTTGATTATTTATTTATTTATTTATTTATTTATTTATCTATTTTACTGATATATTTACAGCCTTGTTGACGCTTCGTTAATTTATCCCATATTAAACAACAGGAAACATATGCTCAACAGTGTGCAAATAGTCAACAAAACAGCCAAGGTTTCACCGTCTCAGCCGCCGCCACACTCAACCCACAATACATAATAAAGAAAAGAAATAAAATACAGTCTTCATCAGCGAGCGCCTCTTTTGTTACACTGGCAATTGTCTTTTTTTGTATTTTTCTTTTCTTTAGCTTCGTTAAAATCGACGACGACGAAGAAGAAAGGACCATTACCACTAATGTTATCTCTTCTATCTCACCAGACCCAACAAAAAGAAAAAAACGCAACATCTATTACCATCAATATTACTAATGGTCGTCGTTGTCAACGACATCGTCTTCATCACCTTCGTCGTCGTCCATGTCGACAAGAGCTGGTATAATAATGATAACAACAACAACAATAATAATAATAATAATTGTTTCTACTTTTGGCCCAAGGCCAGCAAAATACCCGGTACATTACTGGTACTTTATTTTATCGACCCCGTAAGGATGAAAGGCAAAGTGAACCTCGGCGGGATTTGAACTCAGACCGTAAAGGGACATAACTATGCTTTAAAGCAAGGCGTCCGACTCTCTACCGATACTGCCAATCCAACGCAATAATAATGCTTTCTTTATTAACCACAAGGTTTGACAGAGAGTATAAAATTAGGGATATCACAGGACAGTGCAGGACATTACAAATGGGCCTTTCTGTGTGTAAAAAACAAAAACAGAGGATGTAACAAAAAAAGAAACAAGGATAATTTCCTCTTTACTGGGGAGAGTTCCGAGGGTCATTCGTGGAGAAAGCCCACAAAAAAAGGCACGGTTACCCTTACCTCTAAGGCAAGCGTTCTCTTCCAGTTTTCCTCCTACGATACTACAGGCACACGCTCAGCACAGGCCTATTCACACGAGCCATTCTTGCCTCTGTCACCCACCTTTCAACAAATTGGCTGGAAGGCAGCACTTCCATCTCCACCCTGATTTTCCTTTAATGAGGGCGTCACCGAAGAGTAAAATGCCTGCATTCAACAATACAACCTCTTTAATCACGGCTACGAACCAGATAAAAACTGCCTGCCCCTCCTGGTTAAAGGAGAGCAGTGAGGCAATCTTCACTGTGGACTCAGCTGCTAGCCGGATCCGTCCTACACGCGACATCAGATGTTCGACATAAACTCACATGTCAACGATGCTCGGACACTGGGTGAATGCTTGCAGGTCGGTCTCGTCGTCTGACGCACATCTCGGACAGGCCCGGCTGACGGCACTTCCATGCTTGTAAAGTTTATCTCCAACTTAGTAGCGCTGCCAGGCCGAGGATTTATGCAAGTTGTCCGTGGGTCCCGGCCTGAAGGTTCTCTCGAAGAGATTGGCTAGTTCATTTTAGTCGACGCCCAGAGTCTCCCCAAGGATGTTGTCGCTCTTGTGCTCCAATAAACCTGTATAAACGCCAAGGTAGAGTTTCCACCTATCGCATCACCCGATTGGTCGAGGGCTGTGAGCACCTAAAGACGTTCCAGTCTCCAAGCGCTTCCTCTCGGTCTTCGCTTGACCCAGTCTGTTCAGACTCTAGTCTATTTCCAAGACAGTACGGGTTGAGTAAGTGCCACTACTGAAAGATTATGAAGTCTTGAAACAGCGCTGTCGGACATTCTTAAATGTACAATATGTTCACAGAAGAAAATAGAAAAATAGTTTTTTTTACGAAAACATTTTTCTTTCGTAGGGAGGATACCTTTATATTTATTGCATATGGACGTATAGTATATATTTATAAATAAATTCACATGCATCTTCATTATACTTAAACGGTGTCTTAGTGTTACTGCCAATTATATATATATATGTGTGTGTGTGTCTGTGTGTGTATGTGTGTGCATGTGCTTGTGTGTGTGTGAGTATGTGTGTGTGTGTGTGTGTGTGGCGTGTGTGTGTGAGTGTGTTTGCGTCTTTATTGATGAGAATCAGGTGCATAATTCGTTCCATGAATCATTTCACGATAATTCTTTCAAAGAGTGAAATAATATGTAGGTTTATACAAAGAATAAATGATTCTTATTTCAGAGAAAATAAGATTGGCTACGTAAATATATTTTTTTCGTACACGGAAATGAATTATTTTACGAAAATCTATAAATTTTAATTAGTTGTTTCCGTATTTGATCCAAAATATTTTGTAAGAATAAATAGAATAATCTATGTAGCGATAATGAATATTTATTTCTTATTTTATGTAAAAATATTATTAAAATGTCGCATATTCTTATATTGCATGTTTCTCCTGAGATAATTGTTGCTAGACAAAGCATAAAACACAAACGTTTAAAAATATTACTTCATAACATTATCATCTCATGTTCTTTGCAAAGCATTATGGCGTTAAAACAGAATTGAGAATGCTTTAGCTCGGAGAATAGTGCAGACCTGCCAACCTCTAAAAACCCACACGGGGAGTACTATGAAAAAAGTGCCCCAAAACGGGGAAAAATGAGGCAAAATGGGGAGATTTTATATAATGAAAGCTATAGCCATTTTCAAGAGTGAAGGCATCGTTAACCCACCCCAAAGTGGGTGAGGGATCTCCTCGTCGGACGAGGAGAGTTGACAGTTCTGATAGTGAGGGAAATGTGCTGAAAGAGCCGAATCAGCTGGCAGGGTGTGTTTTCTGGACGGCCCTCTTTGTTCGTATCGTAATGACTATGGAGGTGTTTTGTGAAACGAAAACGTCTGATGTTTTCATCGTTATAGGTCCGCCGATAAACCTATCATCGGAGACTGGTCGGTCCTTTCATAGCTTGCGGTCTTCACTCTGTTGGGCAACTACTTTTATTTTGTTACTTTTACAAAAGAAAAAAAAACCCAAACATTGAAAATGTATCGTAACGTAACTTTCGTTTTATAGTTACATAACGAAATCTCAGGTTTATTGTAGTAGTTGCCAGACAAAGTAGATTATTGTTATCATACGTGACGGAAATTATATTAAATCTTGTGAGTCTCTCTCCCATATAATCATATATAGTTATGAAAGAGCAAGATGTTTTTTTAAATTCTTCCAGCGTTTGTGTAATAAACGAAGGTTAGTAGGTGATTGACATATCAGTAAGATTTTAGTGAACAGTAAAGGTGAAAATTTGGAGAAAACTGCGACAAATCACGACTGTTTATTTACGTCTCATATTAATATGACAGGAAATCAACAGAAAATAATATACCTTTAATATATATAATCTTAGTCTACATAAAATAAAACGTGTGACTTCATAGTTAGAGTAACAGACAAGATCGTGATGATGTAGGTTCGTTTCTCGTATTTATCAACGTGTTGTCTTCAACAAAGCATTTCATTTCACGTTGTTTCAGTTCATGTAGCCGATATATGAGTAAAGGGGTTTACTCTGCGTTTGGGCCAGTTTCTTGTACTCACAATCATGTAACGACCATAGAACTAGGCGTTGCGATGTCTAGTGGGATAGTGGGACTCAGCCTTGCTAGGTCTAGGGGATGGTTTTTGTATTCTCATTCACTTAAACACATTGGAATTAGGACCTGCAATGTCAAATTGAGAGTGTTGTACTCCCCGTGGCTTATCGAACATAGAACCAGGATAAGCTCCGGGCTTGGTCCAAACCGTGTAAATCATTTTAAAAATCAGATGAAAAACAATACAACTCTAAATCGTTAAAGAGTTAAGCCTTGTTAAGTGTTTTAAAAGCGAGACGCCATTAATGGGAAATCAAGACAACAACAACATCAAAAACAATAAAAAGAACAGTAAGAAAATAGTAAAATATGATGAGAAACAACAACACAAAACAAGAAAAATATGGATCAGGTTGTGTGAAGGAATACATATGATAGCAGATATTAGTTCTATCGATGAGATATTGACCTGAGATATAGAGATATTTTGAAGACGAACTCATGATTAAAGTCGTTATTTCTTTGGGAAATGGAACTACTCGTTGCCAACGTATATGGTATTCATTAGCATCATATTGCAATGTTCAATGTATTCTTCTACCACTGGCGTTGTCAGTGGATTGGCAGTATCGGTAGAGGGTCGGACGCCATGCTTTGACGTATAGAGTTACGGCCCTTGCCATTCTGAGTTCAAATCCCGCCGAGGTTAACTTTGCCTTTCATCCTTACGGGGTCGATAAAATAAAGTACCAGTAATGCACTGGGTAATTGCTGGCCTTGTGCCAAAAGTAGAAACAATTATTTACACTCTCTTCCCTGGAGTCTACAGAACCCTTCAATAAAGCAAAATACCAAAAATAAAAATATAGAAATGTATAACGTTATATATATATATATATATATATATATATATAATATGAAATCAAAAGATGGTTAAAAGAGTTCCAAGTATTTTATTAGGCGCATTTCAAAAACAAATATCATCATGAGATGACATTTGCATTTTCATCAGATAAAATAGGGATACATGATATAAAGGTTAAATAACACTTGTGAATAGCGAAGTTTGAAATCAGCATATATAATACTTGAAACTCTTTTAACCATCTTTTGATTTTATATTATTTTTACTCCAGTCCTACAAACTGTAGAGTGCTACTTATCCGATGTTTGCATTGCTTTATTGTACTACAATAAAACTCACCTCCTCCACACACACACACACACACATATATATATATATATATATATATATATATATGTGTGTGTGTGTGTATGTGTGTGTTTGCTCATATGAGTCTGTATATATATATGTATATATATATATATATATGTATACATATATATATATATATATATATATATATATATATATATATATATATATATATATATATATATATGTATACATATATATATATATATACATACATATATACAGACTCATATGCGCAAACACACACATACACACACACACACGTACATATATATATATATATATATATATATATATATATACAGAAAGAGTGAGAGAGGGAGAGAGAGAGAGAAAGAAAGAGAGAGATAGAAGAAAGGTGGAGAACTGGTAATGAGAATAAAAGGACGAAGTCACACATACAAGTTCATATATATATATATATGTTTATGGATTGGCAGTATCGGTAGAGGGTCGGACGCCATGCTTTTCAGCACAGAGTTACGTCCCTTTACGGACTGAGTTCAAATACCGTTGAGGTTAACTTTGCCTTTCTTCCCTCCGAGGTCGATAAAATAAAGTACCAGTAATGCACTGGGTATTTGCTGGCCTTGTGCCAAAAGTAGAAACAATTATATATATATTTTATACACACACACAGAAACACATACTCACACACACAAACACATACACACAGACACACATATATATATATATATATATATATATATATATATACGTTTACATATATATATATTTATTTATTTACATATACCACGATATTTGGGGTATATATAGCTAGAGATAGATGGGGTGAGAGTGTTAGAAAACTATAAATGTAAAGAAGAAAAGAAATCTTAAAATAATTGTTGATAACAGAAAAAGATAAAGTTCTACTGAAGACGTTAATGTTGAATGAAACAAATATAGCAATAGTAAGAAGATGAATGAAAGAAAAGTAACAAAATAAGACGATGCGAAAGTTCTGCACGCCAACACATAAACAGAGCAAGGTAAAACAATAATGAATATAGATATATTGTGATTTCTATAATAGAAAATCATTTTTCTCTATTTATATTCAGTGTCAGTGTCGTGAAGTACGACACAAAAGATATTAGATATAAAGAAGGGGAGAAGAAAAAATGTGTGAATCTACTGATACGTTGATGAAGGCGTTATCAGGCAACACCACAAGATAGATATGAGCTGATGTCTAACTTTCTATAATAATGGTTCTATTGTGTGGTGATTTTGAGAGTGTTACTCGCATTCCTTAGGGTCATTCGGCAATTACACACACACACACACACACACACACACACACACACACACACACACACACACACACACACACACACACACACATACACACACACACACACACTCACACACATATATATATAATACATATATACATTATATATGTATATAAATTTATATATATCATATATATATATATATATATATATATATGTGTGTGTGTGAAAGCGCGTGGTTGAGTTATCAGCGAATTGAATTCACAATCTTGGGTTGTGAGTTCGATTCCTGGACTGAGTGATGCATTATGTCCTTGAGCAAAACAATTTATTTTACGTTGCTGCATCTACCTGGACTCGCGACTGATAGAGAGTATTAGCAATTATAAAGACCAACGGAAACATTGTTTCCTCGGTCCAATTTGACGAAAATCGATTGACTGTCTCTCTCTCTCTATATATATATATATATATTATATATATATATATATATACATACATATATATATATATATTATATATATATATACATACATATATATATATATATATATATATATATATATATATATATATATATATATATATATATATATAAAATCAAGGTTTAGCAAATACAGAAAAAGTTTTAAAATAAATGTTAAAAAGTTCACTGTACTTACTATATGTGCCTTTACCGCGCGCTTTCAAACCCCAAAATAAATAAATAATCCAAATGGATTTCCATTGAGAAAGGGAGTTTTCGTCAGAAGGTTTTACTCGCTCGGAGAATATAAAATTCCCGAATCAAATCACAAACTGGCGCCATACAAAACTGTTCCCGAATGAGAGCGAATGATGAAAGGAACAATTTTGTCTAGTGCCGTGTGTAAAGACAAAAGGCAGACTGGATAGATCAAAGTCCTGCTACTAAAAAGAGCAGCAGTGCAAGCGGCCAAAAGTTCTCTCAACCTTAGGGGATTTAATAAGGTTGACATAACTTTTGGTCGTTTGAACTGCTGCTATTTCTAGTAGCAGGACATTGACCTATCCACCCTGCCTTTTGTGTTTATACACGGCACTAGACAAAATTGTTTCTTTCATCATTCGCTCTCATTCGGGAACAGTTTTGTATGGCGCCAGTTTGTGATTTGATTCGGGAATTTTATATTCTCCGAGCGAGTAAAACCTTCTGACGAAAACTCCCTTTTATCAATGGAAATCCACTTGGATTATCTATTTATGTTGGGGTTTGAAACCGCGCGGTAAAGGCACATGTAGTAAGCACAGTGAACTTTTTAATATTTATTTAAAAACTTTTTCTCTATTTGCTAAACCTTGATTTTATATGTTCTGGTTTGTTAGTTTATTAACCTGCCATAGAACAACATTGGCATACGGTTGGACAATACTTGTGTCCCTATATGTATTTTTTACACGTAGGAACACATACTTTATTATATATATATATATATATATTGTTATACTTTGGGAGGGTCATATTTCAGAAACGAAATATATATATATATATATGTATATATATATATATTAGAAAGAGTCGGAGCCATCTCTTTCTATTAATTGTTTTAATTTTAGTATTAGTCCAGAAAATACCCAGTACATTACTAGTACTTTATTTTATCGATCCCGTAAGGATGAAAGGCAAATTTAACCTCGGCGGGTTTTGAACTCAGAATGGCAAGGGCCGTAACGCAATGTGTTCTGAGTTCAAATCCCGCCGAGGTTAAATTTGCCTTTCATCTTTACGGGGTGGATAAAATAAAGTACCACTAATGTCAAACTCTACTATCCCAAGTATTGAGTTTTCTGCTGGATAATGGCATAACTAGGTTTATACATATATTCGTGACTAATTATTGATATGTATAGAAAATCATATTTTTATACACATCTATTTGTAACACTTTCTTTCTATCTTTTATATTTCCCTCCCTCTTTCTCATTATATATTTTATATATTTTTATACATTAACACACATTCATCTATCTATCTGTGTCTCTATATATCTCTGTATGTGATTAGATGTGTGTGTGTAATATATGCGCATGTATTGAGTGGGATATCGAGATTAAAAGAGGAATTAAAAGGGTGTGGGGAGAAGCATGGGCGGAGATGATATAGCGACCTGATTCATATGTAGATAAGTAGAAGTGAACATGGAAAAAAAAATGAAGAAAAAATATCTCCTATTGCTGTCGTTTCTTACATCTGCAACTTATTAGATATTGAATGCCATTCTATAAATGTATAAGACATTATTGACTTTCATATTTCAGCCTTCAGCCTTCATCCATAACTTAACATTGAACACCAGCATTGACTGTGAAATACAGCGATGACGGTTAGATGTGATATGGTCACATCTTCAAATACTAAAAGCTAGGCTGAATATATGTTTAGTATATATAAACATATAGACCTATACATTTACCTACATATCTAACATCTATACATATCTATATATTTACCTACATATCTAACATCTAACATCTTCCATGAAATGCTTTTCCTAATATTTGTTATTGTTCTAACTATTACAATGGAGTTTACTCGCAGTAGTTACAGGAGTTCGAGTTTTGAGGAAGGAGAGTACAACAAAACGAACCGAATACATTCGCGGGACACAATTCTTGAGTAAAATTTCGAAAATAGATTTTCTTGGCATCCATATATTGTCTGTAAGTTAAAGCTTCTCCCAAGCCCATAGACTCATTAGAGTGAGTCCTTTACTGGTTTTCTTGTCGTTAAATGACTGTTTGATACAGGATATGATGGCTGTCTAATACTGAGTGAACTGCCAGCTGTATCAGGCAACCCTTTTCATTCAGTTGAGCGGCGGTCGCAAAGTGAAATGAAGTGTATTGATGAAGGATACAACAATACTCCCAATTTCCCAAATTAGAATCGATCTAACACATTCCTTTATGATTGTGAGCCCATTATCCTAACCAAAGACGAGAGCAGCGACAAATGACTACCTTGCTCAAGGGCACCATATGCCACTCGACTTGGGAATGGAAGATATAGCTGCATGATGGTGTGTTGAACTCCCTAACTATGATTATATGATCCTTCACACAATAATCATATAGACACACACACGCACACAAACATATATATATATATATATATATATATATATATATATATATATATATATATATATATATATATATATATATATATATAAATATAAATTTAGCGAGAATCGCATTTCAGCGGGTAGAAATTAGCGAAGCGCAACTTCAGAATTGTGTTGACAATGGATATGATGATACCAGAGCTGTAAACATATATATATATATGTAGAAGTTATATTTAATTTGTTGGGATACAAAAAGCAAATATTTTTATAACTGATATAAAGCACTCAACAATTTTTGTGGGGTTTGCTCTTTCTTTCTTTTTCTTTTTCTTTTTTCCCTATTCCAACGGCTTAATTTAAATGTATAGGATTTAAACCTCTCCGACACTAATTTGCATAATATACCAACAATAAAATTAGTAACCCCACTATCCGGGAGCTTCCAACCGACATGGTCGCATTCTTTAAGGGTATGTCGATATTTGTTTATAAAACTGATCTATATTATATTTTATCTGATGAAAGCGCACCATAATTTACTTTGGTGTCCTTGAAATATGTATAATGAAATAAATATGGTTTTATAAATATAGTTTCCATTTGGTAATATATTATATATATATATATATATATATATATGCACACACACACACACATATATATATATATATATATATATATATATATATATATATATATATATATATATATATATATACATATATGTATATATGTATATATGTATATATATGTATATCTGTATATATATATATATACATATATATATATATACATATATATACATATATATATATATACATATATATATATATACATATATATATTTATATATACATATATTATATATATATATACACATATATATACATATATATTATTCGTTATCGATATTTTTTCTATATTGTATAACAGAAAGAAATAGAAATGTTTATAACCAAATCTGTTCAGTTTTAGAAACGTTCCGTTAGAGCAGACTCTGAGTACTCTTAATAGAGTAACAACAACAACAATAACAACGATAGCAATGGCAGTGGTACTAGTAGTAGTAGCAGTATTAATAATAATAAAAATAATAATAATAATAAAAAAAAAGTAATAATATCGAAATTAAGATTAATTGCATTAAATCTTTATAATAATTACATTATTTGTGAGCAATGAGAATATTGATCTTCTATAGTGGAAATGTTTTTCGCAATTAAACTTCAGCAAGCAATTACATAACTCTATTGGTTTTATGATTTAATTACTGCTATGCTAGAAACTCTATCGACTTAAACGGCAACTTATAAACATGGTAGCTGACGATTAAGAAATAGAGTATTTCTTTTACAATTCCAGTAAGGTAGACTATATTGTCACCCTCCATGTGGTTATTGTATATCTTGAAATGACCCCTTGAATATTTAGAAAAGAAAAATGGACACTTTTATATTTCAGTTTGTAAAGATTTTAGTTAAACATTCAATGGAAAAGATCCCCGTCGGTTTCGACGTTGTGTCTTCCAGTCATTCACTGAACGCTACAGAATATACTCTTCATGAAATTAACATGGAGGTTGGTGAGAATTCTAGGGACATGTGTACCCTTGACGTAATTCGCACAGAGATTGTCGTGGCACAATGTATGACAAGACATGCCTTTCGAATTTCAGGTACAGTCTATCCAATGGGCGTCTAAACAGTTTGCTTTTCCTTTTTACTGTTTCACTCACAGGCCAAAGCTATGTTAAATGGCAATTGATCAAAGTGCCAGGAAGTGGAACCGAACACGAAATGTAATAGCTGAGAAGCGATTTTTTTAATTATTCGGTCATGCAGCATCCACAAAAGCCATGATATTGAGAAAGGGTATTTAACTATGGGTATTACCGTGCACCATGTCGAATACGGATGTTGCAAGTGGTCCCTCAGCGCTTCCACGAGTAGCACTAAACGCGTGACGGATTAGACATAGTGGGGAGTTTGGACGAGTTGTAGAAAAATTAGATTAATATTCATAACAAATGCTGCGTGATAAATGACAGTCTATCACGCTCAAAAAACGTACATACACATTCACACACGCACGCACGCGCACACATGCACACATACACTTCACGTGTTTTCAATACTCCTGAATTCAACCGGTTATTTACATTTATATATATATATATGTTTATCCTACCTCTTTTCTTTTCCTTTGCTATAATAATGTAATAATTACTATTTTGTGAAACTACTGACACCGCAATGCAATAATCGATTAACAGACTAATAAAGGCTCCAGCATGGCCGGAACTTAATAAACAAGTACAATAAGATTGGTGTTGGATGTTTTAATAATAAACAGACTTTTATTCGGATTATTTTTCTCCCCATGGGACATTGGGGAATGAGATCTGACCGAACGGTTGCATGGTTTGTCAAAAACCTGCTCCCATGCCGGGTATGTCTCCCACGTTTCTTCATTAATATGGGTAAGGTTTCCTGCCTCACCCTCATCCCTCCTCCTTTCCCAACACCCGCCGAAAATCTAACGTAGCGTTTAGAAGTCGAGTGTGGTGTGGGGGTTACATAACTCTTGGTGGCGGCCCATTTCAATTACTGTGAGCCGCAGCAGCTACCTGAGAATGGAACTCAAACCACGTTTCTCTATTTTCAAAGGAACATTACATAAATAATATGTCCAGTATTGAAATAACATTATAAAGTATTTAATAGATTCCTTTCGAAACTAGACACCTTTATGCCAATTATCTACAAGCGAAGTAGGCAGGTATTTAAAATATTATTAGATTTTCTCTGGTAGGATTTTATTTGCCGTCATTCGCATTTCTATAAAGTATTAGTTTCTTCCTAGTTTTAATTTAATCATGGGAACTCTGATGTGTTTCACTTATATCCAGAGGATATCTTTATATCCAAATTATATTGGCTGTAAGATTTCTACTATTGAAGCGTTATATATATATATACATCGTCTCCGATGTGCTCAAATAAAACCAATGGAATTCAAATAATTATTTACTATTTTAATGGATTTATCAATTTTCCCTGAATTAAAGTAAATCTTAAACCAAACTCATAAAGCAACAAGCATATCAGCTCACTGTAGGTTTCCTGGCAGTTCTGGCTGTGTGAAATATTAATGTGTACATGAGGGGAGGTGGATAGGGCAGTTGTGTATAGAGTAGAGTTAGCTATGGTGGTGGTGGATAGGACAGAGATAGTCGATATGACAAAGGTGGCTACAAAGTTTGTGATTGGACTGAAGAGTCTACAGCAATGGTACATAACGCGGTGGTAGATAGGACGGTGATGGATATGGCAGAGGTAGCTACGACTGTGGTAGATTTGGCGGAGGTAGCTACGGCTGTGGTGGATATGGCAGAGGTAGCTACGGCTGTGATGAATGCGGCTGTGGTGGATAGGATGGTGGTAGCTATGGTTGTGGTGGATGCAACAGCGGTCGATAGGCCGGTGTTAGCTACGATTATGGTGGATATGACAGTAATGTATAAGCAGGTGGAGGATATGGTGGTGGTGGTAGTGGTGGTGGTGATGGTACGACTATTGCATAAAGGAATTTTAAAATGTAGCGGTTTACATAGATCATATTAAGTTTGTGAAATCACGTTCTTGAGATTCTCAGAGGAGAAGCTTGACTGATATCTATTCAATATAATATTTAGAAGCAAATCGTCCACATACAAATCATTCAACTAAATCCTATTTTGTGAACAGGAAGGCGTGTGTATTCGTGTATAGGGAGCATATATTATAAATGATGGATTAGCGTTTACTTGCAAAGTGGTGGGAAAAGCAAATTCCACCTTTTCTCGGCATTTATAACACAAAGTGATAGAAATAAGTTGGGAAAGTAATGAATTCAAACCTTTCCAAAAAAAGAGATTTCCAGACGAAAGCAATATTGATCATGATTTATTTGGTCAGGTATGAATGGCTGTGTGGTTAAACAGTTTCATTGGCGACTAGGTGGTTTCAGGTTAGGTGCCATTATCTGGCACCTAGCACAAGTATTTTCTTATGAGTGACATTTTGTAGACGAGATGAGCTCCAGCCAGAAAAGACACTAGGTATGGTTTAAACTTTAATTAGTCCTTAAGTTAAGGGAAAGACTACATATTTCGCCACATATCATACTTAAAATATATTTTTCTTATTTTATATGTTGTTTATCTCATATTGGCCATATAATGACGTATAATGTTGGACTATAGATGAGAAGATAGTTGGTATATGATCTGTTATTAAACATATCTACTTCTACTATGCATCAAATAATAACAATGATATACTGAATATAATACTTAAGATTACAACTATTCCGGTATATTTTAACATTTCCTGATATATATTACCTCGTTTTCTTCTTTTCCTGTAATACAAAGCCAGAATTTCAAACATATATACATTTCATATTCATCTCTAGTGTATATTCCTGGTGATAGTTCTGTTCCCTTATATCACCCCTCTCCTGTTCTTTGATAATACAGCGAGAAGTTAATGCCGAATTTCATAGCTATAGCTTTAGCGCAGCAACGAACAGGCTAAATAGGAAATTGCTTCTTTCATCTTTAGCGAAACGCTTAAGGTTATCCGTAAACAAGACGCGGTTGAGCACAGAAACACCCTTTCCAAGTTTACACTGAATTCTACTGATATCTATACATGTAATTAAAGCAATAATCTGCTTCAACTCTGAAATGCGTGGAATGCATTTACATATTACTCTCCCATCTCAGTATATTTGATGAAATCGTTTCAACCAATTTCCAAGCTATACCAAATATATTAGGTGTCTTGATAAAGCAGGGATGTGGAATCATATCAAATTCTTTTTTTCTGAAAACTACGCAATTCGTTAACATTTTTGTTGGTTATCATGGATAATTTGTTCTAATGGCTTTGAGAATTGAGATGAGAGGACATTTTATTTCTCGATTCCTTTATTTCCCTAATTTCTTCTGTCCAAGTAACAGAATTTTCTGGGATTTTTTTCCAAGACACGTTTTGTATTATGTTGTAGTTACAATCATGCTTGTCATTATTCCCTGTAATATATTCAATATGATCTGAATTGGTAATTCTATTATAGCGAAATCGCCTTAGAACTCCGACCCGCATCTCTATTTACTGTTTCCGGGGTAATGAGGGCTATCCGCAAAAAATAAGTCCCATGAAGTCGAATGTCTTGTCAAAGTCATAGAGGTGGAACCATCTGTTGTCCAGGGTCACTAAAGCAACTTTCGATTTACTGTAATCATAATGAAGATGACCATTCTTAAGTAAGACAAGCTCCGCAAACTTAGCTGACTCTTTCAGCGCATCTCATTCGCCATCCTTTGAGGAAACGCTTTCTCCATTCCCTATGTCTGAACAATGTAATATTTCCTAATATTGATTCTATATTCCAATCTCTATCAATAATGTGATCATCCGCTCTATTATCTTAGTATAAAAGAAAATCTGTTTAGTTATCTATCATTGGGGGAGAATTATTGTGAACAGTAATATTGTATGCAATAGGTAGTTCAGAAGTTTATATCCCAATCATGAGATCCCGAGTTCGATTTCACTGCAGAGCATCTTTGTCAAATCTCTTTGCCGAGGCCCAACTCAATCCAAGTTCTGCGAGTGAAAATGGGTAGACCGAAATGGCATGGAAGCCTGACGGTGGGATATATCTGTAATTCAGATTTCCCCACAGATTTCCCCACATATTTCCCCACATCATGCCACGCTGATTCAGTTTTTGTAGGAATTACATTAAGGATGTATATGTCTGTGGAATACTCAACCCCTTACGCGTTAATTCAGGAGCTGGATATTGACTTGACAAGATACATTAATACTCATCGTGGAAACCGACAAAGGATCAATCATTACACTAAGAATACCGGAGGTTTATCCAATGAAATGTATTTTTCACATGCTTCTACATTTGTTAACATTATTAATATCTTATATGGGTTATACTCATTTTTCTTATAGCAACATATACAGCCTGTATTATATATGGATTGCACAGTTCTTCCTTCTAGTTTTTACTAAATAATCATTCAGCTTTGCCAGGATTCCGGGTAATTATTTTCCTCCGTGTTAACATTATTATTATTTTGGTTTTGCCTTAGAAAGCAATACATTTTATCTCACAGATGTTATGTGCTTAGAATAATGATTTAGCTTTGTACCTTCTGCAAGTATTTACAGCTTGACTTATTTCTATACAGTAAAAAATAAAATAAAAAGTAATAATAATACAATAATAATAATAACATAAGAAAAAAATTACTATTTTTATGTCTCTTCCTTAGTTTATGCAGAATTTGTGGCAAACTCGCAATCCCACGATAACAACATTCAGTTCAACTAAAACCTTTCGGAGTTGTTTTATATCACCCTCCAGGTTTATATTCTACGATACTTCATTCTGGAACGTCTTACAATATAGGCGCAGGCATGGTTGTGTGAATAAGGAGTTCGCTTCTCAACCACGTGTATTGTCTTGTATTATGAGCTTGGGTGCGTCAATAAAATTTGGTTGATGGAAACTATGCAGAAGTCCGTCTTAAATACGTAATGTAAATATATATATAAATGAAAGCATATGTATGTTTCTGTATAATAAACATGCGGAATTCCTGCAAATACATGCCAGACATCTCTATCTAGATTTTATACATAGATATACGGGTTAAGATATAGGAAAAAAACATGTTATTGGACACTTAAACCAACTGCATTTTCAACTTTTCCCAATATATATATATATATATATATATATATATATATATATATATATATATATATATATATATATATATATATATATATATATATATATATATATATATATATATATATATATATATATATATATATATATGTATATATATATATATATATTATGAAATACTGTTGGCTTCACGCTCACAATCATTTCTATACTTTCATTTATATATATATATATATATATTGTTATACTTTGGGAGGGTCATGTTGCCAATAAGAAACATACGCACACAACACACACACAGAAACACAATGGCGTAGGACAGAACAAAGGAGAGGCACAGAAACAAAGAAAGGAATCCCCAGTCACTGAAGAGGTCACAGAGTGTGTGACGAAAGAACTATGACTATATATAAACAACTATATGGTTGTGGAACCAACCAACCAACCAGAAATTTATAAATTTATAAACTTATAAATTTATAAATATATAATAAATTGAAGTGAAAGCATCTGGTGCCTGTGTTTCTTATTGGCAACATGACCCTCCCAAAGTATAACAATATCGGTTTCAACACACGATTTCAGAGAAAGAATCTTGCTAAACAAATTCAGAAACGATATATATATATATATATATATATATATATATATATATATATATATAGAAAGATTTGAATGGATACAGTTTAGTTGAAAGGAATTTATTGACACGTGTTTCTATAACAGTTACATAACCTAAAACAGCTATCTACAAACTTTTAGTTATGCAGACATTCAATATTTCAATGTTATTATTTACCGTCGAGCAAACTCTACGTGAGCTGATAATCTACTGTGTGTAATATTTATATTACAACACAACGGAAAATACTGTATATTTACCTCCTGTAAAGTCGAGCAACCCACACAGCAAACGCAACCACAACAATGGAAAAACACTACCTGGATATGTCACTCAAAAACATACCCACCCAAGGTAGAAAGGAATATTTATTGAGCATGATTCAAAAAACTAATGAATTCATTCGACGTGTCAGGTGGAAAACGCTCCACTATGATAGAAGCCGTATGAACTCAACATTAGAAAGTGGTGTAAACAAAAAATTCGGTTTTAGGACTTGTAAAAACCCACCCACCAACCCACTATTAGATGCATTTGAGCAGGACCTTATGAACTTAATCCTTAAAATTAAATTCAAAGGACGCAACACCAACAGCAAATTACAGAAAGATATAAAAAAACTACTGGACGACCTTAAAAACACCAAAGGAATTGTAGTAAAAGCGGACAAAACATCAAACCTGTACACTATGGATTGCACTACATACAACAACTTCATTCGAAAAGAATTACATAAAAAATATAGAAAAACGAGTGAAGTAACCCTTAAGCACATCAATGATGAGGCATGCGAAATAGTGAAAAATCTCGGAATCGAAAATAGGACAGGACCACTCTTACCGGCGGTACCCACTTTCAATCTTAAGGACCACAAGGTAAACTTTGATAATGACCCTAAAATTAGATTAATCTGCCCCTCTAAATCAGATATAGGTAAAATAAGCAAATATATCTTAGATAGAATCATCCCCCAAATTAAGGCTAAGGTTAACATTAAACTCTGGGGGAAGACCCAAGAAGCAATAAGATGGTTTAATAGCATTAGCAATAAGAATAAATCTAAGTTTATCCAGTTTGATATCGATGAATATTACTCATCGATATCACCTGAAACTTTGAATAGAGCCATTAAGTTTGCTAAGGATAACTCCGACCTTACAAACGATGAAATTAAGATTATATTAGAAGCTAGGAAAACTATAGTCAAATTTGAGAACAGTTATTGGGTACGTAAAGATAGACCCTCTAACTTTGACATAACAATGGGCTCTAACGATTCGGCGGAAATAACTGATATTGTGGGGTTATTTATCGCCTTTAGACTCCAGGAAAAATTCAGCAATCTCCACGGCGGAATATACCGCGACGATGTTCTCCTCCTAGCTAAAAACCTTAATAACCAAAAACTAGAAAAACTACGCAAAGATATAAGAAAACTACTACTCGAAATAGGACTAACTATAACATATGAATACAACCTTAAAGTAGTTAACTTCCTGGATGTCACACTCAATTTAAACTCTGGTTTGATTAAACCGTTTCATAAATTGAATGAAAATCTCAAATACGTAAATGTTGGGTCTAACCACCCCATCTCTATAATTAAATCTATCCCTAAAAATATTTCCCTTAGAATCTCGGGTCTATCTTCTAACATACAAGTATTTAAGGAACACGCCGAGTACTACGATAACGCCCTTAGTAAAGCAGGCTACCTCAACAAAATAGAGTACATAGATGGGAACAATCAAAACACCCAAAATAAATCCCACATAGGTAGATATAATAACACAACACCAAACCACACTTACTACCATAGTATGCACACCAGTAAACCAACAAACAAAACTAATAGAAAGCGATGCAAAGAGTACTTATGGTATAACCCCGAATACAATAGCTCCATTAGTACAAATTTACCAGTACTCTTCTTTAAAATAATTAAAAGACATTTTCCCACATCACACAAATACCACAAAATCCTAAACCCTACCACTATAAGACTGTCATACTCTACAGCGTTAAACCTTGAACAACACATAAAAAAGATCAATACTAGAAGGTTAAACGAAAGCACTAAGAACTTAAGTACAAAGAACCCCAAAAAAACAGTAGACAATACACTACAGAACATAAATAAACCACACCTAAGTTCGTCCGCAATACTACTCCAGAGAAAACCCAACGTACACAACTGTAACTGCACCTATCCTGACAACTGCCCCCTCGGCAATAACTGCCTGGAAAAAAATATTATTTATAAGTGTACCATTAAATCCGGAGGCAACGAGTGGTATTACGTGGGATCAACGGCAACATCGTTTAAATCTCGATTGTATAGGCATTCTTACTCAATAAAACACCAGAGCCAAAGAAATGTAACAACTTTAGCAGAGAAAGCTTGGACGCTCAGGGATAGCAATCAAAAGTTTACCCTAAAATGGGAAAAATTAGCTAAAACCCAAAGCTTTTCCAGGAGCCAAAATTTCTGCAAATTGTGTAATCTTGAGATTTATTACATAATCACACACAAGAAGAAACTGCTGAATAACAGAATTGAACGAACATTATTCTGCCGTCACAGAACTAAAACCCTTTTTTCCCACTACAAGCCGAATATTACATAAAAGAGGGACATCCCCCAACTATATAAACCTTAATCTAGTTAGAAAAATATAAAAACAATCTCTTTTCAACATATATTAATAACCTTAAATTACCATACTAATAATGAAAAGATATGCTGATGAGAATAGGTACAAATATGCGATAATGAATGTGTCTAAAAACGTCCATAAGTATGTGTATATATATGTGAAAATGTATATAAATAAGTAAATATATATATATGTTTGATGTGTATAGTTAGATGTAAGTGTATTCATGTATTAAAGTGCTTATATATATATATATATATATATATGTGTGTGTGTGTGTATATGTGTGTATATATGTATGTGTATATATATATATATATATATGTATATATATGTATATGTATATATGTATATATATGTGTGTATGTATGTATGTGTATATGGATGTGTATGTATGTGTATGTGTGTACACATGGACTAGAGTATGTATGTATATATGTGTGTGTCTATACGTGTGTATATATAAAGATAAGTTGAGTATGAAAATGTATACACATGAGCGCGTATGTATGTACATGAATACATGTGTGTATATATATGTGTATGCATGTGTATATATATGTAAGTATGAATATGTGAATTGTGAGTATATGTATTTTTGTAGAGGTGTGCAAATATATTTGTGTGTGAATGCGTGGGTGAAAGAATACGTACACTTGAAAGAAAAATTTAAGTCTGAATGTTAAGTGCAAACACAAAACCAACCACGCATATCTTTACTATCTCTAATCCTTCTATAGATTTAGAAAAATAACCAATAATATATTCTATAAAAATGTCAAAACAACAGATGGGAATCTAATTAATCACTGCCACCAAGAATTCTCACTGCTATCGAAAAACCACTCCTTCAACTATTCTTCTAACAACTTCACCCCTTCCTCCTAATATTCTCTATAAAAACTAAATAGGTCCTCAGTAATATTATTCTGATGAAATGACAGTAAATAATAACATTGAAATATTGAATGTCTGCATAACTAAAAGTTTGTAGATAGCTGTTTTAGGTTATGTAACTGTTATAGAAACACGTGTCAATAAATTCCTTTCAACTAAACTGTATCCATTCAAATCTTTCTATTTTTCTCCGGATTACTTTTGGAACTACAACTGGAACCGTCGAGCAAACTCTACGTGAGCTGATAATCTACTGTGTGTAATATTTATATTACAACACAACGGAAAATACTGTATATATATATATATATATATATATATATATATATATATATATATATATATATATATAGGACCCCAACGGCTGAGCTCAAGCCGTTTCGACGGCTAATTCTGGACTGAATGGAAATTTATTGTGGTATTTAAATAGCCGAGCTTGTCAAGGGGTAATTCTATATATGGTCAAAGAGATAAACACCAGGATTGGTCACATCACAAGTTAGTAGTAAATCTGTGATGGCAAAATGGTGGGGGAAGGGGTAGCTGAACCTGCCGGTAAGAGAAGAGGGGAGAGGGGGTAGAGTAGACCCATTCAAGCGTTGGTGGTGCCGGCTACAGCTGGGTGTGAGGTCAAAGAGGATACTGGGGAGGTGGAGGGGGGGGGTCGAAACGGTAAGTAAGAACAATGAAGGGTAAAACTATGAAAAGTACTGAGAGAGAAAAGAAAAAATAAGCAAGGTTTGGTTACTAAGACTTAAGTCTCTCGCTATTGCTAGGCTAAAGAAATACATAAATAAATAAATAAATAAACAAATAAGTGAATAAAAGAATAGATAAATAAATAAATAAATAAATAAATAAAAAAAAAATATATATATATATATATATATATATAATGAAGAATAAAAATAAATAAAAATAAACTAGGTGGGACGGAAATAGAGGGACCCTTATACGAGGTATAAGTGCGTGTATCGTACGGTGACGGGTCGACAAAGGGGGGTCCAAAATACTAAAGAGACTACCACGAAATAATAAAGGTTTCTACCCCGATCACGGGGCCAGCAACCACCCAGAGCAAGAAGGTAAACTAGTATGAGAATATAGTTCAGGGTCCCGCAAAAAAATACTCGTGCTAACTCTAAGGGTACCGCCACGAAACAAAAAGTCTTATACAAGCTACATGAAGGATCGTGCGAGGTAAAAGTAAGGAACGGAAAATTAATACAGAACCCCCCCCCCCCCCACAAAAAAAAATGGAAAAAGAGGAAAGAAATACTGGTTAAACGAAAAATTAAAGCAAAAATGCCACTAAGAAATATAGAAGGCACGGAAAAAAGGGACAGCGGTCGGAAAAGGGGACAAGTATCTGAAGTCTAACACCCCTGCTATAAAAAGCGGAGTCAGCCAAATCTATCATAGAATAGGGGAGTGGGGGGGTGCTGCAGCGACAAGGGACCGAGGGGCTACCTCGGGTGGGCGAGAAAAAGACGACGACAAAGAAAGGGAACTGGGGTAGAAGGGTTAGGGAGGGATGGGGGTAAGGAGGAAATATAAAGGAAGCGATAAAAGAAAGTAAAAGAAGGTCTTACGTCTCCATTGGCAACAGGGGTTACCCCTTACAAAATAGGCAAGTGGGGTGTTATTCTTTTATTCACTTATTTGTTTATTTATTTATTTATGTATTTCTTTAGCCTAGCAATAGCGAGAAACTTAAGTCTTAGTAACCAGACCTGGCTTATTTTTTCTTTTCTCTCTCTCAGTACTTTTCATAGTTTTACCCGTCATTGTTCTTACTTACCGTTTCGACTTACCCCCCATGTATCATCTTTGACCTCACACCCAGCTGTAGCCGGCACTACCAACGCTTGAATGGGTCTACTCCACCCCCTTCTCCCTTCTTCTCTTACCGGCAGGTTCAGCTACCCCTTCCCCCACCTTTTTGCCATCACAGATTTACTACTAACTTGTGATGTGACCAATCCTGGTGTTTATCTCTTTGACCATATATGGAATTACCCCTTGACAAGCTCGGCTATTTAAATACCAGAATAAATTTTCATTCAGTCCAGAATTAGCCGTCGAAACGGCTTGAGCTCAGCCGTCGGGGTCTTACTTGTTCTTATTACCCACTCTACTACCCTAAGTATTGAGTACTTTGGTGCGTTATGGTCCACTTCCTTACCACATTCCCTTCGTTATATATATATATATATATATAGAGAGAGAGAGAGATACATGAACATATACATATATGGAAACTACGCAGCGAACGCTCACTCTGGTGAACTTACAATAACTGGCCGTTACATTCCCTATATATAATTATATATATCAAAGGACTCGACTGCTATTTCTAGTTGTAGATAACCCTATTCACGCCAGTGGGATGAAGCTGGTACGATGTGTGTATTTTTGATAAGTGCAACACGTGCTGCTAGCCATTCGCAGATTTGGATTTGCTGCGTAAGCACATATAGTTATGTCTTCTTCCTTGTTGAAAATCCGATTTGGCTACTGTGGTTTCCCGAAAATTTATTGGTGAAATATATTTCTTAAGATTAATCCATTTATAAGGTATCTATTTTTAAAGATCTCGTTAAACTTTAATTAGTTACCTACCTAGCTATGTCTGCTTACACACTTTTACAAATTATTCCCTGTGATTGTTTCATATGTTTATTTTAGATATATATATGTCAATCAATTTCTAGTTGATATAAAATGCTCGGATCTATACATTCGAATCGTGGAGCATATTCTACAGTGGATATGCGCATGTCTCTCTGACATGACACCCTTAAATTAATTTAATTTAATATTGAATATATAAAATACTAGCAGATTTACCCGGCGTTGCTCGGGATTTGAAATTATGCTAAGAATATACAGCTAGGAAGTAAAAGAAGAACATTATTTGTACCCAACCTGTCAAAATAAGCAGAAGTCTTCAATAATTAATGCAAACGAATATTTAGTGCAATCTTTGTACACATAAAACTATGCTGATAATGAAGGAAAACACTGAACAAGATGTAGTTATACAAATGATTAAAGACAATACACGTTGCAAATCTGTAAAAAAAAAAACAGGCAGTTTTTCTAAAGTAGAAGTGTTAATGAAAGCAGAGTTGTATACAAACAAAAAAACAATAAGAGTAGAATAAGAGAAAATCTATTCTTTGAGAGCATCCTTTGCTGTGTATGGTTAAATATTAAACTTATAATCCAAAATACCCTGCATGACATATTCATTGCTATGTTTTGTAATGAGTAAGGTGAAGTCAAGGCAGCGCTGTAATAAGTTTTAGTGTTAACACTAAAGCACTTCAGGATAGACGACATTCTTTGTTTTTCTTTTCGGATCAAACGCAAAGAGATTATCTCGACTGCCAACTCGTGAGCTATCTGTAGCATTCATAGCAAGGCGTGTTTCACGTTGCTCTGTAGTCTCTGCAGCTCATGCTGCAGTAGTTGCTTTATTGGTTCGCCGCAGTAACCGACGCTCTGCGTCGGACACAGATGTTCCTATAACTGTACTCACCGCATTTAGTGATTGTCTATTTTCGGTTATCGGCGGAGCGTCATTTACACGCATTGTTTTCTTCGACCGATAGCCAATATGTGCATACTTTCTTTTACGGGGCATATTTGAAAAGGTTATCTCCATTTTTTATAAGGATTGTCAATAAAGTTTGTTATCTCCTTTACATCAATTTTTCTACCGATAATTTTAATATCGATTTTTATTGATCAACGGGGCTCTATTTGAAAAATGTTTGTGATGTGACAGTCTTAACGACCTGCGCAACGTGCACAGAAAATTTGGTCAAATCCAGTTGGTAATTGTGAAATCCTTGTGCATGCAAATTGTACACAGACACACACGTCCTCGCTTTTATATATATAAATATATATATATATATATATATACACATATATATATATATATATATATATATATATATATATATATATATATATATATATATATATATATAGACATATATATATATAGACATATATATATACATATATATATATATATATATATATATGTGTATATATATACTGTATATGTATATATATACAAAGTGTTAAAACGATCAAATTTTAGTTTAGAACATTTATTTGCTGACAATTGTTTCTCCCAGAGGGCAGTCTGGAGGAAACAATTGTCAGCAAATAAATGATCTAAACTAAAATTTATTCCTCTTAACACTTTGTATCTCGGCTCTGTAAAACACTTGAAAATTTGTATTGAGCCTTTTGTCATACCGGTAACCGGCTAGTACTTAGTACTACCCTACATATTTATAGTATATCAAACATATATAAATATAAATATTCTTATTACATATATATATATATTAATTTAGGTTTTTTGGTTCACCACTGGATAGAAGTAGTCATTCCGTATGGTAAACCTCGATGTAATATTATGAAGAGCACTCAACGTAATGCAACTCACCCATCTTCTTTTGTGTTGTTGGTGGTGGGAGTAAAGAGTTAATTATTATAAAATAACAGGAGGCTGGACTGGTGTAAATCCTTGAAAGGTTTATTACGATATGATCATTTCAGTGACCGGGTTCAATATGAATCCGGTGATCGACAGGTATTCGACAGGTATTCGAAATATAAACAAAGGAATATAATAGACGAAATACATGGGGCTGAAAATCAGAGACATGAGGGCGACCGAATATTTGGAAGCTTCTACCTCGGTCGGATTGTAACCTGATTTGAACGTTGGCCTCTGTGTTTGACGGGGTGGTAGTAGTACACTATAAGCCTACGCCCCTTCACTGAATGGACATAAGTAGGCTTAATAATCACCACTTGAGGGCGGCCGACCGAGGTATAAGCTGCTATATGTTTGGTGGCCCTCATGTCTCTGATTTGCAGCCCCATGGATTTTGTCTATTATACCTTTGTTATATTTCGAATACCTGATGATGTCACTGTATTCATACTGAACCCTGTCATTGAAATGATCATAATATATATATATATATATATATATATATATATATATATAATAAGAATATTTATATTTATATATGTTTGATATAACTATATATATATATATATATATTAATTTATTAAAATAACAGATTAAAGTTTAAGCAAAGAATCGCTGCTTTCACCGTTAAGCACCGATTTATTGCTTAAACTTTAATCTGTTATTTTAATAAATATTTGCTCTAGGGTTCTTATATATTTTATATATATTTATCCTTAACGAGCCCTCTTTGGATTTTAGTCTTCAAATTTATTATTATTACTATATATATATGTATGTATAAATATATATATATATATATATGTATATATATATATATATATATTGGTAAACGGAATAGAAAATGCTGACAAATTGTTCACAGTTAAAAATAGTTTAATTAGGAATAAGTGAGAATTAGTAATTGTATTGGTTAGTATTCAGTTTTGGTTTTAAGTTTTACCGGTTGGGCATTTCTAATGCTTTTCAAAAATAATTTTGAGATAGAGCGTCCGTGATGTTTGCTCTTATATATATACATATATTTATGTGTGTGTGTGTAGTACACGCGCGTGTTTGTGATAGCGTTTTGTTTTCATTAGCAATCGGTGAAAAAAGAGATCGATAAAATAACTACAAGTCTTTAACAAAATTAATCAGTACTGGGATAGATATGATCGACTAAATCCGACCAGAGCGGTGTCCCAGCATGGCCGCCGTCTAATTACCGAAATTTGTGAATAAATTAATATATAATAGTGAGTGTCTTTCTATGATAGTTTGCGTGTCTGTGTGTATACATGTGTGTATATGTGTGCGTGTGTATGTGTATGTGTGCATCTGGGTATGTGTATGTGTGTGAATGTGTGTGTATTTGTGTGTATTTCTGGCTATGCATGTGTGTGGGTTTGTATATTTCAATGTAACGCTTCAGACACCATAAATAATGGTTTCATATTCATACTGTGTTCAACTAAGCTTAGCTGTATCTACATGCAGCTTTCAAAGAAATACATGAGCTATGTTGGAAGTGTAATGGCTGAAACGGACTTTAAACTAGCATGTGTGTTAGATATATCGGTAGTTGGAACTCCTTTCTACACCGTTTGTATACAATATACGATACACGTACCTTCCTGAAAGCCGCAGGAACAAACTTATACGAGAATTATACACACACACTCACATTAGTTGTGATCAAACGTATATATATATATATATATATAGGTGTGTGTATCTGTGTGATTGTTTCCAATTGTGTATATATGTATGTGTATACTTATATATTGTTATATTTGGGGCGCTCATATTGTTATAATATAGCCAGAAATAATAATTGTTTCTACATTTGGCACAAGGCTAGATATTACCCCGGTGTATTACTGGTAATTTATCATATCGACCCCGTAATGATGAAAGGCGAAGTTAACCTCGTCGGGATTTGAACTCAGACGGTAAAGTAAACTATGCTGGAAAACTGACAGTAAACTATGCTGGAAAGCATGGCGTAGGACACTTAAAATACACTCACTATTTGCTTTGGATTGGTTTACGCTTCTGTATATTGTATATCCCTATAGTTAATTTAGCTGGCAATAATGTTTATCTTTGACTGACCAACCGTTAAGAATATAGATATAAATATATATATAGTCGATCACAGTTCTTTCATGACACACCTGTGACATCATCAGTGGTACTATTATGTTTCTCCCTTGTATTTATAGTTGTTTGTGACTGTTTAATTCGAGGTTTAGTCGAAATTACCGGTGTTTGAAATTCATACATACACATGTGTGAATGTATTGATCTGTGCTTATATATTTGGCGTGATACTGTTTTTTCACAGACATGCACATACGCACGCACACACGCACACAGACCGATACATATATATATATAGCGTAGGTGGCGAATTAGCAGAGTCGTTAGAACGTATGATAGAATGCTTTGCGGTATTCGTTTCGTGTCTCTGCTCTCTGAGTTCAAATCCCACCGAAGTCAACTTTTCCTTTCATCATTTCCCGGTCGATAAAAAAGTACCAGTCATATACTGGGGTCCATTCTTCCTCTATATCTCATTCTCACTCCCATTTTTTCACTTTCTATCCTTCTTTGGTAGAAATCAGCTGTATTGAAACCTTTTCAGGAGATAGGATCGGTCAGGTTTTAAAAAAATGCCATAGAACCTCCGTATGTCAATACGGCGCACCAACGACTTCCCCAAGAAGTATGGGGTCATTATAAATAGCTAACTCTAGAATCTGTAAACACACACACACACACACATATATATATATATATATATATATATATATATATATATATATATATATATATATATATATATATATATATATATATATATATATATATATATATATATATATAGCAAACAGCACGGACACTCTATCTCAAAATTATTTTTGAAAAGCATTTAGAAATGCGCAACCGGTAAAAGCTTAAAAACTTAAAACCACAACTGAATACTAACCCATACAATCACTAATACTCTTTTATTCCTAATTAAACCATTTTTCAACTGTGAACAATTTGTCAGCATTTTCTATTCCGTTTACCAATATATATATATATATATATATATATATATATATATATATATATATATATATAATGAAGGAAGTGTGGTACGGAACCAGGTGGACCATAACGGACCAGTGTACTCAATACTTAGGGTGGTAGTGTGGGTGATAGGAAAATGTTCTAGAAAATGTTCTAGGCTTGAGCTCTGCCGTCGGGTCTAGAACATTTTCTTATATATATGTGTATATATACAAACATATTCTAGAGTTAGCTAGTTTGGGGGGTTCTTATAGAAAAATGTCAGAATATATTTCTGAAAGTAATTTTATTCTTTCTAGAGAGTAATTTTAAGTACGAATTAAAATAAATTGGATGATGATGGACCCCAGCTGGAATCATCTTTCACTATTATCTAGGAGAGATGAATCATGTACCACCTAAGCATTATGGTGTAATTTCGTAATTAATCGCTCCTCAGGGGTCTCCCATAATGGGGAGACTATAGTTGCTGTTGATAACTACCAAGAGACGGTCATACAATTCTATGAGTTTCGTATTGATAATTACTTTGGTTTCTGTTCAAAGTGAATGATTACTGCTTATTTTACCCTCCCCCTACCTATCTATCTATCTATCTATCTATCTATCTATCTATCTATCTATCTATCTATCTAGCTAGCTACCTAGCTAGCTATCTTTCACACACACACAATCTCTCCCTCGCGCATACACACATACGTCTTAAAGTGTTTCTGTTCGCACTTTATATTCGATCTAACCAATAGAAACTATTGTGTTCTCTATAGTTGTCTCCATTTGCCTCTCTTTTCACATCTATTTCACTATATATATATATATATATATATATAGGAACAAGTAAGACCCCGACGGCTGAGCTCAAGCCGTTTCGACGGCTAATTTCGTCCAGAATTAGCCGTCGAAACGGCTTGAGCTCAGCCGTCGGGGTCTTACTTGTTCCTATTACCCACTCTACTACCCTAAATATTGAGTACTTTGGTGCGTTATGGTCCACCTGGTTCCTTACCACATTTCCTTCGTTATATATATATATATATATATATATGGTGGCTGCCAACTCGTTTTCGAGTACGGCCACTACTTTATATCCATGTAGGAGAACCCCTACCGATGCGCTGAACGAGTGTGACTTTTTAGTCCAGCCAGCGACTTGAAAACTCTGGTACAAACACTACACTTGTGACAATTACTGACACATAGTGCTGGGCCCATGGTACCATGTGACGACAAGTGCAGAGAGATCTCCAGATATAAAGCAATGCCTGTGCCGTGAAGCTTTTATAGTGAGCAAAGGCACTGCACAAAGCCAGTCCCACTCTCTTAACCAAGATGATATTTACCAAAAAGAAGAACAAGTCAACATCATTGGATACCATCAGGGTTGCAGGTGTTATATCAGAGTTTTCCTTCTCCTAGAATTCTGCCTTGACAAAAGCTAAGGGGTCATCTCTCCCGGTGATTTTGGATGGCCATTGACTCTTAAGAGCTCCTTTGCCCTTTGACAGGTTTTGTTTTTAGTCCTGCAGGATGTCCAAAGTCACCCTCCTCACCAAGAAACCTTGGTGGGGTTGCCAGTTTAGTCGCCAACGACCCGACCATGGGACAGGTTGTACTGGGATACATGTTACCAGTAGCACCAACTGGTGACCTGACATATATATATATATATATATATATACATATATATACATATATATATATATATATATATATATATATATATATATATACATACATGTATATATATATATATATATATATATATATATATATATATTTACACACATATGTGCATTTATATATATATATATATATATATATATATATATATATATATATATATATATATATATATATGTATATATATGTATATATATATATATATATATATATATATATATATATATATATATATATATATATATATATATATACGTATGTATAAACTAAAACATTGTAATGTGTCGCTTGGTTTGTTATTTGTTTGCCTTTTGCATATATATATATATATATGTGCGTGTGTGTGTGTGTGTGAGAGAGAGCTGTATGTATCAGTGTTGTAGAGCAGTGTTGCCCTTTTTCAACTTATATAACTCACAAGAGCACACACGATTTCCATCACACCTACGTAGTTTCTTCATTCACTTGAATAAATTACCTATACCTTCTTTCAAAAACTTACCTTTGACATCGGCCACCTCATCCATTTGTCTTTTAACCTTTCCCCTCTTATTTCTTTCACTTTTCCCTCACGTTTTCACTTTCTTTGATTGCATTGTTTTCTCATACTTTATACTTTATCAATACATAAGCCTCGACACCAAGTAGCAGCTTTGGTTGCTATTTATGGCACTGTAATATAGCTAATTCATTTACATTGACACATGAGGTCTAATTGACTTGGCTCATAGTTCCAGCATTTCCAATAGAAAATCCTCTTAGGTGTCAGGTGTAGTTGCAGCTATTATGTTTTTGTGTAATAATACTCTAATCTCAAACGATTGCTATTAATATATCAAGAGATTCATAGTCAACCAATTTTCTCTCCTTTTGTTTGTTCGCGTGCCTTGATTTAGATTAGAAATAGCTTCTCTCAGAAGATAATGAATGGGAAAGAGATTTTAGTAAATTACCATTCACTGACTAGATACAGTCCTTTTCCTCTGTCAAACCACGTGTTTCTTCTATTTAAAATTATCAAAAGAATTTTCTCCATTTTGCTCTCATATTCGTTTCCATATTCCCAACTAAAGTTGAAGTTTTGATTTGTGTCAAAACTGTTTCCCTACCATAATAATCACATATTAAATTGTAAATTTTATTATTAGTGAAATGAATATGGAATGTAATACTGCACATTTGACAGTACATTTCCTTAAGGAAATTATTGCCAAAATTGATAATTTTACATCTTATCAAAATACAATTTTCAAGATGCAGCATAGGCGAATGGTTATATTTACTTCCCATTCATAACCATAGTGAATATAATTTGGTAGATAGAAACCAGGTGGTACTTTAGGCAAGTGAATTCTTCTAGAGCATCCACTTGATCAATATCTCGTGAGTGGAATCCACCATATGTATACGTATATATATATATGTATACATAAGATGCGGCAAGTATCTCGTGGTAATGTCATGTCTTCAAGCTATTGTTATATATATATATATATATATATATATATATATATATATATAATTGGTGTGCGATGCTTAAAGCGTCGGTAAGCGGTATGGTGTTTGAGCACTAGATGCCCTTACAGAGCAGAGTATATCACATAATGAACGGAGAATCAGTGGTGCGACGAATAAGATTTATTAGACATATTACAATCGTTTCACTGGCGACCAGCTCGAGGCACGATCGATGCAATGATCAAACCTGACTCTGAAATCGCAAGATCCTCAGATATGTATCGATTCTACGAAGCAGAGTTTCCAAAATATATATAATAAATCTTCTTCGTCGCATCACTGATTCTCCGTTTCTTATGTGATATATATATATATATATGTGTGTGTGTGTGTGTGTGTGTGTGTGTGTGTGTGTGTGTGTGTGTGTGTGTGTGTGTGTGTGTGTGTGTGTGTGTGTGTGTGTGTGTGTGAGTATATGTATGTTTAAGAATGTTTAGGTGGGTGTAAATATAAATACTGGGGTCATATCATTGACTATACACTTTCTGTGAGGTGCCTCAATATGGTCGCAGTCTAGTGTTTGAAACCAATAAACGTAAAATAATAACCATAATAATAATTCAAAGCAATACTATGATGTCATATGTAAGGCAGTGTAATAGCCGTATCGTTTAGTTACGATTGCTTACGTCATTAGTTTGAATCAGGTCATAAGTTTGAATCACGTCATAAGTTTGAATCACGTCATAAGTTTGAATCACGTCATAAGTTTGAATAACACCAACCATGCCTATGATATAAACCTTTATTTTCAATATAGAAATAATAAGAAAAGAAGGAAGCAAAAGGAAAGAAAAACTATGGGAATATAGAAAAAAAGGAGAGAAAGAAAGAAGAAAAGGCACGGGATGGGGAGGGTATGGCAAGAACTCTGGTGTTGCAGAAGAGAGAGGAGGGATGAAGGGGGAGAGTGGTTGAGCTTTGGCCTAGGGCAAGAGGGCAGAAGTGCTGCCCGCCGCTGACAATTCGGCTAAAGCATTCCCCCGGACGATGGCGGACGATGGCCAGTGATACCCGCTGCAACAGCCACCCAACATTGCAGGGCTCCCATCTTCAGACGGACCGCCGACGCTCAGATCTTGCGGAGGAGCTCAGCAGTACGGCGATCAAGTACGCCTGAGGTTTCTACGGCAACCTGTGCGAAGACGAAGCGGCCGGACAAACCCCGGTATTTGCATATTTTACATTATTCTGCGAGGCGAGCTACGATGCCGGGGTTGGTGGCAGAAGCGACTAAGTTGGAGGCATAAAACGTGTCGCAGCAGGTGGCATCCCTACGTACTTATTTTATAACGATTGATTGGTGACATTTTTGCCTTATCAAATTATGACCGTGTAACTCCTGGGGTCAAATTGATCTTTCACTTCTGAATTTAGAGATGAGATAAAATGTCTCTCTAATACTGGGATTGAATCAATCAACAGTGTATCATCTCTACATCCAAGTAAAGGATTAACATGGTATAGGAAAGCCAAAATACCCGCATAACGGTCAGGAGTACAACATCGTCATATGAATATTATCGATATGTATATAGGAGAGAGTGAGAGAGAGAGCGAGAGAGGATAGATGGATAGATAAATAGATAGATAGAGAGGGAGAGAGAGAGAGAGAGTCTGTGGTTCTGAGACTATAAGTCATGGGAGTACTCAATGCATGGGAAGATGCAGAGTGTGTATAGATATTTACAAAATTCCGACTTGTGCCGGGGGTAACCACATTGAGAAAAAAGGAACTCAGTATATTGGTAGAGTATAGGCATCTTTATTATATATATATAAAAATGACACGAATGAACGAGATCTAGTCATGTAGAAGTTATTTCTACATATATACATAATAAAGATGTATGTATATATATATATATATATATATATAATCAAATGAATCTATGGACATACTTTATAGTATATTGCTCTGATTATTTAATTTATTAATTCATCATTGAGCCACATCGTGAATGGTTGCCAAAACATATATCTGTGACTTTGTTTAGTTTATGTATATGTAAATCTTTGTATTTAATAATCTCCCATTAGTTTGAGATGCAATTTGGGCAATATTGGGCTGCGCTTTCTAGCAACCAGCCCACTCGCTGTAAGCAACCAATACCATTCTTTCTGACTTGAACACTGCCACGTCACGATTTTTAGCCATTTTGAATTTGTTTCTGGCGGGGAATATTACTTGTCCTATGAGTTTCTTTCCTGACAAGTTCGAAGCTCGAATTTTTATCCTTAATAGGATATCTCAAAATGCGAACGAAATGAGAGTGTAGAGACATAATCCCGGTAAGTGTGTAAGCTTTTCTTCTAACTTTAATTCTATACTTAATTGTGTATGGTTGACGGTATATTTAGTCGATTTCCACGTGCTGTTGAAATGTTGCGTAAAATTCTATGGCGGTCGGCCGCGAAGAGATTGCTGTTGTTCATTTATTTTATATTTCTTCGTAGGTGCCTTATAATCTTATAGCCTGGTCTATTTCTGGACGGAAATAGCCGTCGAAACGGCTCGAGCTCTGCCGTCAGGGTCTTGAACATTTTCCTATTACCCACTCTACTACACTAAGTATTGAGAACTCTGGTGCTTTATGACCCACTTAGTCCCTTACCACACTTCCTTCGTTATATATATATATATATATATATATATATATATATATATATATATATATATATAGTAATAATAATAAATGCGAAGATTAATAAATATATATATACGTGTGTGTGCGTGCGTGCGTGCATGCGTGGGCGCGCCTGTGTGCGTGTGTGTGTGTGTCTGTATGTGTGTATGTGGTATAATATTGATTGATCCTATTGAATTCAAGGACGTAAATGTAGTTTCTGCTCACTCCAACTGATTTAGTTTCTGATAATGGCAAAAAAAGTGCTCGAGAATCTTCCGTCATGCGTTATGACGCGTGCAATCATTTTCATATCACTCTCACCTCCCTCTCTTTGTCTCACCCTCTTTCACACACACACACACACACACACACACACATACACACACACACACACACACACACACACACACACACACACACACATACATGTTCTCATACATAGAGACGTAGCAGGAAGCTTAACGATCAATATAATTTTCATAAAAGCGGAACTTGTATTTCCTAAGATCGAAATCAATTTTCAAATGTGTGCAGCATTTGGTTATATTATTGACTCTTTATATAGCAGCTATTGCTGAAAATGTTGTGACTTGAATTGTATAAAATACTGTATTGTTTAAAATCTAAGAATCTTAATGGAATACGAGAGGCAATAGTTTGACAGGTTTAGAATAGCATTTTGCTATAATAAACCATCACAGCAGGGTGTTACAAAACTCTGTGGATGGTTCCATAACAAGCTGCGTCATTTAAATTAGGTTCAATTTCGTATTTTCAAGCATGGCCGACTGGCTAAGAAGTTTGCATTGCAATCGTAAAGATTCCTTTTCGATTGCAATGTGTCACATGGTAGGCATGTGGAGCAAGTTACATTTTTACGACCACCCAAAATTTATGAATGAAATTGTCTAGATAGAAATTGTTTGGGTGAACTATACACACAGTGCTTTGAGCTCAAATAGCTAGCCACATTATGAACTGTCACACCGAATCTCCCTGAGAGTTATGTTCCTATAATATAAAATTGTCTGTACATATAATTCAATAAGCTAAGTTACACAATGTGTCACGCTGAATCTTCCCCGAGAAATATGAAATAATACTAATAATAAACTCATCGATTATGTAATAATTCATTTAAAGACAAAAATTCTCTCTCTCTCTCTCTCTCTCTCTCTCTCTCTCTCTCTCTCTCTCTCTCTCTCCCTCTCTTTACCTATATATATATATAATTTTATAATTTTCTTATTTTACGTCTCTCATATATATATATATGTATATTAAGACATGGGGGAAGAAAAAATGGCTTCACTTGTGCTTTCAACAAATTTATTTTCTTCACAAAATCCAAAAAGAATTTTTTTTAAAAAAAATTATTTTATAAATTAAGTTGTTGGTTGTTGGTTAGGTCTTAGGAGTTCTTGGTTAACGTAGGAGGTATTGTTTCGTT
>OZ024742.1:187614838-187622338 GCA_964016885.1 Eledone cirrhosa
CAGTATTTTGGAGACATGTCGTTTTAACTTAATTCTCTGGTAAACTCAGCGTAATAATTTGTTTGAAGGCCGGACATTCGGAATACAAATACAAGCCATCGGTCGAGCTTCGCACAATTTCCGTCTACCCAATTATACTCACAAGATATCGTCGACACTAGGCTATTATAAATTACACTTACCCATGATGAGATGCAGCTGGAATCTTACAGTTGCAATGCGAACGTCTTAATCATTCGGACATGTTGAGTCCTATGAAGAGTATATAAAACTACTTGCTGAATGCCAGTGTTTACAAGGCAAGTGAAAGTAATATTTCAAACGGTGTAAATGTTACACAAATGAATTGGTAATAAGTTGACTGTTATCTGGAGCTAGCACGTTTAAACATGCAGGATGTGTTAAAGCAACCAGTAATCAGTTACGCCTGTCACTTTCACGTCATGTTCAATGAAGAAATTTGAAAGACGTTAAGACTTTATTGCATTAGTGAAGTCAGTATGACTGGGAGTAAAAATAGCTTTTCAACTATACTAGCTGGATCGATCCTGCTTTTATAGTAAAAGTAAGGTTTTACTGCGTACATATAACGCCTAGATGCGTGTATGTGTATTCAAGCTGACATCAACACATTTAAGCTCCAGAAATAAGGCGAAGTGCTAATATAACATTCATGCATACATTTGTAGAGATGCTCCATCGATTTCGACGATGAGCATTCAATCTTTTGGTCAACTGAATATATCAACTTAGTTGATGAACATGGTTGAATTTTCCATAGACATGTGTAACCTTAACAGATATCTGAGCTTGAACCATTGTAAAAGCCTGTGGCAAGGGAGGGCATTTGAATTACACATACAATTCATCCGATTGACTTTCATACAATTTCCCTCTGGCCAGTATCACTTACGTGGCTTGTGTTTAGCTGTGGCTATGGTAAGGAAACTGGTCGAAGATGCCAGGCAGTTAGATCGAAACAGAGGCACCATGATTGTGATGCAAATTTCTCAGCTACGTCTGTATACATTAGAATACATGGGAACATCTTACCGTTTTGAGCTTTATAATGTTAGGATATATTAATGAAATTTAAATGCTTTTTCCAGGTCAAAATTCTAAATATCAATATTTTACATCTAAATATTATCTACTATAACTGCTATATTCAATTCTAAATAATAACTATGTTGTACGTCTAGTATACTCTAGATTGCATGAACCGTGAAGGTACGTGTGTGTTTAGAGTTTTTGAATAAAATCGTCACTTTCATGTCCGGCAACACATCATTTCCTTGAGAAAGACACTGCTTTATGTCATTTCAGTCAACTGAGCTGACAAAGTGCGTTGGCCTTGCATTTTAAATGAGCAAGCGTGCCACATGCTGTGTAATAGCGAATCTCCGTAAAAAATACGTTAACTCTGTACGTATATGTGGAAAGCTCAGCTCCTTGCGCGTTAAATTCAGTAGCAGTATGTTTCCTTGTGTGAACAACTTGAAAACTCATCATCTGAAACGACTATGGTCCAACACATTTAATAAACTAATATGCTGGAGCCCAGTATGCTGAACGTTCGTTTGAAAGTAATGTATAAATCGATTTTATCACTGAGTCTAAAAAGATAAAAATCTTTAATAAAATATATACGGGTACACAATATAAAATTATGAACCGGACTATGTTTGTTTTTCACACGTAAATAGCGCTTCAGCAAATAGAGATCGATAAAATAAGTACCAGGTTTTAAAATATAAAGAAGGTGTGAGGTCGATAGGAACAACTAACTCCCATGAAATGGTGCCACGGCAGTATAATGAGTGAAACCAGTAAAATACCGAGCTGGTACTTTATTTTATAGATAATGAGGGTTTAAAGAAATTATTAAAATATCATTGTTATCTTTAATCACTTCCATATGTTAGCAACGGACATAAACTGCAGAATTTCTCTTATGCAAACCATTAATTCTCCCATTTGTATGGTTGTTCAGAACACATCACGAACGAGGGGGTCCACAAGAGAATCACCCTGCACGTGAGCCACAGTGAAAATCTGCTAACCACGGTGAAGAGGAGGAAACTGAGGTGGTATGAGCATGTAACAAGAACAGACGGATTCTCCAATGAACAGTGAAGGGAAAGAGAAGGCGGGGCAGTCAGAGGAAGTTGTAGGCAGTCAACACAGCTGAGTAGACAGGAAAGAACTTTGCTACAACCCAGGCACTCGCCCATGTCCGCCAGAGATGGAGGCTGTTGGTGCAGCGTTCAACACTGCAATGTCGTCCCAACGACCCCGAAATGGGTTAATAGACCATGATGAAAATCAATATCATATATCTGGTAATAGTATTATAAACACAAATATGGTGAACGCTATTTATTGACGGCACGGGTACGCTAGTCAATAAAGAGTAGTTTACTCAAAATATATGTTTTGCAATGGAAAAATAATTTATCAACAAGAGAAAAATTACTACTTATATAAGTCAACTGTCTATCTATATATAATATTTAATAAACACTTTGTAGATCGTATGCCACCATCATCATCATCATCATCATCACCAACATCATTATTATTATATTATTATTGTTATTATTACTATTACATTGTCTTCCATTGTCTAGTCGTCGATTTTATATTCGGATATTTGTAGTCATCACGTTTGTTTTATTAAAACACACGCACACACACACACATATATACACAAAGATACATACATACATACGTACATAGATATATAAGTATATATATATGTATATATATATATATATATATATATATACACATATATGTATATATATATATATATATATATATATATATATATATATACACGTATATATGTATGTATATATATATATATACATACATATATGATATATATATATATATATATATGTGTGTATGTGTGTGTGTGTGTGTGTGTGTGTGTGTGTGTGTGTGTGTAAGCAATAGCACAATTTTAATGTTTGGAATAAAAGGCTGGACTTTATGATATTTTAATATATAAATGCTACGTTGGGATGCATTGCATATAAAAATATAAATGGCGATCATGTAGTCACACTCTCACATCTTTTTTTTATTCATTTGTGAATATTTAAATATTGTTTTCGATTCAGAAATACTTTTACTGTTGCTTGAATTGATAATACATTTTGGTATTTAATTTTAGATAGATTTACCTGTTTTGAATTTTAGATCAATGTTACTGCTAACGTTTTATATGTTAACCAGTAGCGAAACACATTCCACTCATGTAATTCTATTATAAGTGTTAAAAGATTTGTGAACTGTGTGTAAACATTATAACATAGCTCAATATGAAAAGTGAAAATTCGCAAATGAAAAAAAAAAAAAAAAAAAAAATGGTTGAAACTTTCTACATACAGGTTTTTAAAATATTTTATTTACATAGGCCTATTCTTCCCATTGTTTAAAATATTTATTTTTTCATCTATATAACTAAAACAGAGAATGTATGTCTGTCTGTCTGCCTAAAGCTCGAGAACCACCCAACCGAGTTTTTTCAAACTTTACACATGTAATACTTATGGTCCTGTGCGTGTTTTGAGGAAAAGAAATTTCAAATTTTCAATGCACTAGGGACCGCATTAGTCGAGAGCGACCTCTCTCTATAATTCTTAGTCTTTCTTCTTAGATAGATACATATATACAACGTTGCCCGCTTATAATATATGTCTGTATGTCTGGCTATCTGCATTACGACATTATGACTTCGCTATCTGTGTGTGTGTATATATATATGTATATGTATAGTATGTGTATCTATATATATTCTTCTCATTGCTGACGTATTATGTTCATTGCGAGGGAACGTCTTCACGAACCAAAGTCTCGTCTTCCTGTTTGCCTTCGGTTGCAACGTTTTTCTAAATATTTACTTCCGCGTTCACAGATTGATTTTTTTAGTTTCAGAAGATCCAGTTAAGGGTGAAAGCACCGATTATTTGCTTAAACTTTAATATGTTATTTTTATATATATATATATATATAATTATATATTTGTGTACAGATATTTTTGCATGCACAAAAACGAAATATAAGCAAATGTGTTCATTTCACGAAAGCACAGACGGCTTTACAATAAGATTTTACGTCTTTTGTAAAAGGCTCTGATCCATTTGAGATGTAACTCTGATTTTTAGGAAATGTTGATGTCGTAAAGAGAAGATTGCAGCATATAACATATTTATAGAGATTTCCAAATGATGCATTTTAATGTATCGTAAGAGAAGATTGCAACCCGTAACACATTTCTATATATTTCCAAATGATGCATTTTAATATTCTTACGTTTAGAAACAATATATCTCGCTGTTTTTATCCTCTTATAATGCCTTACACGACTTTCTCTTTAATATCGCTTTGTTGTTCAATAGGAACAAAATGAAAATACATATGACAAAAACCGAAGCAATAGCTTCTTTGTTGGCAATAACTCATGATACAAACATGCACATCTGTGTTTAGAATTCTGAGCCATTCTGCCAGTATTAACTAAATTCAGACTAAATAATGTAGAAACGCACACGTATCGACATGCATATATATATATATATATATATATATATATATATATGAAAACATTCAGGAGTCTGATGGCTGAGCGCAGGACGTTTTGACAGTTAGTTCCGAACTAAAGCGCCAGAAATTCCTTTTCTATATCCGACTTCGTCGGTTTATAAGCCTCATGTTTGGTTTGCGGTCGAAGTCAGGCATATATATATATATATATATATATATATATATATATATATATATATATATATATATATATATATATATATATGTATATATATATATATGTATATATATGTATATATATATATATGTATATATATATATATATATATATATATATATGTATGTATATATATAAAATATATATATATATATAAAATAGTAATAATAATAATTCTTTCTACTTTTGGCACAAGGCCAGCAATTATTCCAGTACATTACTGGTACTTTATTTTATCGACCCCGTAAGGATGAAAGGCAAAGTAAACCTCGACGGGGTTTGAACTCAGACCATAAAGGGACGTAATAGTAATAATAATAATAATAATAATAATAATAAATGTGATAACTAAACTCCAAAGAGGGGTCGATAAGGATAAATATATATCAAATATATAAGAACCACAGAAAAAATATTTATTAAAATAACAGATTAAAGTTTAAGCAAAGAATCGCTGCTTTCACCCATAACGGGATCTTCTGAAACTAAAAAAAATCAATCTGTGAACACAGAAGTAAATATTTCGAAAAACGTTGCAACCGAAGGCAAACAGGAAGACGACATTCTGGTTCGAGAAGACGTTCCGTGGCAATGAACGGAAAGAGCGAAGATAATACGTCGTTATGTTGTGCGTTGAGAACAAATATATATATATATAAATCAGGATGGATTCAGTTTGAAACTGGTTAGACCATTACTCACCAGAGTAGTGGAGTACTTGGAGAATTAGAGTATGGTTATATTACAAAGAGTCGTGGGCCTAATAGCTGAGTTCTTGCCGTTTTAACAACAATATATATATAAGAATAGTCTACGGCCCCACGTATCGCCCTCCCCATTGCTCTCTCATTTTCCTTCTTCTTTTCTAGCTTTAGAACAACAGCGATTTGATTCCTGTTGCACAGTCAATAATTCTAGACATAGTCCAGGCATAGTCCCCACCTCACGCGAAAAACTATGATTCGATAACACTAAATACCTTGTTCATGTTTATCTATTGCCTCTATCTTTCTACCCATTTCTCCGTCTTTCTACATCGCTCTAATTCCTCTCTCTGTATATAGCCCCTTCATTTCTCATCTCTCTTTCTCCTTCTCTCTCAAGCACTCCGTTCGATTTGTGGTCATATCTTAAACCCCCCCTGCTCCCCAAAAGAAAAAAAACAACTATGTAAAGAGTACACCGCTGTTACCGGCTAACTTTCGCGCTGACAATACTCAAATTTTACGAATATTCATATACACCCATTGTTTCAAAACTTTCTAATTAATGTTTATATATATATATATATTCAGGTGTGAGCTTCACCACTGGATAGAGCTGGTCTATTCCGTAGGGTCAATCGTAATGCAATAATATAGAGAGTACTCAACGTAGAGCAGTTCAACCGTCTTTGCTTTTGTAGTTGGTGGTGCTATTACGGAGTTAAATATTATAATGAAATGACAGGAGGCTGGATTTGTGTAAATCCTTGAAAGGTTTATTATACTATGATCATTTGAATGACCGGGTTCCGTATGAATCCGGTGATATCAACAGGTATTCGAAATATAATACGTGAATGTAATAGGTAAAATCCATGGGGCTGAAAATCGAGGATCCGAGGGCGACCGCTATCCTACTCCTTCAATCTCAGCCAGTCGCCCTTGATTTTCAGCCCCATGGATTTTACCTATTACATTCACGTATTATATTTCGAATACCTGATGATATCACCGGATTCATACGGAACCCGGTCATTGAAATGATCATAGTATAATGAACCTTTCAAGGATTTAAACAAATCCTGCCTCCTGTCATTTCATTATTATATATATATATATATATATATATATATATATATATATATATATATATATATATATATATATATATATATATATATAAGTATTTACACGTACATACATATATGTATACAGACGCACAGTAGTATGTATATATATATATATACATGCACATATATATATATATGTACGTATGGATTCACCGAACATTTATTATAAGTATTAAGCCGTAGTGTCCAGCAACCATCGTTTCTCGTTTGTTCAACACTGACAAAAGAACGCTGTACTAGTTTCGAGCTAATTAGCAACGTATACCTTCCTGCCAGATTGTGCGTCTTGTATACATATATGTATGTACGTGTACATACTTATATTTAAGTAACAGCTGTACTAAGAGTGGGAAATGAAATTTCGTTTCTTTTTTCCGTTTATCGTTTTCGGTGCGCCCGGCCGATTAACCCACTCGATATGCAAATTGGGCTTCTCAGGCGTTAATATACATAAGGTAAGTATATACGTTCAACAATCTTATAATAAATGTTCGGTGAATCCATACGTACATATATATATGTGTGCATGTATGTATATATATATACATACTACTGTGCGTATGTATACATATATGTATGTACGTGTACATACTTATATTTAAGTAACAACCGTACTAAGAGTGGGAAATGAAATTTCGTTTCATTTTTTCCCTTTATATATATATATATATATATATATGTATAAAACCTATAATGTATATATATATGATGTATATATATATAATGTATATATATATACATAATGTATATATATATATAATGTACATATCTATATAATGTACATATATATATAATGTACACATATATAATGTATATATACACACACACACACACATATATATATATATATATATAATAGTGTGTATAAAGCATGGGTGTGGGTATAAAATAGGGT
>OZ024742.1:187627338-187652338 GCA_964016885.1 Eledone cirrhosa
CACAGTTGTTCCTTACATACATTTACAGAATGTGTATACATATGTGTTAGTTTCCTAATACGCACACCTATATATATATATACATATATATAAAAAAAAATATATGTATATACATGTATATATATATATATGTATATATGTATATATATATATATATATATATATATATATATATATATATGTATATATATATATATATATATATATATATATATATATATACATATATATAACAAAGAGAGTGTGGGACGCTGTCGAAACGGCCAGAGCTCAGCTGTCGGGGTCCTGAATGTTATCATATATACAATATATATATGTGAACACAAAAAAATTAAAACAGAATACCGTTTTACCGTCCCAATGATACGAACTCTTACCGATACGATTGATTTTACGATATATTTCTATTAATTTATTCGTAACAATATTCTGACCATCACGGGATTAAACATATCCGTGGCATGAACCATCCAATCCCGTGACATCTACCGTTATTAGCATATGCATTTTTGAAATAGCCAGCAAAACGAGAGACGAACATTTTGTACGTTCGAACAACTCTAATGTGTAAGCGGCTGAGTATTCAGTAAATATATCTATCCTTAACACACTTTTTATGAAAACCGCTTAAAACCAACTCGTCAATTACAATATAAGCTATTTATATATATTTAAAAGCATACAACCGTAGTTTTATGTTAGAACCAAACTTCATGTCATGTTACACATACGGACTACATTACAAAATAAAAGTAATTTGTATTATTATCATATCTCTCGAAAATCATGCTTTAAAAAAACAAACAAACAAACAAAAAAACCTATGAACGTTATAAGAAATGTATTTCCTTCGAAATATAGTTCCCAGACAGACTATGCATGATACAGCATGTCAGTAGCTGACAAATTGTCTTCAGTAGATACCGCAAACGCCCACATTTTTATGTCTACAAAATTTCGTTCACATGTTAAGTTCACATGTTAAGTTAAAGAGACCTATGTTTTTTTTTCTTCTCATTCCGAGCGGATGAACCTTTCACCTTTTAATAACGAAGGAAAGCATATATACAGGTGTATTCAATTGATTTGCGACTTCTAAAGCAGTGTACACAATGTGTGCAGAAAACATTTTTTATAAATGTCGAAAACATCGTTCAGCACGTAAGTTTGGTGCAAATTAAGAAGTCTGTGGTTTTCTCTGAGCAATTCTATAGGATTTATTTCTGTCTGCTACAATTGGTACTGTCATCAACTGGTGTGTTGAATGCAAGGATTTCAAATGAAAGCTAACATTTCCATTTAGCTGGACAAATGAATATGTGTAAGCATGTGGTGTTTTCTACAATATGAATACATTGTTTTCGATATCATTTTACCAACGAAGACATGGCAAATATATTATATTTCAAGTTATCCCCCCAAAACTATTTCTTTCTCTATGTGTGTGTTGGAACTCCACCACTTTCGACGAGTATTCCAGTTGGTCGAACAAAGGAAACATCTGTTCGTGAAATTGGCGTGACACAGTTGGGGATATGTCTTACCATTTGAATAAGAGGTAGTACTATGTGAAAGAACGCAAAGTATAACTGTGTATTGAACTCACTACCTTATGTTCTTGAAACGAAGGCCCTGACCACAAATCTACAACGCCTTTACACACACTTCTCTGGAGGTAATCATCTGTGTTCAGAACTGAGTGCGTCCAGGGTTATCTGTAATGATGGCGACCCTGCGACTCAAAGAAGAATGTATGTCTCGTGTATGTGTGTATATATATATATATATATATACACGTGTGTGTAGTTTAGTCTATGAAAAATGTTTTGTGTATATACGGATTCATTTATTCATTACACACACACATATATTCTGGTTTATCCTGTCCACAAATCTATACATTCCATCGACCCCGTAACATTATACGTGTACTTTTATTATGCATGCCACTTCACAGGTCTGGTTTAGTTATTTTCAATAACTAAATCGATTCTCGGGTACTTATTGCATGGTATTGTGAAATCAATTCTTTTGCCGCATAAATATACCTGCAGCCCAAAGCAAATGACCACAATTATAGTCGAAGGCAATGAATTTTAGGGAAAGGCAGGAAATATTGACAGAAGTGCCAGCGTAGCATCAAGAGATGTGAAGTTCGATTCCAAGGAGGGATACCAGTCTAATTTGTTTTTTGTATCCAGGGGTATTAAAAACTCATTAGCATTTGATACATAGAAAAGGATGCTCGCTGAAACCGCCTTACCTCGGGGTCGATCTTGTACATAGCTAATATATATATATATATATATATATATATATATATATATATATATATATATATATATATATACATGTGTGCGTAGTTTATATATATACTGGATGTGCCACTAAAATCTATACATACTTCACATACTTCAACAGCAAATAAAGATGTTTTAAAGTAAATCGTTTTATCAGTATTATTTAAACTATGTAAACATTTTGGGGAGTTTACATACTATTGAATTATGCTTGTAGGTCATTTTACTTTTGGGCAAGGTTGTGCATTCTAATACATATTTTCTGTACTAGAGGAAAACGAATCGTAGAAGCTTGCCTCTTATCTTCATGGGTTGTGGAACTCTTCTTTGCCAGACGTCAAAGCTCTTTCGTCAATTTGCACTTGACTTACTCATGGACACATACGTGCTTAGAACTTTTGTCATTGCTTCAGAAAATAAAGTCTTGAGAAAAAGGAGAGTGTACGAGACTAATTTATTTACAATTAATCAATGATTGTATACATTGTTTACATGTTTATATCTATCTATCTATATAAAGTAATTGTAATCTGAGTTTTTCGAATATTAATAATAACATTCAATCCGTTTGCAATTATGCAAACAACCCTCCACTTTATAGTCATGTCAGTAGAATGAACACTTCATTCTTGCTCTTATGGTTGGCATACGAACAGAACTGCATTTTTCTTTTTTATATACATAAAGAATTTTCATAAAATTGTAGGGAGTTCAGTGTGGTGGCAGTTGTGAGCAGCTACATGCTATGTGCATAGCAAAAATACGAGCTCCATTCCTCTTTTCTTTCTCTCATTTCTTATCTCATGCTTTAGACTCCCTTTCTTCCATTCTCTCCCTTTCTCCGTTCCACTCAATATGTGGTTACATTTTAACCTGACTTTTGTATGAACATACAAATCAGCTGTTCACAGCTACCCCACACTGATATTCCTACAGCTTTATTAAAATTCATATACACACATCGTTACAAATCTTTTCAGTTAATGTTATATATATATATATATATATGTGTGTGTGTGTGTGTGTGTGCGTGTGTGTGTGTGTGTGTGTGTGTGTGTATTAAACAAAGATCTCTATTAGGCGGATATAAATTAGACTAAGTGAAATAAGGCAGGTTGATAATTCATCTTTATATTTCATCCTTTCATTGGAATGTCTAATATTACAGACTCAGGGACGATTCTTCCTCTTTGTCTCTTTCTCATTTCCTTTGTCTCACTCTCTATCCTTTGCTGGAAAAAATCTGGTGTTTTCAGATCTGGAGAGGAGATGCGCTCCGCCAGGTTTAACAACACCCTAGAATCGCAGTTTGGAAATAACGCGCCCTTACGATTCCCTTAAAAGTTGCGGGTCCATAGAATTCATTTTCTTCTGCTGAATGGACTGTAGCCTCATGAAATAATGTCTTGTTCAAGGATGTATGAATTGGTCAAAATTACACCCTTATTTAAGTGATCCGAAAATTTAACAACTCATATACGCCTCTCTACAATTATACAAAATATTAATACAAACAGTAAATTAAATACAAACTACATAACTACAAATGCCACAATAAGAAAACTCGTTCACTTTAGTCTGTCTGGTTATCTTCCTGTTATTTTATTATTAATAGTCTGAAATATTTAATTTCTAGTTTCGAGTTAATTACAGGAGCGCTCCAGAGCAATAATCTTAAAGAAAGATGTTACATTAGAATGAACGATGTCTTTTTGCAGCGCCTTAATACTTCAATATTATTACATGCCAATCTCTTACATATCAAATAGTTACATAATTATACATGGCAATGACACAATGAACTGGAACTAGTAAAACAATGAATTATTTTATATCTTCAGTGTCTTTAGATTATATTCGTTATTTCAATAAATCCAATCGTTTTACTATCGAACAAATAACTTTAAAACAAATTGTTTTATTTTCCTTGAGTCAATATATGCGGTAGTCTATATTTTTGTTCGGGAATCCTGTCAACAAAACATACATGGCACCAGAAGTTCTGGTATCTAGATACGAAGCATTGACAATTTCAAATAGTATTTATAGTTCTTTTCCCTTATTTACCATATATATATATATATATATATATATATATATATATATATATATATATATATATATATCAGCCGTACTAAGAGTGAGAAACGAAATTTCGTTTCATCTTTTTTCCATATATATATATATATATATATATGAAAAACATAAAATAAGAAAATTATAGTAATTAACTTACTTACTTAAATTTCACTCCAACTAATTAGTTTCTGAAAGTGAATATACATAGTCTCCAAATAATGGAGCCATGGAGAAACCTTTTCTTCATCTGGGAGTCATTCTCAGCTAAGATACCTGGCGATGCGCGGACACAGGGAACTTGCATAGGTATACATCTGTATATATATGTTGGTAGATATACTAATTCTTTATAATTATCTCCAAATTATTTTGTTGAGCAAAAATTTGCCAAAATTGCTACTATAGTTCATAGTAGCAGCTTGGCTACTGTCTTTTTAACACCCCTCTCCTCACTGATTAACCTCGATATCATGTGATTGATTCTTTTGAATTTGCCACCGAACACGATGGCAGTAATTTTTTCAGTGTCTTGGAATTTAGTCCCCGCTTGCTCTTTTCCATTCACTGAATTATTTTGGGATAAGTTCCCTGAGTCCTCGCATCGCCAGGTATCTTAGCTGAGAATGACTCCCTGATGAATAAAATGTTTCTACATGTCTCCATTTGGAGACTATGTATATTTCCTTTCAGAAACTAATTAGTTGGAGTGAAATTTAAGTAAGTAAACTAATTAGTATAATTTTCTGATTTTACGTTTTTCATATACTTGTTCTGCATTGAACCAAAAAGTTACTAAGACAAAACCTATATATTTGCTTGTATAGGTATACATCTGTATATATATGTTGGTAGATATACTAATTCTTTATATATATATATATATATATATACATATATACATATATATATATGTGTGTGTGTGTGTATGTATATATATATATCAACTAGAAATTGATTGAATCATATATATCTAAAATAAACACATGAAAAATCACAGGGGATAATTTGTAAAGTGTGTAAGCACACACAGCTAGGTAGGTAACTAATTAAAGGTTAACTAGAACTTCAAATATGATTAATCTTCCTTGTATATATTTCATAAAAGAAATATATTTCACCATTAATCCGTAAATCACAATAGTCAATCCTGGATATTTAACAGGGGAGGAGATTTAACTATCTGTGTTTACACAGCAAATGCAAATCTGCGAATGATCCGTAGCACGAGTTGCTTTTTTAAAAAAATACACACATCGTACCAACGTCAGCCCAGTGGCGTGAATAGGATTATCGGCATCTAGAAATAGCAGCCGAGCATGTTCAACTGAGTTAGCTCTACAATTAAGGAGCCGTATATATATATATATCCGAAATTAAATTAAGTTCTAGTTAAACTTGAATTAGTTACCTACCTATCTGTGTGTGCTTACTCACTTTACAAATTATGCCCTATGATTGTTTCATGTGTTTGTTTTAGATATATATATATATATGTGTCAATCAATTTCTAGTTGATATAAAATGCTCGGATCTATTCATTGGAATCTTTGAGCTTATTCTACAGTGGATATGGCGCATGTCTTTCGGACATGACACCCTTAATTTAATTTTGGATATATATATATATATATGCATGCATGTATGCAGGACATTTGGTCTCATTTATCATATATATATGGCTCTGTGGCTAGAGCGTTGCGCTTACAATTGAGAGGTTGTTAATTCGATCCTCGGATCGGATGGTGCGTTGTGTCCTTGAGCAGGACACTTTATTTCATGTTGCTCCAGTTTGATCAGCTGTAGAAATGAGTTACCACATCACTGATTGCCTCTCTCTTGGACAACATTGGTGGTGTTCAGAGGGGTGACCGTTATGCATTAGTGACAGCTAGTCTTTCACAAACATTTCCCCGACTTGTGCCTCGCAGGGGAACTTTCTAGGTAGAAATCCCAAGGTCACTCGTTGCCAAAGAGAGACTTTACGTTACGCAGACTCATATATAAGTGTATATGTGTGGAGTTTGTCCTGTTCATGTTACTACTTTAGTGTTCGATATGTACCAATCTCTGTTCTTGTACTTGTGTTAGATCTTCACCCAATGTAATAATTTCACTATCAATAATCTGTAATGAGATGCAGATTCTTCCCTTTTCCTCTGTCACGTTATCAGTTTCTTTGCACTCTGCTTCTCACGAGACCCTATCATTTCTTTTCGACTGCTGACATCACACCGCTTGGACATCGTCAGTACCTTTCTTGCCAAGATTTTTTGCCAAAAGGCATCGAAGTACATTTCTACCCGTCACTCATCTGTACATCTTTTGTTTTCTTGTCCGATATTTTAGTTTCTCGTTACACGTCATCCCCGTGTAAAATATGGCAAGTTCGGTTTTTAAATATATCTTTAACGTTTGCGTTTTCTGCTATATTTTACACTAGGTGTACTTCCTTTAAAATATTACAAAACGGTGTTTACATATATTGTTACACAATGTAATCAATACAGTAAACCTGCCAACTATTACTTATAGTCGTTAAAGAATACGATCGCGAATACAAGCGGCCGAAATGGCGTTCCTCCGCAGGGTGTTTGCAATAACGTTATTCGTTAGATTGCATAGCTCTGAAATCAGAGCGCCACTGCCAGCTCCGGTACTAAAGGCATATGGTCAGAATTTCACAGGGCTGGATAGATTTTGCCGGCGACACCAGCTGGCAGGAGACACAGGGGTAGACCCCGAGCAACATGGTTTGATAACATTCATGGGGCTTGGATGATCACGCTTGGGGATCCAGCTGGATCGGATCGAGACGTTTACAGCCGACAGGACGCGCTGGAAGGAGTGTTTGAGGAGTCTGCCCCAACGAACCTCTCAGGAATAATTGGGTAAAGAAGGCACTGATGTCCAAAGAGCGTGAAACTGCGGACATCCATTTTGACAAACAATGACTCCGGTGTCATTTCATTCATAATAACACCTTTGTGTCCCTATTTATAAATCATGATTTATTCGTCCGTTCCAGCATCCCTGTGCATTTCTCACAAAATGTGTTGCTTTTCTTTGCTATTAAAGTGACTCAAAGCTATTTTTCGCCCCTTGCCCCCTTAATTTACACACACACACACACACACACACTAACACACACACACACACACACACACACACACACACACATATATATATATATATATATATATATATATATATACATACGTGTATGACAGATGTCTAAAGAATTATATGCGCTAGACAATTTTGAAGGGGGTGGGATATGAAGGAAATCAGATTAAAGAAAAAAAATTAGCATTGATGATAATTTAGAAATCTTGAGAAAAGATAGCATTTCTGAGATGAAAATCATGTTGAATAACACAATATATTGATTTTTTTCTCTTCTCCTCCGTGACATTTTTGCCAACTGACTCTGTCACAATTTTGCAAAGATTAATGGAATTTTTGTAGCGAATAATGTTAAATTTATAGTGTTCAAATTCTTTCACTAATGTTTTAAACATTATAAAATAGACTAGTCTCTGCTGCATATTCTTAAAAAGAAAATCACGTTCGGAATGTGTAATAAAACGAAACGAAACTGAATAGAAGTATTATATGTTCTCCACTCTTTCTTTTCGCTTGCGCATTTGTCTGGTGATGTAACTATTTGGGGAATAGTAATGTAAACACATTTTTCTTGGTCCCCACTCAACATAGCTGACTGAGAAAGATATACGTATATATGTATGCATATATATATACATATATGTGTGCGTGTGTGTATGTATATATATATATATATATATATATATATATATATATGTGTGTGTGTGTGTGTGTATAAATATATATATATATATATATAGCGAGAGAGAGAGAGAGAGAGAGAGAGAGAGGGGTTATAGCAGTAATCTGTTTCCGTTAGTTGCATTTGTGTAACTTGAAATCGAAGACTGTCAACACACTGATTTTCGACCCAGCATATGAATAGCTTTTCATAGATTTTCTGTGCTGATCAAGCGTAGGTACTATGAATGGTAATTCCCGCAGTATTTATATAGAAATGAATAAATAACACACTCTCTCTCTCTCGCTCACTCTCTCTCTCTCTCTCTGTATATATATATATATATATATGTATATATATATATATATATATATATATATATATATATATACATACATATAAATCAGTATATAGAGAAGTTCACATTGAGGTATGTGTTTGAGTTCATTAATGTGATTAGTGTGAGTCTTTAACTCCGTTTTTTATTATATATATATATATATATATAATAAAAAACGGAGTTAATAATAATATATATAATAAAAAACGGAGTCTTTAAATCCGTTTTTTATTACATATATTTATATATATATATATATATATATATATATGCATATATATATATATATATATATATATATATATGCATATATATATATATATATATATATATATGCATATATATATATATATATATATATATATATATATATATATATATATATATATATATATATATGCATATATATATATATATATATATATATATATATATATATATATATATATATATATATATATATGCATATATATATATATATATATATATATATATATATATATATATATATACATATATATATGCATATATATATATATATACACATATATACATATATATATATATATATATATATATATATATATATATATATATATATACATATACATAATGTAAATAATAATCAAAGTGTGTTTAATCTTTCAAACATTTAATATCTAACGATCGTTTCATCCTGGCGCTAGGCATCTTTCATCGGAGTTATTACAAAAGTTAAACAAAATATGAGATCAAAACTTTGCTTTAATAACATATTATGAGAGGTTGGTTAGATAAGCGCAAACATTAATATTTATTTTATATAAGGTAACTGAGGCGGAAAAGATATGAAAAATAGAGGCAGATAAACTCAAATAAAATAAAATACATGTGGTTACAGATAAATGAGGTACAGTAAAAATGATATATGATATATAGTTGTGGATAAAATTGATGCTAAATAAGTTAGTAATACGAGACAGAGGAAACATGCATTTCAAAATAAAGCTTAGGATTTAAGCATTTTTTAAAATATTAAAACGGTTAGATCTACGCATAGCATAGCATGGGATTACAAACAGGTGGTCGACCACACAATTCAGCCATAATAACAATTTTTTCCTCAAAAGGTCCAAAGGAGTTACGTTGTGTGGAATAAACAAATAAAACGATCAAACCTTCAAGGTGAAGAAAAACTCAATATAAATGAAGTATTATAAGTGAGGTATTTGAAACACTTCATCTAAGGCATTATATAGTTCAATTGAGCAGATTAAATCATATACATATCAAGAATATAAAAATATAACTTAACATAAAATTTAAAGATGTTTAGAAGGCAATCCTTAAAAATACAGTTAAATCAAAATAAAGGGGAGGTAATTCATGTAACAGATACTAGATATTGGAGAGCTAAGGTCAATAAATAAATTTAAAAAAAACAGAAACATTTAATATGTAGAGATGTATGAGGATCGAATTAGAAAAAGTCAAGGGTTAATGATGGCAAAAATATCGAACTTTAAAAAATTTAAAAAATAACAAGTTAAAAAGAAATCATATATGTATACATAAATGTTACGCATTATTAAAAAAAAAAATTGTGTATACTTAAAATGTTAAACAATATCAAAGGAAAGGAAATGTATAAACTAATAGAATAGTATGTATTAATACATATAGAGGGTGAGGTGATGGTGTTTATGAAATTATTAGCCAAAAGTAAGGATAAGTTAGGCTTGTGAAATAAGTTGCCTAAAAGTGATGTGCTGGTTATAGTGAAATGTAGTGGTTATAGAAAATATTAGTCAAAGTAAGAATCTGTGACGAGATATGTGAGAACTAGTAGACATTATAAAGTTGTTAAATATATATATATATGTTTTCTGCCAAGGCTATCTTATACAAATATTAATGCTTGCGCTTATCTAATCTCTCGTATTATGTAGCATCCAAATGTTCTTGAGGCAAACTTTTGTTGTTATATTTGTATTTAACTTTTGTAATCTACCTTGTGCTCGGATGAAACGATGGTTATTAAATGTTTGAAAGATTAAACACTCTTTGATTATTATTTACATTGTATTTCGGCTCTGTATTACATCGAGCTATATTCATACTTGTAACTGGGTAATATTTAACATTACTCAACACACACACACACGCTCACGCGCGTGTGTATGTGTATATATATAAACATGTATATATATATATATATATATATATATTTATAAATCTAAGATTAATTTGTCTCTAAAAATGAGAGAAATCTCTTAGAGAAGCAATATTATATATTAAAATTGAGGAAAACTCTAATTATGGGAGTATAAACCAAATAGACAAAAAAGGTATTGTCTTCCTATGTCTATCTTGATTGATTAGATGTTTTTCTCAATTAATTTTACAATATAATATAATATATATATATATATATATATATATATATAATATAATTTATTCCGGGTTGAAACGGAGGTAACCACAGTAAGTAAGGTACTCAATACATAGCAGAGTATAAAGGTTTTATGATAGAAGAGCTTCTACAGGGCTAGAACTGTTTCATTCGTGATATATATATATATATATATATATATATATATATATATATATATATAGAGAGAGAGAGAGAGAGAGAGAGAGAGCGGGTAGGGGGGGGGAGCACAAATCAACCTCTCTGGTTGATTTTTATTTCATTTAACGTCTCCGGACGGATGGAATCGAAAGTTGATCTCGGCATGAATTGAACTCGGGACGCACAAAGCTGAAATAACTGCGGTAAAGTGTTCTGTCCGAAGCCTTAATGAATTTAACGAGTTGTCGCTTATAAATATTATAGGAAAACTGGTAATATGGAATAATTTTCAAATTATAGCAATACTATTTTATTCTTGTACGGATTTTTCAATTGACTGCGGTGGTTATACTGTGATAAGTCTTGAAGAGGATTTAGTCGACCACTCGGCTACGGAAATTAATAATATGAATGTGTGTGTATGTGCAAGTATGAATGCTATTGTATGTGTGTATCATTTTATATGTGCATGTTTTGTAGTTATTATATGCAGAATGCTTTTAATGTTTTACATTTTTTTTTTCCATTAATGGATTCTATTAGTAGCTGCTCCCCAGTCGTGTTCTTTCTGCTTTTGTGAAGCCAAGCTTCTCAATATTTGTACCGTATGCATGTATGTATGTCCGTCTGTAACTCTTTAAAATGCATGCACGATACATTTCCTATCATATTTCCACTATAAATTTTCTTTCCGATCACAAGATCTTGATTGTTCATATGTCCAATAAACCGTGTTACATAAGGCATAGCAAGACTGGGTTTCAAATATTTAATGTTGCCGGAGTATCTGGTAAGATTTAGGCAAATGCTTCTTTCTTTTCAATGTTTCTATGTTTCAATGCCCACGCGATGAAGCATGCCAATATTATACATTGGGTGAGGCACATATTTAAACATGTATGCATATATATGCTCTCTGTCTGTCTCACTCACTCACTTACACACACAGTGGATTTTCTGGTTGTCTAGCAGAGCTTTGTTGTCCATCACATATATCTGTCTGTACACACTCACTCACTGGATTTCTGATTGTCTGGCTGGGCTGCTTACCTGTCCACAACATACATATCCTCGCAATATGTATATATGTATACGTACATATATACACATACAGCGCATCTGTCTGCGCACGCACATCAACTCATACATATAATACATATATGCAGACATACATACACATATGCTGATCTATTGAATATTCAATGTATTTTCTTGGCGATAATGCACCAAAAATGGCAGCTATATATTTCAAAGTTCGTGCCTATTCAGTTACTTTATATTGCAAATGGAGGATGTAAGTGCGCAGTGTCAAATAAGTTCATTTTCCTCTCTAAGGTTATAGCCGCAGGCTTAAAGGATATTGTAAGCCAGACATTAATATAAATATGTCAGTCCATTTACGATGTTTTTAGCCTTTTTTGTTTGTTTGTTTGAGAGTCGGTAACATCAAGTCAATTTTGCAAATGGCGCCCACGAATGATATTTTTTTTCAAAAATTTGTTTTTCATATTTTGAGTTGTCGTATGGAATCAATTCTTTATAATCTGTTAGAGTAGTCGTTTCTCTATTTATGACCTAGAATGATACTACTCACGAGTGTGCTTCATGTTTGTATTTCTTTTACAAGATGTGAAATTGTGTGTTAAAACAATATTATACTGCTATTGAAAACACACGTCCTAGTTTAATTTTACTTTGGTTTTCATTATTTGTCAGGTAACTAATCGTTTCTTTGGTTTGTTAATAAACAAATATTCAATAATTTGGAGAACTTCTTTCATCATTCTCTGATCACCTCAATTCCTGTTCTGGTATTCTGTGTCTCATCATTTAAATTTTGGAAGAGTCTATTTTGCCGGTCCGCGTAAAATAGATCCCCAGGCTATTTTGCCTGAGGATCTATTATATAGTTGCAACCCTTTAAGGTATGAGTTTAAATCCTACCGAAATTAGCTTTGCCTTTCATCCTTGATGAAATAAAGCAACAATAATGCACTGGAGTCGACTTAATTCACATTCCCCCCCGCTAAAATTGTTGGCCCTGTGCCTAAATGAGAAACCATTATTATCAAGGCATATAATGTTAAAACTAACAACACACAGATTTAACACGGAATTTTATTTATTTTCACCAATTATTAAAACAATTTAAGCCCTAACCCATAACCTAACCCAACTGTAACACTGTATTTACCAGAGACCGGTAAAATAAGCTTTAAAAGCCTGATTGTCTATTTTACCGGGACCGGCAAAGTATCCTATTCATTCGATTTTTGCTTAACCAAGTGATGATTGGAATGTTTGCCTGCCTCATAATAACAGAAGTGAAAGTCAACTAGTGCGTGTGTTAGCAACATGACCGTCATAAACTGAATCTAACCGCACACACGTTGAAGCGTGTATACATTTCTATTGTTTCTAGACAGGAATCTGCTATGATTACTGTTGGTGATAATGGCACTGGCCGCTAGATAGGGTTATATATCATTGCAGATAAAACGAATGTTTCACTGAGTAATAAGAAAGCGTATTCTCATTCATTCACTCACTCATACATATAACGTGTGTGTGTGTATATATAAATGTATACTATTTCTATGGGGTTCGGCTGTTTGTTTGGATATATGTATGTACGAGGGTGCTTCAAAACGTTGCTGGAAAAAGGACAGTTGGAAAATTAGGTTTAAGATATGATTATCTTTCAACATATGCTCCATCTAGGTCAATACATTTCTGCAAGTGTTGATACCAGACTTTAACTCCATCTGTGTAAAACTGAGGCCATTTAAGCAATGTCAAAGCAGCTTGTTATACATCTTCAGTTAGAGATCATCTTCAACCTCATCTCCTCCACTTCTAAAACTACTTATCCGTTTGTAGGTTGTTGATTTTTTGCGGCATTGTCCCCTTAAAGTTGCTCCAGAGCGTCAATGATTTGACTGCGCGTCCAGCCTAGCTTCAACATGAATTTGATGTTTTCATGGAGACCATGTTGCTGATTCCGACTACTGTTGCCGAGTTGCATCATGGATTTAAGTGTTCATGTTAGAACATGTTATGACACGTTAGTACGAGAAAGCACAGATGGATTGAGAGCAGAATCCCTGCATATGATTTTCACGTTTGGAAGCTCTCTCGTATATGTATGTATTTATAAACTTGTGTCAGTGAGAGGTGAGCTGTGTGTTTCTATAGGTATATGTATATATAAACGTATTTGTGTGGATATACATGACTATATGCATCTTCATGTATAAATGTATAGATAGATATATTTCCGAATATACAACGGAACTGTTAGATATTTAGATACGCTAAAATTGCTATTGAAAATCTGAGCAGTCTTCTAAATGAAGCGAGGAATGCAGGTGTTCGCTCTACCATAGATACACGGTTCGATTCCCGTAAGTTGTTCAATCAGTTCCCCCATTATGTATCGTGTGCGCTCTACATTTATATATATACATACCTATATATACTCACACATTTACATTCACACACATACATGCACACACACATGCACATTTATACATATACACATACACACTCACTCGCATGTACATAGACATACATATATACACATACATACATATATACGTAAGTACATACACACTCACTCACATATACATACTAAAATACATATATAGACATACATATATACGTATATACATACATATGTACTTACATACACAGGTATACACACAGATATATACAGTCATACACACATACTCAGACGACGAATACCTTATACATATATTCGTAGTTAGATGTAAAAAAGCTTGTCTATCTGCCAATACAGCAATGCAACAGTGTATGAGAGAATAATATTGAAGTAAAAGAAAAGGACTCTCTAACAATATTAAAACACAACACCACCTGCCAAAATAAATAATGGAATCCTCACTGCTTCTCAACCATTACTTTATATAATGGAAATTGTATTTTAGATGCAGTGTACGCGTGTGTGTTTGTGTGTGTGTATATATATATATTTATATATATATAACACATACACATACATATATATACATACACAAACACAGACGCACACACACACACACAGACACACACACATATATATTTATATATATATATATATATATATATATATATATATATATATAAAGAACCGACACTTTATAATACACACACACACACACGCACACACACACACATATATATATATATATAAAGAACCGACACTTTATAATACACACACACACACACACACACATATATATATATATATATATATATATATATATATATATATATATATATATATATATATATATATATAAATATATATATATGAGAGAGAGAGAATCGACTCTTTATAATATATACATATATATAATTTAGAAAAAAAATATAATTATATATGCTAAGAACTCTGCTACTTTGTTACATCTTAAATGGATTCCACTACAGGCCATATCTATTATGTTCAGAAAAGAAATTTCATGGAAAAGAAAAAATCAGACGTATGAGAAATGGAGGAAAGGAGGTGAGATAAAATGCAAAGAAAAATAACCTTATTTTTACTCCATATTTCGTTGTTATCCTGTTACTCTCTATACACCTATAAACGTTCCTATCTATTCTCTCCATATATCCCCTCTGACACTCTTGTATATCTATCTACCACCCCCTCTCTCTCACACACACACACACACATATATATTTCTTTATGAAGAGCGAGAGGTTAGACATAATTACGCGTATATATATATATATATATATATATATATATATATATATATATATATATACATGTATGAGTTTTACACACATTAAATATGTTTTTGCATGTATACATACACAAACACATGTATATGCATACATTAAGCGATATGCTAGTTACTAATGGAAGTAAATATAATATATTTCTATTTGTAACTTAACGTTATTCTTGATAACAGCAAGATTTCAATTAAAAACAGAAAAAAGCTCAAAATAATATCCCCCAAAATAAATTACGTCTGTCGGTATCTGATTAATTGATCATTATATCCTCCTAATTTCTACTTTTGACGTATTTCTGGAATTTTAATGAAGACCAATTTATAAAGAACTGAAAGGAAGCTACGCTGTGTATCGTTATATTATAATATTCCCTCGAAAGCGCCCATGGTATGGCGGATAGCTTGTATTTAGCGTGTTCTAGACAACATGAAAAGCATTTTGTAGTTACACCTTGCTGGCCTTTGGATTTAATCTACAGCTTTTCGTCCCATCGGGCGATTTTATCTATAGTGCCCTTGCATCGTTTAATATTCTAGAGCGTTTGACAAATATCTTTGCTGTATTTGTTCAATCTCATTATGTTCTGAGTTCAAATCCCACCAAGATCAGCTTTGTTGATAACAATAGAAATCTACTGGACAATTATAGTTTGATATCAATTTTTTCTCTTTATTCCTGTTAAAATGTTAACGAATCACGTACATGTATACGAGTGAATTTCATATTTGTAGGGAAAATGGTTTTGTTAGGATCACTTAATGTCGAGTGCGCTCTGAACCCGATGGGAGATACGGATATATTTAGGGTTTCCACAGCTTAGTGCTTTTTGAATGCTATTTCCACCCCCACCTCGAAAAAAAAAGTTTAATTCAACATGTGTTGATTGCAGCCATGTTGTATTTGTTTACGTCTGTATACATGAAGACGTTTCTAACGTTTATAGGATCCTAAATGAAATAGAAATAAACCGTAATTAAACTATGAAGAAATAATTTTTCATGAGGAGTTTTGTTTTCATTGTTCGTACAAAAGAATTTGATATCATGTTGATATTTGTTTTGATAATTCAACAATATAATGAGTTAACAATAAGGTTCTAATGCAGGGTTAATTGCATTGTTGGGTCTTAGGTTTATTGCATCAGTGATTCAGTGCTGACTTTATTAGCAATTTGTAATAAAGTTACGAAATAATGTTCTCCCCTTTTTCTTTTCATAGCCTGAATGGGTTCTAGAAATGTAAAAACTCAAAGGTTCGTTAACATAAAATTGATTGATTGATTTGGCTTTTCATTTTTCACAGTAAATAAGAAGTGATAATATGGCTGCTTGAGAAAAAGCCCGAGGAGGAGTTACCTCAAACTCGACTCCCTTCCAAACAAGAGCTCTTGTATTTTCTCTGCCTTCACATCGAACTTGGGTTGACAATTTCAATTGATTATGATGATGAAATCTTGAAGTCTGCACGGCCCGGAGAATCACTAACGATAAAGCCGAATCTCGACTTCACACTTGTTGCCCATTTGGGAATGGGAGAAAATATCAGTATGACGAGGAAGTACTTCGTATATCGCAATTGCTAAAAGTCTTGGTCATCATGTGTCTTAACTCTCGATATCCTCCTCAACTGTTCACCGAGAGAAGGTGGCTCGGGAAATCGAGTTATCCGCTTTTCCACTTAAATGGCTAGTCCTCCATCGGGATGGATAATTATTACCATCGGCTTCCCGATACAGCGCACTCGAAGAACATATTGCAGTTTTAGTTACAGTAAAAGTGTTCCGATGGCACGGGATGGAACCGGACTGTAATCATTTTGAAGGAAATTTAACGACTCTAAATTGAGGATAGAATAATTAGTATGTCCTTCGACATCACCGCCAGTAACACCGGCATGCACCAGGGAGCTAATAAAAAAATTGAAGCAACTCCGAAAACACCCTTCTTGTGGCTAGCTTTCTGCGAGCACATTATTGAACTGATTTTGAAGAAAGTCTTTGATATGTTGCTCATCATCTGCTCCCAGTATACCAATGTTCAAAACATTCCAGGAACGTTAGGACCCCATCGATTAGTCTCATTATCTAACTATACTGAATCATGAAAAGCCATGGGAAGATTTTTACCAGAAAACAGGGAAAAGATGGCTGAATTTCTACTCACTGTACCGCTTTCTGGAAATCATCCCTGAGAAGACTATACTGAGTTCATAATACTCTATCTCCCTCTTTCTGGAAAGAATCGGCTGAATCTCGAGGTAGAGAAAATGGACTCCTCGAAGGTTAAATGATAAAAAAACACCGCATGTCATGATAGTGCTCCTACAACGCAATGAAGAATTGAGACCGATGGATGGATGCAAATAATTAGTTTTTCAACTTAAGAAAGGTACTAATAATGCAATTAATTGGTACATTTATAATCTGAGTTAGCCATATATCCTGCATTCATAAGCATTATATTTTTCTTTCTGCTTAAATAGGCAAGTTAACGAACTTGCAGTGAGATTTATTGTTAATATTATGAATACTGTCATTGTGAAATTTCTTAATAATTATAAGATGTCAGAATGAAATCTCTTTATATACATACTGACAATGGAATTGCTATCTATTTCAGTTTTGATGAATACTTTATATTATATGATAGTTTGACCACATACATTCTATATTTAGGTTTGCCATATCGGTTCAAATGGGTATTTCCCTCCTTCTCTATGTTGCATGTTGACTTGATGTGCAGTTTACGAAGAAGCCCCTTAATTAGATATTCTCTAAAGTAGCTGAGATCTTTGTCATAATTATGGAATTGGGAGTTCATTAGAAGTTCACATCATTTGCCTTACATACGCGCGTACACGCACGCACGCATACGCACGCATACACACAGGCACGTACGCACACGCACACGCACACACTTTGATAGACTATTCTTATTGTAGCCCCTCCCCCATACACCCACGCATTGTTAGATATAACCTCTCTCGCTTTCCCTCGCTCTTTCTTTCTCTCGCTCTCTCTCTCGATTTCTTTCTCCCTCTCGATCTCTCGCTCACTCGCTCTCTCTCTCCCTCACTCTCTCCCTCCCTCACTCGCTCTCTCACTCCTTCCCTTGTTCACTCACTCTCTTTCGCTCACTCTCGTTCGCTATTTCTCTCTAGTTCTCTCTCATTCGCTCTTTCTCTTTCGGTCTCTCTCATTCGCTCTTTCTCTCTCGATCTCTCTCATTCGTTCTCTCTCGGTCTCTCTCTTTCACGTTCTCTCACTCCCTCTCTCCCTCTCTCACTTACTCTCTCATATATATATACACATTATATATCGTTATGCATGTCATCATATTGTTGATGGAACTGCAGAATATATACTGCATCATATTGAACTATATATTTCACTATCTCCACATCTGGCTATACATATATCAACGGACCAGTTAATTGTCTACATATTTTATCTTTCAATCTATATGTAGAGATAATCTCTATTCAATATTATTAATATGGATCACCCTGATTTTATCTAGTGGTTTGTTTGTAAACATACTTAATATATTTATGAAGTAAATATAGTCTTGTAGTGAAGGGGTGGTTAGGGGTGCATGATAACATCCTTTTACTTGGTATTCATTTCAGATCACTTCATCCTGATTTCAAATCCTAAATTACATTTAACTGCAATCTTATTTTGTAAGATCTAACTCCCCCGTCCAATTTCCCGGTCTCCTCCCAGCAATAGATGATGTGCTGCTATATTTTCTTGGGGAACTGGTATTATATCGTCAACAATGTTCAAATAACACGTGGAGAAATGCTGCTTCTACTCCGCTCTAATTGGAAACAAACTTGGCCTTACTTCCTATATATAGACTTTCTCATAGTGTAATCGAAAAGTACAGCAAAGAGACATGAAGCTAAGGAGTTTTGTTGCAAAACACCAACTACTATTTCGATAAAACGTCTGTCCTAATCAGGTGTAATTAGCTTGGCTGTTGTGGTTTCATTACCTGATCTCAATAGATGTTAGACTAGTTGGTATGCCATAGGTGAGGCACACTACACGACACTTTATTACAATCAACGACATAATAGCTTTTTTTGTTGTATTGTATTGAACACCCTCAAAATGCGTGCCACAATCGAGGAAGCCATTTTGGTTTATTCTAAGTAGCGAATCACTGTTTAGCAGGATACGATTCAATGATTCAATATCTTGGCGACGATGGAAAAGATTTATACCACTGAAGTTTGTTGTGTCACCAAGGTCATCTGAACTCTTCTTCGATCCCTAGCTGGCAATTAGAGGAGGCTGGCCACTCTACCAATGTGCTGCTGTGAGTGTCACTGGATGATGGACTTCGATTAGGTTCTCCCACGCTTTTCTATCCATTGCGATTGCCTTAGTATGGTCCAGGTGGAGGCACTGCGTTGTCAGGTCCTTGATTTGTTTTGTCATCTGAATTTGAGTAATCAGGTCATGTTATTCATGTATTAATCTGGCAATGATAAATTCGTTGGCAAATATTAGGATATCAAATCATCTGGTTTTATGACCTCACGACCAGCAGTTTTTTCCACATCATAGACCTTTCTTTGCTTTCAAAAGTTCTGGCATTGTGAAAGGTCCATCGTTGATTCTCAGATATTTCAGGATAGGCACGATGTCCTCTTCATCTTCAATTCTGTTTTCTCCTCTATCAGGACGTTGAAGCCATTTATATCAAAGCTTATTCTTCTTTAATAGAACCTGTTTTCACTCCATTTCTCCCGGAAATCTATCCCTTTTTCTAGCTGCATCAATATGCTCATCATTAGCTATGTACTCCCGTTTATCTTTTTCCTCCATTCTTTCCAGCAGCTTATTTATTAGTGTTTTCGAACTTAACATCATTTTCTAAAATATCATCCTCATACACTGAACATAATTTATATCTGTTGGACATTCTCCTCAAGTAGAGCTTCTGCAACTTTAAATCTATCTTTCAGATGACCCCAGTCATATCTGATTGTCTTGGGGTTACTGTATGCCATGCAGACACTGAATTTGATCTTAGCTGTTAGTATTCAATGATCAAATTCAACACTACTAAAACAATTGAATATCTCTACGGCTGGATATTTCTCCATTTCCTATTAAGATTGTAGCCAAACTTACTTCCATTCATATCTGATTGATATGACCAGAGATTCCTCATACGAGACATAAGAGAAGGCTTAGTCGATTTCCCCCTCATGTTCGCGTAGACGTCCAGTATTAGCGGGTTAGCAATATTATTTTCAAAGTGTGCGTTAAAGTCCACAATATTTATTATTATATACTTGGTGGATGCTGTTGAATGACAGAATCTTTTGTAAAAACCTTCCGCTTTATCATTGCAGTTGATAGGGATTTAGCTGACTATTACTGATGATACTGGAATCACACTGTAGACTCTTGTCAGTATGTGGCTTTATATTACTAGTTAGCATTTCTAATTTGTTAACTCTCTCTTTCTTATTCTCTCACTCACTCTCATTCTCTCACTCAATCTCTCTCTCTCTCTCTTTCTCTCTAATATATATGTGTATATATATATATAAAGGGAAAAGGCTTTTATTTTTTTCACCTCCACTTTATATATTATATAATATACATGCATGTATATACATACATACATATCCTCAATAAGATTTATACACGCACACATACATATACATATATATACATATACATACACAATTATCCTCAGCAATGTTGTCGTATTATTTACCACTTCATCTAATGCAATGCATTAGATAATGCAGTAAGATTGTTCTAATAAAATATATAAAAATAAAATGAAATAAAAATAGAAAGCGAAGCAAATGAAATGCTTTCTTTGCGCATCTTTAACTTACAAAAAACGGTATACTTTATTAAAAAAATCAATATAATATCGCGACTTTCTTCCGTAACTTATGTTCTAGCCAAATACTAGAGATATTAACACAAATTATAGGTGAGCTTTAAAGTTATATATTATTGCAGAAATTATTCTCGTGTTTACACCAATTTTCTTCCGAAATAGAAACAGAAAAAATTGATAGAAGCCACGCCACAGGCAAAACATTTTTTCACCAAAATAAACTAAACAGAAAAGATCTCGATTTTGTTTTCTTATAAGCAGATAGATATCAGTGATGTTTTTGATAATTTTCTACAAAATAAAATCACAATAAATAGAAATAGTAATAATATTAATAATTGTAGTAAAATATTAATAATAATGGTTATAATAATAATACTGATAATATTTATTGCAATGAATAAACCAATTCTACTTACATATGAGGAACAATGTTAAGATATTACCATATTTATTAAATAATGGTGATTTTATATCAGGTTGGCGCCTTAACTCTATCATAATGTTAACGGTTAGTAGACAATTGGTGTTGTATATATTTAAAGGAAAGAGACATTGCAAGGGTATTATATTTACATAAATACATAAATTTTAGACCATTCGTCTCTCAATATATATATATATATATATATATATATATATATATATATATATAATATATACATACATATGATATACACACATGTATATATATATATACATACATATACATATATAAACACACACACACACACATACATATATATATATATATATATATATATATATATATATATATATATATATATATATATATGTATATATATATATATATATATATATATATATATTGTAGTCATGTAGTAGCAAAGTGTGCAGTATATAGAGTTATAGATAATAGTGATAAAACATATCATTCACATGTCTGGAATATATAGAGATCAACCACGTTGTTCTATTAATAGTTATGCATTTAAAATTTATAGACACGAAAATTTACATACACTTGAAAATATAAAAAAAAAAACATGTCGCTCAAAGATATTAGGATATGAATAAATAATAATGTTAATATCTTAATATATACATAAGCAAAGATGTTTACGAAACAGAATATTTTTCAAACAATGAAAAATGTAGTTTGTGTTTTTGCGAAAATCTTCAAATTTTAACATACTCCTCGCATAGCGACAGAGAAATGTAAAATTTGACGCTTGACTAAATGTTTAACATACATAGTATTAACACTCTACGTTTGGCGTTCCAATATCTCCTTATTTGTGATTAGAATGCTTTCTGATTTAGGCACAAAGCCAACAAATTTCCTGGTAGGGGAAAGTGAATTAATTTGCTAATAGTATGTTACTGGTACTTTATTTTATCGACACCATAAGAGTGACATTCAAAGCTAACCTCAGCGGGATAATAAGTACATGCCGTAAAGCATGTTGCAGTTGATATAATATTAAATGGATTCTTCACTATTACTAAGAGAGTGAAGTAAAATATTCATGATTAGTTGGTGGGAGGGATAAGATTGTCATTAAAGTGTATATTTTTTCAAATTCTTGAAGCAATGTCAAATGCATCCACTTAACACTCTTCTACTAACTCTCTCACTCTCTCTCACCCACCCTCTTTCTCTTACTCTTTTTTACTCTCACTCTCTCTAATTCTCTCTCTCTCTCTCCCTATCTCTCTCATTCTCTCTCTCACTCTCTTTCAGTCTCTCTCACTCACGCGCTCACACTCACGCACTCACACTGACTCGCTCACACTCACGCACTTACTCTCTCACACTCACACACTCACTCTCTCACACACATCAAGCGGTGAATATCTCAATGTGTGTATATAGGTTTTTATACTGGTGAAAAAATACTCTACCATGTGGTCTTTCAACAATTGATTTTCGCTATTTCACAAACTATTAAAAGAATATAGCATAATCATCTAGAGGTGAGAGGTTATGTCATTTTCTGTAATTCAGCACACAATTTAACCCGACACAACTGAGAGTTTTACTAATTAAATTAACTGCTCCATCCATGCACATTCAAATATAACCTTATTAGTTAGAACAAATTTCAAAATATGTGTCTAACTCAGGAAGTAATCAAATATATTAATGTATATAATATTTTCTTCCCTGTAGTCTTAACTGTTGGGGATTTGGCTGCTGCAGCAGCTTAATTATCTTAATATTGGCGAAGCATAGCTTACAAGCAAATTAATCATATTTGTCTAAATATACTTGACAAAATAATAGTTTCATGAATATTTTTTTCACTGCGGGCAGTTGGAATATAATTGGTATTTTCATGTTTTAATAAATCTCTTTACATGTTGATCTTATCTAAATTCATGTGCTTGTATAATTCATGTTGATGTACCTTTTGGCAATATTGTTTCCCTTCCAAATGGAGAATTATCTGAAAGCCCTGCGTACATAATGAAAGCTATCTGAAACTGCTCTGACCTCTAAAATCTATTTATATATATATTTTTTAACTTGTGTGTTTTTCATGTTTCTTTCTAACATCGATGCATTAGAAAACACCTACTCACACTCTCTCACATTCACGTTTGCATATATATATATATATATATATATATATATATATATATATATATATATATATATATATATGATAAAGAACACAAGAGCGTCTACAACTTCAAATTATTTTTATTGGCTTACAATGTTTCTTCCTTACGTAACCGTAGGATTCGTCAGAGCTATAAAAGGGGTTTGATTGGTGTTATGGACTCTGCCAACCAAACATTCAAGAACAAAGAGTAAAGAGAGTAAAGAGCAAAAGCAGGGACGATAAGTGTAATTTTGGTCCGGGAGGGTGGGGTTTGGGTCCTTGTTTACTAGCTGTGGTCATATTCATTCCAGGGAGTCGAGTGGTTAGTTGAGCCATAGATGGGATGGCGTCGATAATAGGGTTCAGAGGCTACACACACACAAAAGGCATACAATATATATATAATGGAGGAGGTAATTAGAAATGGAAAAAGAGTAATAATATTAATCTATAATTAATTGTTTCTACTTTAGGCACAAGGCCAGCAATTAATGTATAATAAGGCATGGGGAAGATTACACTATAATAAGGTATAAAAGTACGAATAAGGTAAAATATAAAGGAGGATAAAAGTGAAAATATGGATAAAGATAAAAAAATATATATAAAAAATATATAGAGAATATATAATGAAATATAAGTAAGTATTAGGAGGGGAAAACACGATGTAAAAAAAACGATCTTTTCAAACAAAAGTATTATAAATATAGGGGGAGAAAACGGGATAGAGAAATATAATCAAATGTGATTATTT
>OZ024742.1:187657338-187667338 GCA_964016885.1 Eledone cirrhosa
AACTGTGAAACCGGTAAAGTGAATAATTAAAAATTCTTAAAAAACTCTAGTGGCATTTACAATTTCTTTTCTCTCTCTATATATATATATATAAGGACACAGCAAACAGAGGTACAAAAAAGTATATTTCACTGTTTCTATGGAAAAGGGGAAAGTAAGTTCGACGTATCGAGCTTTAGCCCGTCTTCAGGAGTACTAAAATAGAGACAGGACTACAGAGGATAGATACAGAAATGTAAAGGTAGTCAAAGTAAAACAAAATAGAAGCAAAAATAAAGTAAACAAGACAAACAGTTAAGTATTATCGGCAACGACATTGGAATGCTAAGTGAAGTGTGTGTGTCTTAGCGATATATATTGGCTGTTAGCAACTTTGGGTAGAAAGCGTACGGATTCTCTTGTAAAAGTAGCCGAGGGATATACTTAGGGCTCAGAGAGTCGGAACAAGTACGTTGGTATTTTCCGTGGTTCTCTGCAGTCACATTTATGTTTTGCTTTTGAACCTTTTTGAATTGATAGATAGTAACCAGTCCGTGCCCAGTGGATTGACGGAACTTTTAAGAAATCGAACCTGATGCATTTTGTTATTTGTACTGATTCTGTGTTCAAACCTCGCCTTCCGTCATTGCAGAATAGTTTCCTCGGTTCGACTTGGCAATCAGCTCCCTTCCTTTCATAATTTAAATATCTAATGTAATATATTCTACTTATCAATTATTTGATTTTATCTGTGAATATACTTCATTCATGTATTTCGATTATGACATAATCTTTGGATAAAAATGCCCTGAAGTATTCAGTTCTTTTAATTCTGGATAAAATGCATGTCCTAGGGGTTACGGTGTTGGTTTCATGCTCACGTTACTCCCCTGAATACCAACACCAGCATCTGCAGCAGCAACCGGGATACATTACTGTGGCGGATTAGTGGGTGGACCTTGTCCTATGTCGTTCCATGAGCATAAGAGAAGCACGAGATGGAGAGCTGGATCAGGAACATGGATAAAAACAGTACAGATTAGGAATAGTAGGCAACTGCTTTGGATGGCATTCGATGAAAGACAATGACTGAAAATGATGAAGGTAATAATTATAAACTGTGATGATTATAAACTTTATAAAGTTATTACTCTTCGTGAATTATATGCAGGCAAAAATGCTCTATAACACTCGTAAACATTAAGTTAATAATTAATATAAAATTAAAGTTAATATATAATGTAAAATATCATATAACCAACCACCACCCTCTCTCGTTAACTCAGAATACCATATTACTAGTGAGTTACTTGTTTGGAGAGAAGAGCCTCAATGTAATTTTTAAGCAGAATCAGGCACAAAATATGAATCTTCTAATTACAGGCAAATTCCATCCGTTTCTATAATTTCAAATCCCATTGAAGTCCACTTTGCCTCTCTTCATTTGGACGTTGATAATGTACAAGCTTAGCATATTTCACACTCCAACTTTCTCCTTTTCTTTCCTTCTCCCCCTATCTCTTTCTCATTCTCTCTTTTTCTTTCACTCTCTTCCTCTTTCTCTCGCCCTCTCTCTCTCGCCCTCAGAAATAGGCTGTGTGTAGACCTGGAGAGAGAATGGACTCTAAGAAGTTTTAGAAATACCCAAGACATGCCGAGTGTCATGACGACGCTCTTATGAATCCAATAGGAGTTAACAGGACCATACAATAGAAACAGATGACCGATAAAGCAGATGAATATTTTGTTCAATTATATTCATAACTGGGCGTTCTTGCTTTATTATTTTGTCTTGTTGTCCGTAGGGTGCAGGTGAGATAGACTGTCCAACTGATGGTCTAGATTTGACCCTTCCGTGACTTCACTTTTTAAGTCTTTTCTCTTATTGGATTTTAAAACATGGATTTTAGCATGTCAATATTTCATTTTTTAGACATTATAAATGGCATTTAGAACAATTTCAAATGAAATCATTACATCTAATACTTCTCAGTTTCTGGACGACTGCCATGTTTGGCAGAAACAGTGTTTCAACTTAAAGGGAAATAACTTAGTGTAAAATGCACACGTAAGTTTAACCGCTGTATTATAGATATATATTGGACGCAGGCATAACTAAGTAAAAAGTGTCTCTAATCAACTATTATATTCCGGCTTCGATCCCATTGCAGGACATTTGGTGGATGTGCAATATATTATAACCGGCGGTTCATCCAAGTTGTGTGATTGAAATTGGGCGTGTGAAACTTAGAAGGTTGTCGGATAAGCTGTCATTCAAATTCGAAGGGCCACCTTTATCATACAATGCGTAACACCGAATCTCCCTGAGAATTTGTCATATGTGTCAGGACTGCTCACCTAATTATATTATACATCATAAACTAAATATTTAATCAAAAGTGACAAATTTGTCACAAAACTTCACGCTGAATCTGAGAATTATTTCTTTTGTATAAATGTAGAGAAATGGTTTTATGCCAACTAAATTATTTTACAAACATAAGTTATACAATAATAGAAATATAAAAAAAAGTTAAAAAACGGAATAAAGTAATGAAAAATCAAGCAGAAAAGGGTAAAAAAGAGCAGATCTGGCTGTATGATAAAATACCATAAATGTGAAGAACATGAGAGAAAGAGAAAGGAATATTAGGCAACGAGAGAAAGAGAGGGGGAAGAGGAGAGGTGACATACTCTGAGCCTAGGTCGGTTTCGGTTGCACCCCACAGACAAAACATCTGAGAATTATATTTCTGGTACACTTGCCTGTGTGATGCTCAGCCACTTAACGGTTAATTTAACGAGAAAGCTGTTCGATTGATCGAACAATTTGAACACTCATCGACGACACCGAGGGAATTCCATTACATTGCTCGCTTTGGATTCCTTCGCAACCAGTTTATAAAATCTATAAACCGTCTTCCTAACCTGACCCATGAGAAGTATTTGTATCCTTTGTTTGTTTCTGTGAGTTCTATTAATTTTACTGGATAGGAAATGGTTTGTAAGGTTTACATCATAGTTTCCTAAGAAGGCAAAATTATGCGGGGAAACTTAGCAGATCACATTGAATTCTAGTTCATTTGGTTCTTCACTATTATCGTTATTTGATGTTTAGCAAACTGATTAAGATCAACATTTGAAATCATTGCGCAACAAATACTCTCACATTTGACTATTATAAATCTCCAATTTCAGTAACTAAATACTTGTAATGTATTGTTCGTGCGAAAAAGAAAAAAAAAAGGCAAAATATATCTCATTCACAGAAAACATAAAAGATACATTCTCTCTGACTGGTTAGTAAATATTATAAACAAAGCAATCTTTCGTGACCGGCAGTAAATACACAAACCCCGTTGGATATTCAATAACAAGTAAGACTTCACAAAGTAAAACCACCCCAAAAATTAAAACATACAGAAAATGAAATATATTTCTTGCAAGAAACACAATACATTGCATAAACATATTCTTTCTCTTATTCTTTTATTGATTATAACGTGAGCTTTCTTGATGTAATGAAATATTAAAGGATAACTACTACCTCTTTTCTAATGTATGAGATTCATGTTGATTAAATAATCGAGATGTTACTCCCTATATTGCTGGTATATAATACATACCGTTGGGAGTCTCGATAGTTTAAATGAACAGTCAAACATATACATATGGTGAATCGGCACGGTCGTTAGGGTGTTGGATTAAATGTTTTGTGGTATTTGTTGCAGCTCTCTTCGTTCTGATTTCAAATCTTGCTGAGGTCACCTCTGTTTTTATTCATTTATGGGTCAGTAGATTGGTGGAATTATTAAAACATTGAACAACATAAGTTGTGGTGTCTGTTCCGACTCTGTGGATTCCGATTTCAAAATCCACTTCCTGTCACGAGGAAAGTGGGGCAAAGAAGGATATATTATATCAACAATGGAAATAAATTATCTAGGAAAAATACAATGATAGCTCTCTTTTCTTATACTAGGTAAGCTAGTGTTTGTTTTTGACAGATATTTGCATTGGATCAAACAGCATACATTATGAGTTCAAATCCCACCTCCCGTCAACGGAAAAGTAGACGAGCTACACGTATCTCCATGCGTTGCAACGACATATAGTTGCAACATTGGAAAAAAGGATGAATGATTTGATTCCCTGGTCCAAGCAGAAACATCAGTGCCTTACCTTTCTTCCTTTAGTATTCTTTGTGATATAATACACTAATTTGTGCTAAATATCTTGGTTAGATTTCAAAACAAATAATTAGAAATTTGAGAAGTTAATTTAGTTAATTCAGAATTTAGCAATGTAGATATATGCTTTTGGCAAACATTTTTTTTTATTTCTTAAAGAAAATCTTTACAAATTCGTTAACGAGACAAGGTAACATTTATCAAGGTCAATCGTGATTCGTGAGATAAACTTCCACATCAAAGAAATAACTAATGAAAGGATAACAAAGAATAAAGAGAATTAGAATTAGAACCAATTAACTGATGCACACACGAATATGTGTCAATACAATCTTATATACAATTGAACTTTTATCAGCATGTACATGTATGTATGTGTGGGTATGTATAGATGTTATATATGTATATATATATATATATATGTATGTATGTATGAGTGTGGAAAGATGTGCTTGAGTATATGGTCTTAGGAGCCACACTCGCAAACATGTTCAGAATTAGCCGTCGAAACGGCTTGAGCTCAGCTGTCGGGGTCTTACTGGTTCCTATATATATATATATATATATATATATATATATATATATATATATATATATATATATATATATATATAACGAAGGAAATGTGGTAAGGAACCAGGTGGACCATAACGCACCAAAGTACTCAATACTTGGGGTAGTAGAGTGGGTAATAGGAACCAGTAAGACTCCGACGGCTGAGCTCAAGCCGTTTCGACGGCTAATTCTCTTTCCTTTTTAGTTAGTCGGTACGTCGAAACGGCTTGAGCTCAGCCGTCGGGGTCTTACTGGTTCCTATATATATATATATATATATACATATATGGCAGTATCGGTAGTGCGTCAGATACCCTGCTTTGCAGCATAGCTATGGTCCACTACATTCAGAGTTCAAATCCCGCCGAGGTTAGCATTGCATTTCATCCTTACGGGGTGGATAAAATGAAGTACCAGTAATGCACTGGAGTAATTGCTGGCCTTGTGCCAAAAGTCGCAACAATTATTATATATGTATAAAAACAATGTGCTTTTTCAATTTACCTGATTTCACGCAGAAAGCATTGATCACCCCAAGGCTATAGTAAAAGAAACTTGGTCAACGTTCTACGCAAAGAAACTGGTCCCAAAAACTAAATGGTTGCAAAATGAACTCACCAAACACACAGCCATGCCAGTTCTGTCATTCTTACTAATATAATTCAATATAGATTTTCGGTTTATATATTTTCATTGACGTTTGTACATTAGTTTAAAATCAATATGGAACTGTGTTGAAAACATAACACCCAAGGCTGTAAGCTCGAACGTCTGTTGTAATTAGGTTGCTGGATTTTCTAATTTAACAATTTATAACTTGTCAAACCACGACATTTTCTAATACTTACTATTTCACTGATTTTATAGCTTTTTCTTTCTTTCGAGCCCTCTTTCTTTCTCTCGCTCTCTCGATTTCTCTCTCGCTCTCTCAATTTCTCTCTCGCTCTCTCGATTTCGCTCTCGCTCTCTCGATTTCTCTCTCGCTCTCTCGATTTCGCTCTCGCTCTCTCTATTTCGCTCTTGCCCTCTCGATTTCTCTCTCGCTCTCTCGATTTCTCTCTCGCTCTCTCGATTTCTCTCTCGCTCTCTCGATTTCGCTCTCGCTCTCTCGATTTCTCTCTGGCTCTCTCGATTTCGCTCTCGCTCTCTCGATTTCGCTCTCGCTCTCTCGATTTCGCTCTCGCTCTCTCGATTTCGCTTGCTCTCTCTCTCGTGCTCCCGCTCTCGCTCGTTCTCGTGCTCTCTCTCGCGCTCTCGATTTCTCTCTCGCTTTCTGTCTCTACAGTCTCTGTCCTCCACCTCTCTCTCTCTCTCCCATAAGGAACTGTATTTTTGCCTTACTATTTCATGTATATTACGTACATTATGAAACGCTGACATTCACTTTCACATTGATTTTACAACTTCGTCACTCTGTGTCTGTCTCTGTATGTCTGTCTGTCTGTCTGCCTCTGTCAGTCTGCCTGTCTGTCCCTCTGTCTGTCTCTGTCTGTCTCTCTATATGTCCTCTGTCTGTATCTCTCTGTATGTCTGTATCTCTCTGTCCCTCTGTCTGTCTCTGTCTGTCCCTCTGTCTGTATCTATCTGTCCCTCTGTATCTCTCTGTCCCTCTGTCTGTATCTCTCTGTCCATCTGTCTGTATCTATCTGTCCCTCTGCATCTCTCTGTCCCTCTGTCTGTATCTCTCTGTCCCTCTGTCTGTATCTATCTGTCCCTCTGTATCTCTCTGTCCCTCTGTATGTATCTCTCTGTCCATCTGTCCCTCTGCATCTCTCTGTCCCTCTGTCTGTATCTCTCTGTCCCTCTGTCTGTATCTATCTGTCCCTCTGTATCTCTCTGTCCCTCTGTCTGTCTCTGTCTGTCTCTGCCTGTCTCTGCCTGTCTCTGTCTATTTGTCTGTCACTCTGTCTATCTGTTGTCTTTGTGCCTCTGTCTCTCTGTCCGTCTCTCTCTCTCTCTCTCTCTCTCTCTCTCTCTCTCTCTCTCTCTCTCTCTCTCATAATGAACTGTATTTTTTGCCTTATTACTTCATCTACATTATGTAATTGTATTGGCAGAATCGGTAGAGAGTCGGGCACCCTGCTTCACGGCATAGAGTAATTGACCTTTACGTTCTGAGATCAAATCCCACCGAGGCTAACTTTGCCTTTCATCCTCACTGGGTCGCTATAATAATGTACCAGTGCCACATTGGGGTCGATTTGATCGACATTTCCTTCAGCCAAAATTGCTGGCCTTGTGCCTAAATAGGAAACTATTATATAACTTATGAAACTTATGAAACGGCGACATTTATTTTCACATTTATTGATTTTACAAATTTGCCTCTCTCTTTCTCTCTCACTCACTCTTTCTCTCGCTGTCACTCTCTCTCTCTCTTACTCTTCCTATTTCTCTCTCTCACATACATTTTCTCTCTCTCAGTGACTCGCTTTCTCTCTCTCTCAGTGTGTCGCTTTCTCTCTCGCTCTCTCTCAGTGTTTCGGTTTTTCTCTCTCTCTCTGACTCGCTTTCTTTCTCTCTCTCTCAGTGTCTCGCTTTCTCTCTCTCTTTCTCTCTCTCTCTGTCTCGCTTTCTCTCTCTCAGTGTCTGGCTTTTTCTCTCTCTCTTTCTCACTGTCTCGCTTCTTCTCTCTATCTCTCTCACTGTCTCTCTCTCACTCTCTCACTATCTCTCTCTCTCTCATTATGTCGCTCTCTCTTTCTCTGTCCTCATTCTGTTTCACTGTCTCGCTATATATACCTCTTTCTCTTTGTTCCTAGCTCTATCTATACCACCCATTACTTCATAGGTACCTTTCACGGCCTCTCCTTCGCTTTCTTATGTAACTTGACAAACTGACTACATACTGATTGTCAATCGGAAACCAAGTTTAATTAATTTCCGTAGTAACCAACAATAGACATTCGATACGATTCGCTATAGTAAAGTTACATAGGTTCACCAAATCCTAATGTCAACACATTAAATCTTAGCATTTAACGTAAAAATACTTCTATTCTCAGTTCAATTATATGGTCAGTATAATAGTACCATGTGTAACGAATATTACGTAGAGAATAGATTGGGTCTATAAAAAGTCTTAGAGAATGTAGTCAGTCAATTTAGACCAGTGTAGAACTTGCTAGTTTGCTAGGTACACAACAAAAACTCGTGAAATAGAATTTTACATTGTATAAACCAACTACCAGAGCAAATATACACACATACAAATAAATAAATAAATAAATAAATAAATAAATATATGTATATCTGTGTGTTTATATAAGTGTATATATATGTGTGTTTATATGTATATATATATATATGTGTATATATATGTATATATGTGTATATGTATGTATATATATATATGTGTGTGTGTATGTATATATATATATATATATATATATATATATATATATATATATATATATATATATATGTGTGTGTGTGTGTATATGTATATATTTATGTATATGGATATATATATATATGAGTGTGTATGTGTATGTAAGTATATATATATATTATATACTACATATATACTACAGAACACAGGAAGAGTACTGATGGGAAAAAATCTGAATTGCCAAAAATAACCTATAATGAATGTAATGGATGTAATAGAATTATAAAATGATAGCCTGTCGGGTAGATAAGAGTAGTGAATCCTGTAGTCGAACAATGTAACGGTTTTTTCTATCTTTTTTCTATCTACAATACAGTTGGAGGTTTTGTCAAAGAAATAAATTAGAATATTATAGAATTTCTTTTTAATTTAGTAAACGTTTCTGTTCTTATGATTAATGCTGCTGAATTCTTCTTTCTGCTAACAAAAACAGGTAGAAAATGTGTTAGGTTTGTTTATTTAATTCATATGAATGATTTATCAAATGACAGTGACGTGCGAAATGAAAATCTGATTTCAGTAAAGAAGATTCCAGCTCAGAAAACTATGCCACTTCATTTATAATTGCATTAATAAAATAAATAATGTTTTGAAGAAAAGAAAACTATATCGATGTTGCTATGTTCTGTATGTACATCTCGAATAAAAACTAGTTTCATGTCTTTTAAGAATGTATATCAACATAATATATATATATATATATATATATATATATATATATATATATATATATATATATATATATATATATATATATATGTGTGTGTGTCTCTTTCTCTGCGTCCTTGTATGTGTGTTTATGTGTATCTGTGGGTCTTTGTTTCTTTGTCTTTGTGTATGTGTGCACGTATGTGTCTGTATGTGTATAAATGTATGTAAATACATGTATGTATATATATATATATATATATATATATATATATATATATATATATATATATATATATATATATATATATATATATATATATGAAAATGGGGAGAAAAAGACGATCATTAGGACGAAAAATATATTCTTTTCCTTTCTATTTTTTCTCTATTTTCTGGGTTAGAAAATGTTTAAAACAAAATATTTTACTTTGTGTGAGGTGTTAAGTTATTAGTTAATTTATTAATTAATTAACAATGGCATTTATTTATTTATTTATATATTTAATAATTGTCAATTACCGGTTTCAGCATTTTATGCATTATCAAAATTTGGAATTTGTGTTGGTGTAAAATGTTGGTGATTTTGAACATGTTAAGGAAAGGGTAAAGAAAGAATAATGTGATTTACAAATAAGGTTTTTGAAGTGAAAATAAAAAAATAAAAAAAGAGGTAATGTGGAACATGATAAGGTAATGGAAAAGAAAAAATAATATTATTTACAGGCATAGTTCTTGAAGATAAGCAGTTCAAAATGTGTTATTATGGCAAGAGTGGTTAGTTGATCCATGATGGAGGCAAATGATAGCTTGCCTCCATCATGGATCAACACAGAGACATACACACACAGACATACACACACACACACACACATACACATACAGAGACACACACACAGACACACACACACAGAGACAAACACACACACAGAGATACACACACACAGACAAAAACACACAGAGAGACACACATACACAGAGACCCACTCACACACACACAGACACACAGATACACACATACACATTCACACACAGAGACACACACACAGAGACACACACACATAGAGACACACACACACACACACAGAGACACAGACACAGAGAGACTCAGACACAAACATACACACTCAGACACACACTCAGACACAGACACTCAGACACACACACTCAGACACACACACATAGACACGCGCACGCACACGCGCGAGTGATATATATAATGTCAATGCTATGAATG
>OZ024742.1:187672338-187674838 GCA_964016885.1 Eledone cirrhosa
ACAACAAACTAACATACATTCTCACAAACACACGCCCATTTATTCTTTTGTGTTTCAAAAGGAAAAAATGTGTACATATATATTCCAAAATATTAGTTCATTATAGATCCTGCATTATGGGGAACATTTAAATGTTCTATATCTGTAATTTCTAATTTAGGCACAAGGCCAACAATTTTGGAGAAATTGAAGTCAATTAGATCGACACTAGTACTTGACTGGTACTTTATTTTATCGAACCCTGAAATGATGATAGGCAAAGTTGACCGCGGCAGGATTTGAACTCAGTACGTACAGAAAGTAATGCGAAGTAATTTGTCCAACGCTCTACTGATTCTGCCAACCCACTGTCCTCTATCTAATCATAATTGTTTCTGCTTTAGGCACAAGGCCAGCAATTAACCAGTGTATTACTGCTACTTTATTTTAGCGACCCCGTAAGGATGAAAGGCAAAGTTAACCTCGGCGGGATTTGAACTCAGAATGCCAAGGACCGTAACTGTATGCGCCAAAGCATGGCGTCCGACCCTCTACCGATACTGCCAATCCACCGCCTCTATCTATACATAATTTATTTCTACTTTTTTGCACAAGGCCAGCCAATACCCAGTGCATTACTGGTACTTTATTTTCTCGACCCCGTAAGGATGTACGGCAAAGTTAACCTCGGCAGGATTTGAACTCAGAATGGCAAGGGCCGTAACTCTATGCGTGAAAGAATGGCGTCCGACCCTCTACCGATACTACCATAATTTTTGATTTAGGTAAAAAGCAAACAATTTTGGGAAAGGGAATGTAGATTCTATCAAGTTAAATTACTGATGTCAACACTATTCACATTAGCATGGTTGTGCGTTTTGCATATGTTTTCATAATTGAAAATCATGCAGTTTTAAAGAGACTCGTTTTTTTTTTATCGCCAACCTGGGAATCATGAGCATCAGCTAATTACATCAAATTGAGTACTTGACCGATACTTTATTTTATCGACCTCAGAAGGATTAAAGTCAAAGTTGAACTCGGTATGATTAGATATCAGAAAGAAAAGATCCGGAATAAATCATGCAAATATTTTTCTGACTCTCGACATTCAACCGCTTCTCTCAGACTACCACCCCAAAACGTTTTCATAATAAAATCCAAAAGCATTATGCACTGTATATTCATCTCAATATCTGTTTCTGATAACTTTTAAGCGCTAGACATATGAGCACATATGAAATTTGTAGTGCGGAATATGGTTATATATTTTTCTCTACAAATTTAATACCAGACGACCCAATATATAAAATTTCAACGATATATTCACACACGTCTTTGTCTGATCTACATGTAAAATGTCTTTTCTTATGTGGTTCAGGTTTTTGATCCTCGGTTAATTGATTATAACATATTTGAAGACTTTATATGAACCTTACTTGGCGGTGTTTTGTACCCACTGAAGAGCAACTTGTCAGGCAGATTATTTATAAATTAGAAATGGAGCATGTAATTCTATAAAATACACAAACCTATAAACCCATTTGAATATATATATCTTTATACATTTGTAGCAAGATGTCGTCACCTGGTGTCTGGCTTTAAAAACAGACTATTAACTGCCCTTAGTTCTGGCGTCATTAGCTAAAGGCTGTCTCTTCCGACATTGACTTCCATGCTAACAAGATGTGTTTGTTGGCCGTCGCATCTATAATGCACCATGCGGTCAACGATACATTTCAACGCATCTCCTTTATGACAATATCTGACACGAAGTCAAGGAGCAACAGATGTAGTAACCTGTCTCGTTTATTTCAGTGATTAAAATGCTCATGTATATATAATCATCGAGGTATGTCTTTTATGAACTGTTTGTTGCGCATTCACTTACAAAAAAACATATATAAGAGATGTTCATACAACCAAACTAGGGAAGTGAACAAATCCTCTAAACATTTAACACTTGGCAGTGAAAATATGTTTAACTATGTAGTCCAACAATAATGGTTAGAATGTCCCAGAAAAGAATCGTTGGACAGATTTTACGGGCAAAACTAACTGGCAGGAGACCCAGGTATAGAGCCCGAGTAAGATGGTTGGATAACATCCATGAACTTGACCGGTATCAGTTGGGGATCCAGCCGGATTATTTAGAGACAGTTGCTTCTCACAGGACCCGTTAGGAGTGTATGAGGACTGCTCCCATGACCCGCACAGTAATAAGTGGGCGAAGAAGAGTTCAATGAATTTAATGTGGGTTTATTTTGTAGATGAATTCACGTGTCTGTTGATTCGATACTTGTTGAGTATCATGTCTACTCGTGAACGTATGGAGTAGTTGTTAATTGAAAATTTATGAATGACTTGGCAAATATTACGAGTTGAAGTGTGATGGATTATTTCACTAAGTTAATAAAGATATTGACTGTTAACACGGATTATTATAAGTAATGAAGGATTTCTAGTAGATTCGCTGTTTAGTTTGTCAATGTATTTATGAAGATATATATAAAATATGATT
>OZ024742.1:187679838-187699838 GCA_964016885.1 Eledone cirrhosa
TAACATTGTCGGTCAAAATAGTTAAGCACTATCATTAGAGTATACGGACGAAAACAAAACTTACCTATATAGAATTAAGTGTATGGCATTTAAATCATACAATACCTGACAAAATGGGTCGATTAGACATGGGGACGAAGAGGGAAACTGCGAATATATATATATATATATATATATATATATATATATAAACTAATATTATGTTAACATCAAACGGTGCCAATCAGATGCAGCAATAACCATATGAACACCATTAGAAGGTGAAACAACAACTAACTCCGTGAAATCCCCCACCTATCGTCTTAATAAAACGATGGACACATTTGGTTAATGGAGTCCTACATGGAATAAACCCAGATAAAAAGATGAAGTTGATATACTAGCACTACTAATTATGAATAATGAAAAATGAAGCACACAAATATTAAATAGAAAATTCATATACACAGGAGCAACGGCATTGTTATATGAAGCTTAATATTAAATCAATAATAATACATTTTACTTTTTTCTCAAAATCATTGATTGTTTTGAGAAAATATTTGAAAAAACCCAAAATATGCAAAGCTAATAATAATATATATTATATATATATAATTCATAATAACCGCTGAAGCAGCCTCAAGGTAGATTTAAAAAGAATGATTTATGATGTTAATATAATGATAACGTTTACCATTTAAATGCATCACTACATGAATTTGAATATATTTTACAAGACTGGTTTTTAATATCAGCAAACATCCCATCATTTTCTCTCTCAAGTTTTCCTTCTCTTTTTACGTCTAACGCTTCGTGTGTATACACTTATATATACACATGCATAGTGTTTCCTAGTTAGTGAATGGGAGGTGGGGCACACAATAAACGTTGCAAATTAGTTTTCATTTAAACTCGAGTAGCAAGAAAAAGTAGCCGGTTTTAATAGGAAGGTGTATATAAATATACGTATATATTTATAATTATGCACACATACACACACACATATATATATATATATATATATATATATATATATATATATATATATATATATATATATATATATACATATATATATATGTGTGTGTGTGTACATTTACATATATGTGTATTATATATATACATGTGTATATTTACATATATATATATATATGTACATATAAGTACATTTACATATATGTATATATATATATATATATATATACGTACATATGTGTACATATATATATATGTATGTATGTGTACATATATATATATATATGTATGTATATATATATATATATATATATATATATATATATATATATATATATATATATATATATATATATATATATATATATATATGTATGTGTGTATATATATGTATGTGTGTATATATATGTATGTGTGTGTATATATGTATGTGTGTGTATACATGTATGTATGTGTGTGTATACATGTATGTATGTGTGGATATATATATATATATATATAGATATATACACATATTTATGTTAAATATTTTGATGCTTGTGATAATTACCATGTTGTGAGGTCGGCTCAAGATTTGTGTAAAATTGGATTGTCTGAATCTATATAGATATATCTCAGATCAACTCTACCTGTAATTCAATGATCCTCAGTGCCATGCCGTATGTTACACAATTACATTTAAATTCTAAAACAAACGGTTTGTACCTGTAAGTCATTGGACCAAGATTTCACTCATTGTGTCACACTGAATTTCTTTTAGTTACGTTAAGGTTACACGAGCTTGTAGAATTTTCAGTCATTTGAATTAATATACAAAATAGACTCCACATGTAATTAGCAGGAACCAATCATTCCAGAAAATGTGGCTGAATATGTGAAAATCCGTTAACTATAGACGAATTCGTGAAATATTCATCAATTCAGGCGTTAATTTAACGTGGCTCCCATTCCGTTAACTGAACGATTGGATCATTCCTCCTGGAATACAACGGGGTTTATTTATAAATGTGTATTCTGTAATTGTGGAATTTAGTCCTTTCAAAGCGTTTGAATAAGGGTTGATAGACGGAGAGTGTCTGGCTGCCCGTCAGCTATTGTCAGTAATTTGAAGATCCAATCATATCACAGTGTTACACCGATTCTCCCTGATAATTACCAGTACATTTGTTGTGGATGTCGCAGTCGCTTAACATCCCATGAGATGGCTGGACATTGAGTCAGACTATATACTCCACAATTAACATAAAAACTGAATACATGAATCGTCTCCAAACTATCGATCCATACTCCACAATTAACACAAAAACTGAATACATGAATCGTCTCCAAAATATCGATCCATACTCCACAATTACCACAAAAACTGAATACATGAATCGTCTCCAAAATATCGATCCATACTCCACAATTAAGACACGAAGTAATAAAAAACTGAAATGTGTAGTGACTATAGATAACTTGTTTCCTTCATCTCTAACACGGAGAAAGACTTGAAAACAACAAAAGACAGACCCTCTAAGGATTGCAATGACCTAAATATAATACGTACCTTAAACCCTAATAAATCAAAGTCAAAATATTTGAAACAATGATTGAACTAATTGTTTCTGAATTCTGAACCTTGACATCAAGGTAACAAAAGCGTCTTGATGAGACATGCGACTGTTATTGCATGTTAGCTATGTATCCTGGTGGAGGACAGCCACCAGTGCAGCAAATCTATCGTGAACTTCCAAACGTTTCACAGATTATTAAATCAACCAATAAGGCTGTGTCACCTTTCATACTTTGGAAACCCTGGCCAGTCGACCACAAATCCTGTGAACTGACATATCCTTATACCATATCTAGGGACTCTGGATGTATACGTGAAGACATTGGGTGTCGGCATGCTATACAGGCGGGATGTTGTGAAGTCGAAATCGACCGCAGCCGAAAGATGATTATTGTAGTTGTAAATCAAAGGGTCCACATTGTCACATAGTGTCATACTGTGCATTGGTTACTGGAACAGTCAGCCACTTGCACATTAATTCCTGGACATAAATGGAACCGTCATCGTTGAAATCGATTTAGATGCGTTGTAATAGTGTCATTGATATAATTATTTCTACTTTTGGCACAAGGCCGACAATTATCCCAGTGCATTACTGGTACTTTATTTTATCGACCTCGTAAGGATGAAAGGCAAAGTTAACCTCTGCGGGATTTGAACTCAGATCATAAAGGGCCGTAACTCTTTGCTGCAAAGCATGGCGTCCGACCCTCTACCGATACTGCCAATCGAAACATTAAATGTCAACCAAATAGTAAAAAAAGCTTGTATTAAGTGTATTTGATTTGATATCAAGATTTGATATCTGGCTTAATTTGGCCGTTGCCTGGACGTCTTAATAATTCTTCTATGCGCGAATCGCCACACCACCACCACCACCACCACCACCACACACACACTGTCTCTTTGTCAGCATGTAAAAATAAAATTCCATCGAGAAATTTGATGCACAATTTCCCTTGAACAGTGATATATATTTTCTCTGTCTGTACCTTTCTTCATTGGAAAGGAAGGAACACGTGACAGTATCGTGCATCGTATGATAATTCAATTAGTGGCAATAATTTACGGTTATTAATTTCCTATAAAGCTATATAATTCAATTTCGTTTTGACACTGTCTGTACAAAATTATGGAGTAGTCTTCAGTGTCGTCGCCGAAGCAATTAAACCAATTTCCAACATTCATCTCCTCGAAATTATGTCGCTCGTAATTCATTTCATGTATGTGTTTACTCACCTTTACTAAGTGTGCATGTAAGCGTGCATTTGTGTGTTTAGTGTAGGACACGGATGGGTCTCTTCGCAAACTCAGCTAACAGTTCTTGAAAATTAAAAATTTATAAATTCGCAAAAATGTCTAATAATAGATGAATAAAGATAATTTCAGAATTGCACTTGTTTGGAAAATAGCCTGATCTGTGACCGTGTGTGTCGCATCTAAACATTGTTCAGGAGTCCATTTAGCCATTCAAAACACACACAAACTGTTAAGTGTCAGTCACCAGGTCGCAAAAATTCGACGAAAGTTTTGTCATTAAGAAATATGATAATTATGAATTAAGTTTACCAGTTTTAGTCTATGTTGAATGGATAAATCACTTCAACAATGTGTTGCTAATAATTGTTTCTACTTTAGGCACAAGACCAGCAATTACTCAGTGCATTACTGGTACTTTATTTTATCGACCACATAAGGATGAAAGGCAAAGTCAACCTCGGCGGGATTTGAACTCAGATCGTTAAGAGACGTAACTATGCTGGAAAGCATGGCGTATGACCCTCTACCGATACTGCCAAATGGTTTGATTTAGGTTAAAGGCCAAACATTTGAAGGAGGTGGAAATCAATTAAATCAGCCCTAGTGCGTGAATGGTTCTTTATTTTATCGACACTGAATGGATGAAAGGCAAATCTCACGTTGGCAGAATTTGAACGCAGGAAGTAAAGGGCCGTAACGAAATGCAGGGGATGCGAATAACAGCTATTCTGATGATAAATGTTTTTGGAGTGACGATGTACAGATAGGTTTCTTGTCTATTTTCGTTTTATACATACATCTTCAGTTTCATGGTTTTACCTTTAATTTGATAGGGTAATGCTAAACTTTAGCTCGCAGTAATGTATTATTTTATGTCCATAAATTGTACTCTGTATGCATTTTATCGGGAAACTATGATAAATGTCGTTACAGACAAAATGGACGACTGTGAGAACCTATTTTCTCTTCGAAGTTGTTCCTTCTAAATAAAATCACATATATGATACATCAGCATGCATGAAATCATTTTATATATATCTTATTAAAGTAGACAGAAAAGCTACTCATCAACATTGAGCACTTCAGATCAGAATAAACTTGAGAAGTAGCAGGTGAGATTTATGTGCTAAATCTATTCAGTGTTGAGATATACTGTGACAACAAGTTCTTATTTTGTCGATATCGATTTCCTATATTTTGACAAAACCGCACACTGTTAGAAGATACAGTCGATTTTAACACTGAAATCCCGAGGCTAAGTTGGTTAGAGGTCGGATTTTGGAACGTGAACTATCAAGCGCTATATTTTTAACATTTGGAAGCTGATAAAAGTAGGATCTATTTCCTAACTGAACTGAATTGTATTATTGGACACGACTGAAGAATGAATATTCATGCATTATTTCTCTCACTCAACACACACACGCATATATATATATATATACATACACACACGCACACACACACACACATACATACACACATATATATATATATATTTATATATATGTATATATGTATATGCATATATGTATATACATATACATATATATATACATACATATATGCATATATATGTATATATATGCACATATATGCATATACATAAACATATATATATGAAAAAGTGTAGAATAACATCATCAACAGTACAAAAAATGTTTTATTTACTGTATTAACAATTGTTAATACTGATTAAGGTGTCTAAATTTGCTAATCACTTGAAGTTGTGTTACTCAATTTTAAATACAATGTATGCCTAATCAAATCATCAGAATAACTGATTAAAATTATACACGGCGTTTGTAATATACTAGGAAAATTCAAATCACAACATCAGTAATAAAGGAAGAAAAAGAAAAAAGAAAAAAGAAAAAGAGAGAGAGAAAAAGAAAATAGAAAAAAGAAAAAAGTAAAAAGAAAAAAGAAAAAAAAGAAAAAAAAAGAAAAAAGAAAAAAAGAAAAAAGAAAAAAGAAAAAAGAAAAAAGAAAAAAAGAAAAAAAGAAAAAAAGAAAAAAAGAAAAAAGAAAAAAGAAAAAAGAAAAAAGAAAAAAGAAAAAAGAAAAAAGAAAAAAGAAAAAAGAAAAAAGAAAAAAGAAAAAAGAAAAGAAAAAAGAAAAAAAAAAGAAAAAAGAAAAATAAAGAAAATAAAGAATAAATAAATAATAATAAATAAGTTAGAATGAAGATGATAAAAAATAAGTAAAAATGTATTTATGTGTGTGAAAAAAAGTGAACATAATACGATTGTTGAAAATAGTTGTGGTGGTGGTTAAAGTATAAAGATGCGATGGTATAAATATGAAAATATTAAATATATACATACATCTATTGGTTAAATTACAGAGGATTATATTATGAAGAAATAGTATAGTGATAAATAAAGGATAAATTAATAAATTGGAAGTTATGTGAGAGGTGAAGAGAACATGATAGGATATAATGGAAGAGGTTTAAATAGTTTTAGGAAGAGAGAGTGAAAGAAAGAAAGATTAGGAGGTTATCATGTTGATTCAGTGATTAGTTGATCGATTGACAATTAACAATAATGGGTTATTATAATAGACTGCAAGTGGTTTAGTTTGAATCATGGGATTGTTGGATTCAGGTTTGAATCATGGGATATTGATTCAGGTTTGAAATTAGGGAATTTAGTAGCTGCTTTATGCCTACAGAAAATTGACCGTTCTATTTTGCCGTTAAGCAGCATTTTGTCATACTTTAAAAACTTCATATTGCAAAGTCCGCAGTGGGACATTCCATTTCTTAGGGCCTTTGCCCCCGACACTTTCGACCAGCTAATCCCGTATTCTTGGTTTATATCCTTAAGCTGCAATATTTCATTGGCGAGAGTTCTTGTGTTCATTAGTCTACGGTTCTTTATAGAGTGTTTGTGAACGTACTATCTTTTTTTGAACTCCCCAGCCGTAGAACCTATGTAGTGCCATGCTAAGAGGCCTGAATATATAGTACATAGGTACACTATATTTGACTCCAGGTATCTATTTGTAGTGGGCAGTTATCCGGTAAGTGACAGTTACATTTTAAGGCCTTCCTGTGTGCCGTGCCTTCGATTCGGTTTTGTTTGTTGTTATGTATGGGTTGAGATTTGGGTTTGTTGATGTTTTGTTGTGATGCGTTCTGACGTGTGTGTGTGGTGGCGATGTTGTTATGTGTTTGTGTTTTGTATTTGATGTTATGGTGTTTGTTTGTAGGTTATCTTCATTAGAGATTCTTTTATAGTGAATTTTAAGTACGTGTGATTCTATGTTGGCTGCAGTAGAGTAAGACAGTTTGATAGTTTTTCTATTAAAGATTTTATGAAGTTTAGGGAAGTGCTTGTCAATTAGTTTAAAGAATGTAGAAGGTAGTTTGGTTTTTATAGAGAAGTTAAATATTGGATTGAAACATAAGTATTTCCTATCTCTGTATTTTCTATAGTTCCTAGGAGTCCTAATATTAGTTTTCGGTTCATTTCTTTCTGGTGCTCGTTGTCTATTTCATTGTTTAGTCCTATATTTGCTATTCCTATAGGTGTGGGTGGTGTTATTGTTGTTTGTATCTGGTATGTATTTCAGCCTCTCTTTGTGGCATGCCTTAAATAAAACTATGTTGTAGTAGTTTGCGTGTTCATTAAAAATCTCTAGGTTAGAAGATAAGCGTGAAATTCTAAGGGATACACTATGTGCTATGCAGTGAATTATGGAGCGAGGGTGGTTTGAGTTATAACCAATGTAGGGTAGATTTTTATGGAAGGGTCCTCTTAGTTCTGTGTTTAGGTTGAGTGATACATCTAAGAAGTTAGCTTCTTCAGAATTTTTATTATATAAGCATATATATAAATGTATGCATATATATATATATACATATATATATATATATATATATATATATATATATATATATATATAGGAGGAAGTTGTAGTTCACTTGAAGCATTGTGTAATGAGATATAAACGTTTGGAGTTGGAAGGCCAAGCCAATGCAGGTATGGATATAGAATATAAATGTAAATGCAAAAGATATTTTTGACAATTAGTCTTTTACCTTAAATTTATTTAAATATCCTTAATTTTCGAGATAATATCTCTTCTTCGGAGGGAACTAAAGTGGTTAATCCTGTATTCTAATTAGCTTGCCAAGTCATGTTGACAGAAATGGAATAGAGATTCCATTCTATCTCTAATGTCAAAGAGTGAAGGTTAGGTGGATAATGAGTAGTCTCCCTTTAAAAGGGATTTTGTACATGTATGTTTAAGTGTGTGGGAGAATACGTGAAGGCGTAAGTATGGGTGTGTGTGTGTGACTATGAGAAGATATGTGTATACGTAAATGTGGGGGCTAGTTGCTATATCATGTTAAAACTGGTCTTTGTGTGCGTATGTGTGTGTGTGAGAGAGAATAAGTGGAGGTGTAAGTGTGTGTGTGTGTGTAGTGAGAGGGGTGGGGGTGTAAGTGTGGGACTAGGTGCTCTATCATGTTATAAATTGGATGTTGAGTTCTAGTCTATTATTGATTGGTGGTTGTGTTTTGTCTATAATCAGTGCTTCCTTAATTCTAAGATTGCCGAGGTTTCTTTCTTCTTAGTTTCTCTCCTAACAGTTATGTTTTTGTCGGTGTTTTTGCATTTCACTAGATGTTTCTTAAATGAGAAAGCGTTAGTATTGAGGTGTTCTTTTATTCTTATGTGAAGTGGTCTGGTGGTGCTACCTACGTAGAAATTGGTGCATTTGTCGCACTCTAATCTGTATACGACGTAAGCCTGGTGGCATATGTCTGTGTCGTTGATGGGTCAGTTGGCTAGCCTGCAGCGGCTGTCATATCTGGTGGAGTGTCTTTTAGTCAGCTGTCCACGTAGAGAAGGTCCTGAGTGGGCTAGTTGGCTATCTAGTCCCTCTCGTCTGATAGCTCTACGGTGGCTGTTGTTGTTTTTTCACTGAAGTGTGGGAGCTTCAGGAAGCAGGTGTTAGTGTCTCGAGTGTGGTGTCCTCTGTTCTTTCTGGCACGGTCCGTGGTGGACGTCGGGTATCCGTTCAGTTTGAGTACTTCCAGGAAATATGTGGTGTGTGTGTCTCGGTCTCTTGCGTCGGTGCATTTGAACCGGATACGTTTAGTTCGTTCCTTATGTATCCGAACTTAGCGCCGGCTGGTAGGGCCGATCTGAAATGTATGAACAGGTCCCCGCTGGCGGCTTTTTTATAGAAGCAGGTGTGGATGGTGCCTTCCTCTGTTACCCTGTGTTGGAAGTCCAGTAGGGATAGGGATCCGCGGTCATCGGGTTATTCCATGCTGAACTTTATACTGGCGTCCATGCTGGAGAATGTCGTGTATATTTTATCCGCCTCCTCACGGGACGATGTAAGGATGAGTATGTCATCTCCATATCGGGTGAAGAAGGTATGGTAATGGCAGAGGTTGAGGGCTCAGCATTCTAGCTGGTTCATATAGGTGATGGCCAGCAGGCCCGATAGGCTGGATCCCATGGGTAATCCTGTTGTCTGTCTGTATGTGTGGTGGTGGAAGGTGAAGTACGTGCTGTCCACTGTGAAGGACAAAGCTGGTGTATGTCCGTCGGATGGAGACCGTAGCAGTGGATGTCCTCTGTGACCACGCAGTCCGTCAATAAATCGACAGCTGGATGAGCGGGGACTGTAGTGTAGAAGGAGACAACGTTGAGGCTAAAGGCATATCTATTTAGTTTAAGTTCTTCTGTCTGGAGTTGGTGTAGTCTACGTATGACTTCGTCGGAGCTACTGACATGACCGGGCAAAGTGGAGAGTAGAGGCTTGAGGACCTGGGAGAGAAGCCAGGAGATTTTGATAGGGGTCCTTCTATGCTAGAGACGATGGGTCTTATTTGTGTCTTAGTACTATTCGTGTGGGTCTTGATGGGGTGATAGAAAGTGGGCAGTCTGCTATTTCTAGGAGTGTAGTTGAGCTTAACTTTATTTGGGAGTTGTCTTCTCGTACAGATGCCGAACCAGATGGAGTTGGCTTGTTTTTCGATCTGGGCTGCAGTCATGTCCGGTATCTCTGTATATAGTTCGTTGTCGCTTTGGTGTTCATAGGCTAGTTTGTTGTGTGTGGCTTAAGAGATGACACGAAACACTTTACCTTTGTCGGATGGTAAGTATATAAGTTCCCTATTCCGCAGGTTCTTCAGGGCGAGTTGTTGTGTTCTGCAGAGGTTTGGGCTATCTTCTGTTTCCGTAAGATGTTAAGTACGTCACTATTCATCTTTTTCCATTTCTCCGAGGGTTCTTAATCCGACTATCAGGCTAAATATATATATATATATATATATATATATATATATATATATATATATATATATATATATTTCGTTTCTGAATATTTGTTTAGCCGGATTCTTTATCTGAAAACGTGTTGAAACCGATATTGTTATACTTTGGGAGGGTCATATTGCCAATAAGAAACACACGCACCAGTTTCACTCCAATTTATTATAAATTAAATTCATAAATTTAAGAATTTATAAATTTCAGGTTGGTTGGTTGGTTCCATAACCGGACGCTTGTTCATATATTGTCAAAGTTCTTTCCTCACACATTCTGTGACCTCTTCAGTGACTGGGGGAATATTTTCTTTTTTTTGTGCCTGTCCTTTGTTCTGTCCTACGCCATCTTGTTTATGTGTGTGTTTTGTGCTTAGTATGCGCATGTGTTACATCCGGGTGTCTGTGTGTGTTTTTATTTGTTTATTTATTTGTTTATTTACATGTTACTGGTTGGTTGTTTGTTCTATGTGTGTGTGGGTTTTCATTTTGTCCTTAATTGTAAGTTGTGATGTTGCTATTCCATTCATGTTTTCTATTTAATTTTGGTTGTAGTTCATTTATGTTTATTGCCTTTGTGATTTGTCTAAACATTGCGTCTTTTCTGTGTGTAGATTCTATTTTTATTTCTATGTTCTCTAATTTGCCCTTACGTTCTATTTTAGCATGTTGGTGGAGTATTGATGATTCTTTTTTATCTTGAACTTCTCGCCAGTGTTCATTTAACCGTTCTCATATACTACGAACTGTCTCACCTATGTACACTATATTCTTATCTTTTCATTGTCCTTCAGTACATCTTATGCTATATACTACATTTCTAGTTTTACATTTAATATCGGGATTTAGTTTACAGATTATGCATTTCTTATCTATACAGGGAGGTCTTTCAAAAGGGCATGTATTGCTAATAAGTGTTTTTATGGAGGTACCTGGTCTTTCTACTATCTTAATATTAAGTTTAAGTTTATCTAGGGCCCTTCTAAATTTGTAAGCTAATTCACCTCTAGGGGTTGTATTGATGAACATTACACTCTGGTAGTTATTGCTATCATGCCATGAGTTTATTCTATTAACCTTATTCCTAGTTCTTTTATTCTATTCCAAAATGTGCTCCTATACAAGGGGCAGGTCCCATTTGTATCATTATTTACCATTTTTCCCCATTTGGTTCTGGCTCCTCTATATACTTTGATTTTATCTCTCTGATTGTAACCAGAGAACTGCATACGGTGGATGAAGTGTTGTATGTGTCTCTCTAGTTCTTTGGGGTTGCACATGCGGGACACAACTCTCATCACCCGTACCAAATACGCAATCAGTATGTTGATTTTGGTATGGTCCGAAACGGCCGAGTTTCGGTGGATCAGATGTTTGGAAGTCATGGGTTTGACATAATGGGAATGGAGGATTTGTTTTTTGTTATTAATGGTTTCTACGCAGAGCTCCGTGTCTAATACAGGTAATATATGGTTGGGGTGGTTGTTAGGGTAATCTATAGTAACTCTAATACTCTGGTGGATGGAGTTAGTTATTTGCTGGATGCTTTCCATGGCGTTTTTCTCTAATTCCTGACTGTTCTCTAGTGGGGGTGTTTTTACTACGATGTTTATATCATCAACGTAGCGGGAGTACATTATCAGGGTTGAAAGTTTGCATCTAATTGTTCTTTAAGTTTAATTTAAAGTTTATTGTCCCACCATACCATGAATACGTTAGCTATGTCAGCTGCAATGCTAACACCAATGGCTGCTCCCTCCTCTTGGGTATATGTTTTTCCATTAAATTTGAACATATGTTCCTTAAGGGTTAGTTTTATACTGGCCCCCACCGCATGTGCAATCATTTTCTTTAGTTCATCGTGGTTTTCGGGGGTATGTATGGTTCTGGTCCACGCGTTCCATCTTTCTGTGAGGGTTTTCTTGGCCATTGAGGTAATGGCAGGTGGTCTGCCTCTGGCTGGTCTTGTAGGGTACAGGTTGCTAAGGTTATACGTATCTAGATAATCATTACTATAAGTAAGTTTAAGTAGGTGTCCCAGCTCACTGGTATCAATCCCACGGAATTCAACATTGCTCTCACTGATCATCTCTACGCATTTCTCCACAACAAAATCCACGTCAATGGATGGATATCGGGACACAACATCCATACTACCTATTATACAGTATGTCAGGTCGCTAGATCGGTTATTTTTGCTGATTCTGCGGATGAGGTCCCCCGTGCTGTCACATACACCTGGGGACATTTCAATGATGGGGCGTATGATCAAGGAGAGGAAGTAGGAAAGTCTGTAGTTACTAGCAATGTTAGCTCCACAGACTGGCTGTGTTGTGGGTCCTGTGACAGGGTCACTACTCGTCTTATGCTCTTTTCGAAGTCCATACAACGCTGGCACGTCATTGTTCCAGGCCTGGAAGTTGTTGGCAGTCCTTATCTTGGGCTGCATTATGTTTGTCCACATCATCATATGGGCATTAGGGGTTTTCTCTCTATCCTCATGCTCTTGTCGTGTTACTTCTCTTGTGTTAGTGATGTGGGGTTGCATTGCCTGGATGTAGTTTGACAGACTGTCAACCGACATTCTGCCGGACTTTTCTGTTGGGAAGCATGCAATCTTTCCATTACGCGAGCGCTGCATGAGCTTATGCAAGCCCTTTGCAGATTTTTCTACCAGTTGCTGGGTCTCCATTCTATTTTGCTTCTTGCTATACTGTTCTATAATATTTCTAAGTTTAGATCTAGCTAAACTAAATTGTGCTTCTGTTAGTTCATCGAACTGCGACGGCAATTGCGTGCGTTTGTTAAAAGCTAAAGTCGTGTGGTGGACTCGTCTTAGGACGAAGGACATACCGGAAGGATTATAACAAGTAGAATTCCAGGCTGTTGTTTTATGTGTACTATTGCTATTGTTATTGTTAGTTGTGTTATTTCTATTTCTATTTCCACCAACAGCCTCATGGCTGTTTCTATGTCTCTCGTTATTACTCCTGTCTCTTTCCTCTGGCTCATTGTTATCAATTACTCTATTTTGTGTGTCTGTGTGTTCGTCCTGGTTATTTTCTCTGTCAGTAACGATAGTCTCCTTTTTCCTTTCATTCCCATTGCCTTCCCGTACTTCTGTGTTACTGTAATTACTTGTTTTCTGTGTCTTTGTGTTTGTTAAGATGGTGGTGGTGGTGAGAGGCATAGAATGTGCGTGTGTTGTTGTTGTTGTTGTTGGTGTGTGCTGTTGTTGGCGTGTGTTGTTGGTGTTGTCTCCGTGTATGTTGTTATTGTTGTGTGTGTTGATGTTGTTATTGTTGTTTGTGTCTGTGTGTCTGTTGTTGTTGTCTCCGAGTATTTTATTATTGTTGATATGTGTGTTGTTATCGTTGTTTGTGTATGTGTGTCTGTTGTTGTTGGGATGTGTGTTGTATGTGTGTGTGTGCGTATGTTGTTACTTTTGTTTTTGTGTTTGGTTTTGAGGCTCCAACTTAAACTTACTTATAGTAATGATTATCTAGATACGTATGACCTTACCAACCTCTGCCCCAAAAGGCCAGCAAGAGGCAGACCACCTACCATTACCTCAATGGCCAAGAAAACCCACACAGAAAGATGGAACGGGTGGACCAGAGCCATACGGACCCCCGAAAACCACTAAAGAAAAGGATTGTACATGCGGTGGGGGCCAGTATAAAACTAATCCTTAAGGAACATATGTTCAAATTTAATGGAAAAACATATGTCCAAGAGGAGGGAGCAGCCATTGGCTGTATATATATATATATATTTATATTTATATATATATATATATATATATATATATATATATATATCTTGACGCTCAGGAGTTTCACCTCATAGAGAAGATACTCAGCCGTCAACTACATAAGGTTATACACAGACATACACACATGCACGTTTTTTTCATTAATGTTACTGTTTCTTACATTCAAGTGTTGTCTATGGATGAGAATGTGTGTGTGTGGGGGGGGGGGGGTTATACTGGTATGTCTTATTTAACATGAAATCTCCTGATGGTGAGGCGTGGCATCTTTAAAGGTTAGAATTATTTCTATATATTCCACTAGACATTAGATGCTGTAATGGAATAATCTATCGTCAAAAGTGTAAATTAAAACCTAAATATGTAACCGGAATATTTAGAACCGTTATATTCTCATGGTAATAATTCATGAAAAAGTACACAATATCTACAGCCGTCACTTGCAATCTACTATGACATATTTCCGGTAAGAGGTTTTAGTGTCCCTGCTGTCGCAAACAAAGACAGACACTCTCAAAGCATGGATTTAGCTGCAACATCCAAGATGTGACAGGTGGAAGGAAGGAAAGTAAGCTGCACCGGGGTTCAGCTGACATTTTTTATTTTCCATATCGACCTGAAAATGATGAACGGAAAAGTGGCCCTCAAAACGGAAAGACACCAAAACAAATAGTCAACGCTTTAACGACTCTAGCAAACCAACCTAATGATAAAGGAACAATATTGACCAAAGTTAAATATAGGTTATGTACATCACAGCAAATTTTTACAATAATGTAAAACGGCAAAATATAGAAACGGGACAAATATATGTCAAAATGATTTCTCTTTTTTAATACAGACCTTATGATTATGGTATTATAGTTATTACAGATATGTTCACGAAGTATTTTCATCTCATCCACAGAATCCATTAGCACTTAACTTTCTTTGTTATAACGTGATATTGGATTTGTTGTACTTAATACAAGAATCATTAATATCTATTTATAGTTGACATTTATTTTTTAACACACAATAACAGATACATGCAGAAACACACATACAAGCACACAGAAAATCATGTTTTATTGTATAAATATATCCTCTTTGCATGTGCTATTTCAGGCTTCATATCACTTATTTTATCTCTTTACTATTTTACTATGGCTCCATAGATATGTTTCCTCTCAATTTAATTGTCGAGCCCTGAATATATATATATATATATATATATATATATATATATATATATATATATATATATATATATATATACCTTCTCTCGTGTACACCAAAATATCATTTCTTTTATATACATTGACATTCAATATATACATAATGTCTTCTACAAGTGAAAACTATTGCATCAATGGAAGTCATAAAAACGTTGTGCCGCTTACTTACTTCTGCATTGACTTTTAAATAGGAAGATTATTCCAGCTAGAATATGTCTATATTAATATCAGAGGAAACTGGCAATCGTAACTAGGGCAAGTGTAGTTTTCCATAGTTCACTTTGAAGGGATTTAATTGATCATATAGACTCCAATATTTGTTCTATTCACTTTATCGATCACTATTTGTCGAGTGGTATACACATTTATCTTTCATCCTTTCCAGGTCGATAAAAAGTACCAGTGTAATACTGGGGCGATCCTTCCTTGATATCACTTTGTCACTTCCTCTCTCTATCTTTCTCTGGAAGAAATTTGCTCTAGTTGGGCCTGGAGAGGGATGGGGTATGCCAGCCTTAAAATGCCTAAGAAACACCGTATGTCAATACGGTAACCCTACGAATTCATTAGGATTTACGGGATCATACATACACAGAGTAAATTTAAACTCACCACTCACTCACTCATGACACCAAACTCCACTCACTCCCTCCACCAAAATCTACTCACTCACTCACTCACAATGGATTCGTGATGGCGTTGCTCTAGTAAAAATCAATTTCCGAAAATGTCACCCTAGGGAACTGTATCCGTAACCACGTGGTTGCTAACATCTCACCTCCATCTCTGTAACAACACTGTCATGTCTGCAGTTTACAACGTTTATACCATGTTATATTATGCAAAAATGATCAGCAGAAAATATTTCCTATATATATATTTATATGTATTGATTAGATATTATCTGTATAAGACTAAATCATAACAGCACGTACATTTATTTAATATTGTCAATATTTATATCTGGAAAGAAGTAAAAACAAGATGGTTAATGTCCGTATCATTCTCTACAGAGAAAATCAAATTTAGAAAATGGAGGAAGAAAGTGATTTTGCTATTTAAATCACTCTGACGTCTATTTCTATCTAAATCACATAAACAAAGATATCAACTGTCAAATTACTTTAGGTAGATCTTCATTTGCTTGTTATTTGACAACTAATGATGATAAAAGAGATAGCAGTCTTATATATGATATGACTGGGTCATATTTCCCGCTGCGACGTCTTACATTTCTTGTCTCTTTGGCGTTCCTAGTATCAACTGTTTATTACATTCGTTTCTTTATGGGAAAGTTAACTATGTATAAACATATACACCGTACACACACACATATACATGTAATATATATGTATGTGTGTGTATGTGTGTGCGTGTGTATGTATGCATGTGTATGTGTTTATATGCATATGTATGTAGGTTGTGTCTATGTTTTGTATCATATGAATGATACAGCATGCACTCACTAATATCATATATTGCTCGTTTTCTATGAAATAGTATGTCTATACTAAAACTAAGTGAAGTCATATTTCAACAGATACATTGGAAGATGATGATATCGTACGTCTAAACTAAAAACTAATAGCTTAGAAGGCGAGGATAATGTTAACAACGTTTACGCGAGAGTATTCAACAAACTCTTTAGTAAAAAAGAAAATATTATTTACAACACAGTTAGCAACATTCTGATGACCGTTGAAACACTTTCCATTTTTGACAAAATAACTTACAATGTAATATTTCTGTGTTGACTTTGAAATACATTTTTTATATTTATAGTTGCCAGTCAGATGACAAATTTTTATATTTATAGTTGCCAGTCAGATGATAAATTTTTGTTTCCACTGACATTATATCTTACGTAATATCATTAGCAATTTCAATTCTTCACAAAATTATGGTTTTGTCGTCATGAGTCTAACGACAGAATTCGCCCTTCGTCATAGATGTTCTATATGAATGACTCTATTACTCTATTACGTGTTTCAGGCTGAGGTCATTGACGCTACACTATCTACAGCCAGCTTTCCTTGGTTGGCCATTGAATCAAAAGGGAGGTTGTTGCTGCCTCGTGCTGTGGGTTCATCCAGGATCTTGGTCAGCAGGATGTCGAACTGTCTTTTGTAAACATCTACATGGTGAGCATGTAGATCTCTCAGATGTTTTGTCAGCTTATTAAAAAGCTGTGGAACATTGAACCCCAGGTTATAGCGGTATGTGTTCCTTATCCCGATATGACGGATGGGACATTTGGCAGTACACATTGGCGTCATGGCAGCCTCGCTCAGTAGCTCATCTCTTTCATTGAAGGAATCCTCTCGGTGTAGCCTCGTTGGATTGATTCATGTTCTGTAGTTAGTTTTATACTGTGGTGCAACCAGAGCTGGGAGCAATAGTACAGATGGCTGAGGACAAATATCCTCCAGTGGACCAATATCGTTTCTGGGTCTCAGAATCCAACCGCCAGTCGTCTGAGCATTGCAGAACATGTGCGAGAGTACGACACCCCCCGCTCCTGGCGAGAATGGGCTGGACCACTACATTTAAATAGTAGCGACCTGGGTAAGTTGGAGAGTTGGGTACTAGTTCCACAGTTCATGTGTTGATAATTAACGGTAGTGTTCAATTTCACAGTTCGAGTTAGCATGTTTGATTCATAACAGATTCTTGTTCCGTTACGTGTGGTTATTTCCGTTTGTTTCGATTATATTATTACACTGTTGCAGTGTATTCGTTTATCCATAAGGACATAACAGGACATTTATTTATTTTATTTCATTCATTATATATTTTGTCTGCGTTTTGTAGTGCTTGTTTCTCTTGTCCTTAGTCTTAAACTACTTGAGGACAGTGTTTAACTAACTTGTTAGACATTGTCACCCCATATAGACCGGCTGTACTGGGTTTCGAATTGTTTATGTACATTCCGACAGCTGACCAGCAAGGAGATGTCTTTTTCATAATTGTGTATCGTCTGGATACTATTTAGTCCCTGTTCTTGCATCTGATGCCAATTATATACCCACTCTGTATATGATTATAAATTTCAGTGTGGATGTGGGTATATGAAATTGTGTTTGTATATATATATATATATATATATATATATATATATACGTTATATATGAATTAGTTTGTATGTGTGTGTATGAATTTCCGTGTCTGTGTGTTAATCATTTCTGTACATACAATAATGTCTGAAACCAGCTTTGACGAATTATTTTGTTTTATATTTTTCAGGTAAGACCACTAAATTTGGCTTTATATATCCTCGAGGAAATGACAGATAAACCGTGTCAGGTATTGCTTAATTGTAATGTTACAACATTGTTTTATATTTTCCTCCTTGATGTTTCGTACTTTACACTTGGCAGAAGATAAAAATGCTTAATAAAAATTAAAATCGTGATTACCAATTACTATTAGTAGCAAATAGAAGATATTTGAGTGTCAATTTAAAATGCTTCATGGTCTTTCTCCACTCTGTGTTCAAATCCCTTCGAGGGCAACATTGCAGTTTACTGTCGATAAAATAAAGTACCATTCCTGGATGTTGGATTAGTAAAAGTGTAACATGGTGACTAGCAGTATATATTTCGGCACTTTCCTTCTAAGTTCGCCTGGGACGACACTGAAGCAAGCCGTATCGACATTTTTCCACCTCTTAGTCATCACCGCATGTAGTTTATATAGTGTTTATGAGTTTGAACACACATGCGAACCTGTATCGGACTTTCCCTTGGATAACATCGATGGTGTAAAGAAAGGAGTGAGAAATGTAACAGTGTCTTCGTGTGTTCTACAAATCACTTTGTCCAGGGTTGTCCCTTGGAGAAGAAAGTTCTAACAACACACCCATGGCCAGCTATCATCGGAGAGGACATTAAATACCCTTAACGATGCAGTTTCCTGTAATTATAAACGAATATGACCAAAATAGAATTACTAAAAGACTTTCAAAAATGTGTATAGTATAGACTGATAACGTATACATCACAAGGCACAGATTTAAAATACAATGTAATACAATTTTATAAATATTACGGGCCTAATATTTTAGGCAATGCATTTAATTATACAGAAAACAAACATTATGTATAGGAAATAGGCTATAGAAACAGACATCACATACAACGATATATACGTCCATGCTTCAGTAGATATGTCCACTGAGCTCATCTTCCTGTATGATGGAATCAGATAACTGACAGTGTTATATATGTGCTAATGGATTTATATTTATGTATGTATGGACCCATAACTCCCGATGGAATCGTAGTGACTCCGTATTGATATACAGCTTTTCTAGAGAAATTGTAAACTTGGTGAAGCCCACTCCTTTCGAGGTTTAATAAACAGATTTCTTCCAAAGAAGGTTAGAAAGTGAGGGAGTGAATGGAAGTAAGAATGAGATATAGAGGAGGAATCAACTCCAGTACTCAACTGGTACTTTATATCGACCTATAATTGATGAAAGGCAAAGTTGACCTAGACGGGATGTAAACTGAGAGATCAGACAGAGTGCCGAAACGAATCGTCAAAGCATTTTATCCGACGTTCTAATTACCCTGCGAATTCGCCACCTCTGGGTCTATATTTAGCTCTCGGCAAATATTACACGTTCTTTAAACACACACACAAGCAAATCCATGGGCACATCGTAATGTCGTATATTGGTGTCAGATCTTACCACAAACTCCACACTCCATGCTGGTCCCATGATGTTTTCCACGTTTCTCCTTCTCAAGTCGGTCAAACCGCGAATGACAACCCCCACTGACACGCACCTCGTCCTCCATTCGTTCTTCTGCCATACGTCTCTATATGATTATAGACGAACAAAGACAGTATTGCTTGCAATGGAAATATTAAGACCAAGCATGACTGTATCAGCATTGACAACAGTCATCTTACTGATAGAACAATTATTTCTTCTGTCGC
>OZ024742.1:187704838-187742338 GCA_964016885.1 Eledone cirrhosa
GCCGTCGCGGTTAAATATTTTCATATATATATACATACATTTGTGTAACTCTCTCTCTCTCTCTATATATATATATATATATATATGTATATATATATATGTATATATATGATGTATATATATTTGTGTGCATACATGAGTATGTTTATGTGTATTTTAAACAATAAGAGAATAAGAATAACAAACAAATGGTGTAGTAATTAAGTAATTGTTTTACGATAGCATCAGTGCAATCGCCTTGGGCATCATTAAATATCACCATACCATCATTTTTGAAAATGCATAATTTACTTGTGGGTTTGTTAGAAAACTGTTCATACAATCATACCTAATACATACTACACTATACATAAAGTTAAACGATATATATATATATATATATATTGTCGGACCCCCTATCCATTCTAATATTGTCATACTTTACTATCCCAAGGAGATTGAGTAATCTATTGGATAAAGGTCTAACTAGTTTAAAACTCGTTTAACACACACACACACACACCTATACATACACATACATACATACATACATACATACATACATACATACATACATACATACATACATACATACATACACACACATACACATAAATACACACACATACATACACACATATACATACATATATCACACACACACACACACCACACACCTCACACACACACAGAACTTTAACAGTTTTCGGCCTGTATTGGCCCAGGCCATGTCTAATTTAGCAACACTTGGCACAGTCTTTCCGATCAGTGCGCGTGTATATATATATATATATATATATATATATATATATATATATATATATATATATATATATATATATATAAGGCAGAGAGATATATGAATATAGTTATGGGGCGGATATGAATTATGATGTCAAGAATAAGACAGAGGAAAATATGGAAATGAATAAAAACAAGATGTAATCTTTTCGTTAACGCTTTTTCTGCATAATCGTAATTCTTGCCATAATTTACTTTAACTAATATCACAAGTATATAATTACAACTCTATTACATACATTTTTTAAAGATAAGCTATTACGATAACTATAATCAATGCCATACTTATGTTGCCGATACCATATCGCAAAATAATTATATAAAGCACAAACTCAATTCATTATTGCTGTTTTATATATGTTTTCAGTTTATGGTACTCTAAGTGAATACATAAAAAAAAAAAGATGGCTGCTTTTACGAACAGCCTTGTGGAATTAGCTGTATCTACTTTTTCAAAGAAATCAATATTGCACATAATCTTACATTTACATTCTTGTCCATGTATGTATGCATATTTCTCTGTCTATCTCTCTGGCGTTACTTCTCCACTATTTCTCTTGTGTGTGAGAGAGAGATACACTTGTTTGTGTGTACGTGTATATATTTATGTATATATGTCCCTGTGTATGTATGTATATGTGTGTGTTTATATATATAATCAACAATAACAATACACCATACATGTTTATATATATATATTTATTTATTTACCTGTGTTTGTTTGTGTATGTGCATACGCGCGCACACACACACACACATACACACACTGGTATCCCTGTGTCTAAGGTGGAGCCGAAAACGTTATTAGAATGCAATGCAGCCTTGAAGAGATAGGTTTCAGATAGATTAAGCAGTGAGAGGTATAATTTTTATATAGTAGGCTTCCCTCGCATAATGTTCCTTCGAAGATTCTACTCAGGCTACATGGATATATATATGTATATATATATATATACACGTGTGTGTTGAACAATGAAAATAAAGCATATGTCGGAGATAGGTTTCTAGGAACCTATCTTCGACTTCTGTTTTACTTTCATTGTTCATCACGTGCGCGCACGCGCATACACTCACACACAGCTTTCTACATTAGTTTCTAAGTAATTCTTATCAGAGCCCGATAATCATATTTCAATTCCTACACTTTGTCTGTTGATGTAGTTTCACATTACTATCTTCGCCTGTTGCGTGACAAGCTGTCATAATTTCCAGAGCCACGGGACATGTTGAAACAAAGCTCTTAACTTTCAAAATGGCGTACTTATATATATATGGGTTTCAATGAAGTTAACAACACATGATTAGACAAGTAGCTTCACTCGTGAATGTGTATCGCTATGCATGATTTGTGCCTTGTTAATTCAATCACTCTTCATCTGATATTCATCCCATTTCAATCACATTGTTTTCCTGGTTTCCTTGTTTTCTCTTTTGTCTTATCATATATTTGAGTTTCATTTTTCTCTCCTGTTCTTTCGTCTATCCTGTTTTTTTCGTTTCTCCTGTTTCTTCGTTTCTCTCATTTTTCAACCCATACTAACCCCGTAGCTGAGTTAATGTGGGTAATAAACCCAACATAATTGCTCGTAGCCAGCAGTTCCGTACTCGCTCGACTTTAATTGCTCTTATCCTAGATTTTATTTCCATCCTTTATTCTTTTTAATTAACCTAATTAACCCTAATTCGCACACCCCTAATCTATGCATCCCCAATCTACACGCCTATATCTACGTCCCCTAATCTACATCCACAATCTACAGACCCAATTTTCACGCCTAAATCTACACTTCTAAATCTACACTTCTAAATCTACACTTCTAACCTCATATAAACGAACATTAAAACAAAATATGTTTATCGTTTTAGCACATTTTATCTCATTTATTTATTCCAAACATTTCTGAATTTCAGATCCATATAGATCACTCCTCTTACTTTAGGTCTAGAGCTACCTCATTCCTCACATTGGTAACACTGCCACGGACGCCACACCACCCCACCCCACTACACCACCAAACCCCACCACACGACACCACCACACCCCACCACACCACACCACCAGACCGCACCACATAACACCACGCACATACACACACAATTATATATAATATATATATATATGCACGATTATACACCCACCACACATCATACGCATTTATATAATAAGTATATATATTTATATACACACATGTTCATGAGTACAACACCAGCATACAGACACACCACACACCACACTACACACGTGCATGATTACACAAAAATACACACAACTATATATGCATATATTGGATCGTCAAGTAAGAAATTTGTAGAAATTTCTTGTTTTTCTAAAAATCTCTACATATTTCATACCTGACGACGCAATAATATATATGTGAACGATTACAAACCCACTACATATATATATATATATTCATACGCGCGCACGCACACAGGCATATACGCAAAAGATTCTCTCTGTATACGTGTATATTGAATAATTTCCTAAAATATTAGTAACACTCAGTGTACTTTAATCTAAATAACTCATCTCATGTTATCGCCATCTTCTTTTCCTTCCCTTTAATATCCGGCTACATATACTCACCGCTTTCTTTCCCGCCGATTGTGTGTGTAATTGTGTATGTACATGTTTGTGTGAGTGTGTGCTTTTGTATGTATATGAGTGTATGTGTGTATGAGTGTGTGTGTATAAAACACATAACATAACATCGATTTTACAAACCATATTATTTGTTGCATGTATATAAGGAAACACATACCTCACACCCTTCTTCCCTCCCCATCTCGCAGCTACTCCCTCTCTTCCCCTACCAACTGGCTGCTACTTTCTTCAAACTATCCTCCCATATCACTCTCGCATTCATTTAATCCCCTCCCCCAATAAACACCTGTACTATTGCCCGATACACATTAGAAAATTAAAGTGCATTCAACTTTTTTCCAACATTGGCCTTCATTATTGGCATAGGGCGGTGGATTGGCAGTATCGGTAGAGGGTTGGACGTGATTATTTGACGCATAGAGTTACGGTCCTTGCAATTCTAAGTTCAACTCCCGCCGAGGTTAACTTTGCCTTTCATCCTTACGGGGTCGATAAAATAAAGTATCAGTAATGCACTAGGTAATTGCTGGAATTGTGCCCAAAGTAGAAACAATTATATATCCCCCTTCTATATATATATGTACACATAACTTTATCATTTATCGCAGGTATATATGCATATATAAATATACATATGAGTGAAATATTTCTAGTCCTTTCTATATTAAATATGATGTTCACCCTCTGTTAATGTATTGAGTAACTTATTAACTGTTGTTAACCCCGTTTTAACTCGGGATCTCTTTCTCTATCTCTCTCCCTCTCCCTCTCCCTCTCTCTCTCTCTCTCTCTTTCTCTCTCTGTATATATTTAATATAGAAATGGTTTCTACAGTACTCGAACTGTTTCCTTCGAATGAGACATTTCTAGTCCTATAGAAGCAATTTCTATATTAAATATTTATACTCTGCTATGTATTGAGTCCCTTAATTACTGTGGTTACTCCCGATTGAATCCGGGATTCTCTCACATACACACAAACACACACACACACACACAGTGTGAGTGTCTGTGTGCCCACATATATTAGTTGAATGTGTTCAATGAAATGCCCATATAGAGGAACACATGTGCGTGTTCATACATTATGAAAAAGTATCCATAGCCATAAATAATATCTTAACATTTATTCGTCCTGATATTCTCATTCAGTGACAGTTTTCGCAAATTGTTCCCTCTTTAGTGCGAATATGTTGTGTGTCCATTACATTTTTTTATAATCATACTAGCAGCAGGTCTCAGTGTTGCCTGGGTAGGTAAAATAATATCTGCTTTTATGAAAAGGTGTTGATCTTAGCGATTGCTTCTCGATGATTCATCTATGGCCACACACAGGCCATGCGGGGGATGGTGGTGATGACCTCTATCAATGAGAAACGCGGGTGACTGACGAAGGGAAATGCTGGGGGAGGAAGGTAATGACCTCTAACACTAAGCCAAATTTCCTCACGCTACTTGATTGGAAACCGATGAATTCTCAAATACACAACTAAAAGCTCAGATGACGTCATTGGTCATAGTTTTGAATTTGACCATCTATAAGATGTGCAATGATAGGTTCTATCATAGTATAAAAGTTGAACAAATAAATTGATTTATGTGTGAGGTGGAGCCGAAGTTTCCAATTTGAACGAAATCGGTAGAAAAATGTGTGAGCTAATGATAGGTCGCCGTCCCTGAACAAAAAATGCAAAGTGTAAAGCTACTATAAGATGTGCAATGATAAGTGCTATCGTAGATAAAAGTTGAATCAAATAAATTGATTTATGTGTGAGGTGGAGCCGAAGTTTCGAATTCGAACTTAATCGGTTGAAAAATGTGGGAGCTAGAGCCGAAAAGGCGGAAATTTGAGCGAAAAGGTGGTATTTTCGAATATTTAAGCGGCTGCCACACCGTTCCTCAATAAACAATCCAAAATGTACTTTAACACGTAAAATAATCAGATCTGGCGTAGTGTAAAATTTGAACAAAGTAGGTTGATTAATGTGGGAGCTAGAGCCGAAAAAGTTGATATTTGAGTCTAAAAGTGGTATTTTTGAATATTTAAGCAGCTGCCACGCCGCCGCCGTTGCTGAAAAACAAATCCATAACATAAAGCTATTACAATATGTGCAATGATAAATTCTATTTTGCTTTAAAATTTGAACGAAATCGGTGGCAAAATGTGGGCGCTAGAGCTAAAAATCTTATTTTCGATACCTAAAAAAAGGTGACCCCCTATCGATTTTTATCTGCAGAATGACTCCGGAATAAAAAAAAATAGATGATATATAGAAAAGACTCCCCGATGACTAATCTACGAGCCTGTAAAGTTTCATGAAAATCGGTCGTGAGATATACGCCCCTATAGGTAATACACAGACATACAGACACACACATACTTAATTTTATATATATACAGATACAAGTAAGGCAGGTTTAATGCACACATACATACATTAATACATAGTTCTAGTGCACGAAATATTTTCACAGGCTTTATCACAAAGAAAGTGCTCAATATCTGCAAAGTTCATATTAACATGTGAAAATTATTTACCTCTTTACACGTGTTTCTATACTTAACTATATGTATGATACGTAGTCCCATTTTCTCGCAGCGCCTTATTAACCATTCTATAGTTCGTTTTTCCACTGTTCAATATTGCAGTACAGTTTACTAAAATGTAAAATAGTGTAGAAGTATAACATTCTTTATTGTCATGTTTTGTGTATTAGTAACAACTATATACTTTACGTTAATATAAATGTATTCTTCAATATTTCGCTATTATTATTTAAACTGTTTTGTTTAATACTTTCCTAGGGATATAGACCTTCCATGTGGATCCGATAAAGGTAGGACCATTGAAAAATGTTTTTTAATTATTGTATATGTAATCCTGATATTTCTAGCTGGTTCTATGTTATAATCATTGTATTAATAATCACCATGGAATGTTTCCCTCTAATTTATATCTTCTGATAGTAAACAATGTTAGTAATATATGCATGATCGCATGAAGCACTATTTGTAATATATTAGAAAATACATTATTACTCTGTTGGATTGCAAAAATATTCCTGATATGACTCCCATGTAGATTATGTAATATTTTCCCCTTCCTGCAATAAAGTGCAATGTAACATTGTAGAACTCAATGGAGTACATGTGATGGTGCAGTTATTTAATACAGTCTAGAGATCTTTTGCATGGTTCCAAAATGTTCATATGTCAATATGTTATATTGTATTTCCTATCACATTTAGAGAAACTGTTATCTTGTGCAAGGGTTTGCCATAGCCTACGTTTTGCGACGTGAACACCATAATGACAGATCCAGATGATAATATATGTTGATAAAAAAGTGTGTCTTGATACTCTGGAGTTTCGCCAGTTTATCATAGTCATCAGACAAGTGTCCTTGCCTGATAATCCTATTATAATCAATATATATATATTGAAGAGTTAAACAAAATTAAATGAGTATATCAAAGAATGAGTTTTACAGTAGATTGAAGCACTCGACGAGAAATAATTTTCCAGAGTTATTAATATTAGAATATAAATATTAAGAAAACAGATGTTCTTTTGATCAATTACATTTTATTATACATATTTCGGATGTACAACAGTACGTCCTCATCAGACAAAATATAATGATACATGACATACCCTGAGATGTTAAATCGTTAAGATTTAATCAAGGTAGTGATTAACCTAAGAGAAAATTTAACATTTATACCCTAATAATGTGAAAATGCGAAAACGTAATAAATTCAATAGAGAATGTGTGACTAAGAAAAACGTTGCTTAATATACCAGTTATCGAGATTTTAATATGTATGATACTACAATTTATCTAGGAAAGCATTTCATGAATTATAACAGTCAGTGAGAGACACTGGAAAAGAGAGGGTAAGATGAGGGGGTAATGTATGCAGAAAGAGATTTTTTTCCGAAAGTTAAACGGTTAAGTTTGAAAATATATAATTTATGTTATCTTAGGGTAAAAAATCAAGATTTTAGGGGTTTTTTTTTTAAATTGGTGGTTATTTATATATTAGTTTTGTAAATTTTATATGTGTGTTAACATTTCTAAGCTTCTCAATTTTTTGAGGATAAGATTTAAAGGATTTAGTTGGCCATCAGTAAGGAAAGTTTACACTGTTGAATATTTTCCTAAATGTAATCTTTAATGTAGATAATCATTGTCAACGTATTAGGTATGTAAAGCTTTTGAAGTACTTATTGTTAGAAATATTTAAATAACAGTGATGTATATAGATATATATTAATTAATGAGCCAGTATATTTTAGGTAAATGATAACGAAAATAAAAATAAAATAATAGATTGAGGCATGTTAAAGTTAAATATATACCTATATATAACCGGGTGTAAATGTATTAATTATTCTTAGCTCAAAGTAAAAATAATCAAGAAATTTAGAAGTTAACTGGAAATGATGTATAGAAAGATACAGGGAGTTATATATGGATATATATTAGGTATTAGTGATACTTTAGGTAAATGATAACGGTTACAATTTTATATAATAAAGTTCTACGTGTTAAAGTTAAATACATATATATATATATATAAGAAAAACAATAATGAATGCATGAATAATTCATAGTTCAAAATAATGTTTATAATAATTTATAATTTGGATATTTACTCTATATTTGAATCATGGATATAAGAATTCGCTAGGTATATTTAAAACCATAGAAAATATAATTACATACATATTATAAATAAGAGATCAGAAACGCATGAAAAATTCACAGTTATAAATAAGTTCAGTAAAGATTTTAGATATAAAACTCAGATTTAAACTTAGATAGGAAGATAAGGATCGAGAAATAAAGAAATAACGGTATGAATTAAAGTTAACAAAATAATGTTATGTGTATCAATGTTCCGGCATGTTATTGAACAAGTTTCTTTCATTCGAAGGTTATTTCTTCTATAGACAGTTATAAGATAATGCAATATTAAAGGCCACTAAAGTTTTTCCTTGTTGATTATTACGTCTGTCAACCAAGTTTTTAATGGTTTATTGTTTCTCTCTATTTTTTTCTCGTTTTGTGGGAGGATAAGAATGTGGACGTAGCTTTATGGAAGCAACTAGAGAATAATTCACTTTTTTTGTTAATTAGGGTCTCGTAGATATTAATAATCAACAGGGGCTTCATTGTACAGAGTGCGCAGTTATTTAATATACTAGAGTTGTGGTAAACTCCACAGTTCCGAAGATTTGTTCAAAGAATGGAGTATTTTAAATTTTTCTCTTTTAATGACCATATGAGCTATGATAAAGACGTGGATGATTTCCTCTTTGAGTTCGAGAAATCTGGCTTTAAATGGAGAAGTCGATCCTATGTAGTTGTATGTGTTGCGATCAGTTTTTACGGTGCATTTATAAACAAATTTACTATCTAGTCAATTATTTTGCAAAGGGCAATCAGTTTTATTTCTACAATTACATTTTGGTTTAGTATCATTTATGTTAACTCTATTATTAATATCATTATGCTGGTTTTGTTTTAGGATTTTAGTGGTGTGTCTATTAAAAATGGAATGGTATTTATTATTGAGTAGGGAAAGAGGTGTCAAGAGCTTTAAAGAATAATTTTGTGATTGGTGTTTTAACTGCGACAAAAGCAGATGGGCAAACCATATGACTGGTTTAGTTCTAGTTCTTATCCTCGATTTTTTTGACGTATGGGTGTTTGAATTATAATTAATAGACTTTCTCTTATATATGTTATTATTTTTAGTAAGATTAATACTTGGAATATTATTATCTACATATTCTATGTTATTCACATATCCTGCTCTTTTTAACGCATTGTTGTAGTATTCAGCGTTTTCATCAAATATATGTTTATTCGCCGATATTTTATTAATTCGTTTTTGCACACTATTTACTATAGCTTTTCTTACAGATTTAGGGTGATTGGAATGGTTACTAACATAGTTTAAGTTTTCATTGGGCTTATGAAAAGGGTAATAGAAGCCAGTGTTTAAGTCAAAGGTAACGTCTAGGAAATTAACTATTTTGGTACCATTTTCTACTTCTAATTTAAGGTCGTACATTTTAAAGAATTCTATTATATTTTTCTTTACTCTATTAAGTTCTATATTGTTGTGTTTGACCACCGTATATAAAATGGCGTCCCTATATAAAACACCAGTAATCACCGGCAGTTCTCTATTTATCATATTTAAGATGAAAAATCCCAGAAGTTCTGTGATTTGCGCGGAATCGGATGACCCCATAGTGATATGAAAGTTTTTATTTCTATCTAAGCGGGTCCAATATTCGTTGTTAAGTTAATAAGAGTTCTTCTGGCTGTTAGTATTAAATCGATTTCATCCGTGGTTATATCAGTATGCTTAGAAGCATATGAAAGAGCCTTATTTAGAAGGTTAAGTGTTATGGAAGAATAGTAGCTAGTAATGTCCATTTGGATGAATTTATGGGTTTTCTTATCTTCTATATTTTTGCACCATTCTATGACTTTGTTTGTATCTTTCCATAAGCTCAAATTAGATCTCAATTTAAGAGTGGGTAATATTCTATCTATGATGTTTTTACTGATTACTCCAATATCAGATTTCGATGGAGCAATCAGTCTAACTGGCATCTCTTCCTGAAAGTTTCTTTTATGATCCTTCAAGTTAATCCTCGGCTGCCTAGGTAAGAATGGCTCAGTTCTTCCTTCTATTCCTAAATTGGTAATTAATTTGTAGGCTTCTTCATTAATTTCAGTAAGATCCTCAGCCGGGGCTTTTTTGTAATTTTTCCTAAGTTCCTTTAAAATCAAGTTGTTATATTCATCTTTGCTTATCCCATATAAATTATTAGTTTTGTCCGCTTTTCTATGCAATAGATTGCATATTCAATAAATATGGAATTCTTAAACTTCCCGACTTCCCTCAAAGATACACCCATACCTTCAAATGAAGAGTACACGAGCAAAACTATAGAACAGACAAACTCTTTTATTAGAAAATTAAGATGGAGAGCTTTTCATTTCCAAAATAAAGATGCGAAAAGAAAAACCAACAACAATCATTTTGAATCTTTATTTAAATCAAGAAAGAATCCTCCATACAATTAACTTCTGGATGTTTTTGAAACTGAAATGCTTGGTATAATAAAAAAAATTAAATTTAGGAAAAACACATATATAGGCCACCAATACCTTAGAACTCTAAAAGAAAAGTTCACTGAAATAAAAAATGTTAACAAAGTATTGTTTAAATCGAACAAAACTAATAATTTATATGGGATAAGCAAAGATGAATATAACAACTTGATTTTAAAGGAACTTAGGAAAAATTACAAAAAAGCTCCAGCTGAGGATCTTACTGAAATTAATGAAGAAGCCTACAAATTAATTACCAATTTAGGAATAGAAGGAAGAACTGAGCCATTCTTACCTAGGCAGCCGAGGATTAACTTGAAGGATCATAAAAGAAACTTTCAGGAAGAGATGCCAGTTAGACTGATTGCTCCATCGAAATCTGATATTGGAGTAATCAGTAAAAACATCATAGATAGAATATTACCCACTCTTAAATTGAGATCTAATTTGAGCTTATGGAAAGATACAAACAAAGTCATAGAATGGTGCAAAAATATAGAAGATAAGAAAACCCATAAATTCATCCAAATGGACATTACTAGCTACTATTCTTCCACAATACCCAACCTTCGAAATAAGGCTCTTTCATATGCTTCTAAGCATACTGACATAACCACGGATGAAATCGATATAATACTAACAGCCAGAAGAACTCTTATTAACTTCAACAACGAATATTGGACCCGCTCAGATAGGGATAAAAACTTTCATATCACTATGGGGGAATCCGATTCCACGCAAATCACAGATCTTCTGGGAATTTTCATATTAAATTTGATAAATAGAAAACTGCCGGTGATTACAGGTGTTTTATATGGGGACGACATTTTATTTACGGTGGTCAAACACAACAATATAGAACTAAATAGAGTTAAGAAAAGTATAATAGAATTCTTTAAAATGTACGACCGTAAATTAAAAGTAGAAAATGGTACCAAAATAGTTAATTTCCTAGACGCTACCTTTAACTTAAACACTCGCTTCTATTACCCTTTTCATAAGCCCAATGAAAACTTAAACTATGTTAGTAACCATTCCAATCACCCTAAATCTGTAAAAAAAAAAAGCTATAGTAAATAGTGTGCAACAACGAATTAATACAATTTCAGCCAATAAACATATATTCGATGAAAACGCTGAATACTACAACAACGCGTTAAAAAGAGCAGGATATGTGAATAATATAGAATATGTAGATAATAATAATCCAAGTATTAATCTTGATAAAAATAATAACATATATAAGAGAAAGTCTATTAATTATAATTCAAACACCCATACGCCAAATATATCGAGGATAAGAACTAGAACTAAACCAGACATATGCCCCCCCCCCACTCTGCTTTTGTCGCAGTTAAAACACCAATCGCCAAATTATTCTTTAAAGCTCTTGACACCTCTTTCCCTACTCAGCATAAATACCATTCCATTTTTAATATTCATACCATTAAATTCTCGTATTCTATAACCAGTAACATGGCTCAAAACATCGCCAAATTAAAGCCTAACATCCTAAAACAAAACCAGCATAAGGATATTAATAATAGAGTTAACATAAATGATACTAAACCAAAATGTAATTGTAGAAATAAAACTGATTGCCCTTTGCAAAATAATTGTTTAGATAGTAATTTTGTTTATAAATGCACCGTAAAAACTGATCACAACACATACAACTACACAGGATCGACTTCTTCTACATTTAAAGCCAGATTTCTCGAACCATAAATGCTCATTCTCGAACTCAAAGAGGAAATCATCCACTTCTTTATCACAGCTCATATGGTCATTAAAAGAGAAGAATTTATAATACTCCATTCTTTGGACAAATCTTCGGAACTGTGGAGTTTATCACAACTCTAGTATATTAAATAACTGCGCACTATGTACAATGGAGACCCTGTTGATTATTAATAACTACGAGACCCTAATTAACAAGAAAAGTGAATTATTCTCTAGTTGCTTCCATAAACCTACCTCCACATTCTTAGCCTCCCACAAAACGTGAAAAAAAGAGAGAGAAACAATAAACCATTTAAAAACTTGGTTGACAGACGTAATAATAAACAAGGAAAAACTTTAGTGGCCTTTAATATTGCACTATCTTATAACTATCTATAGAAGAAATAGCGCTCGAGTGAAAGACATGCCGAAACATTGATACACATAACATTATCTTCTTAACATTATTTCATAACATTATTTCTTTATTTCTCGGGCGGTGGATTGGCAGTATCGGTAGAGAGTCGGACGCCATGCTTTCCAGCATAGTTACGTCCCTTTACGATCTGAGTTCAAATCCCGCCGAGGTTGACTTTGCCTTTCATCCTTACAGGGTCGATAAAATAAAGTACCAGTAATACACTGGGTATTTGCTGGCCTTGTGCCTAAAAGTAGAAACAATTATTTCTTTATTTCTCTATCCTTATCTTCCTATCTAAGTTTTAAATCTGAGTTTTATATCCAAACCTTACATCTTTACTGAACTGTGAATTGTTTATGCCTTTATGATCTCTTATTTATAATATGTATGTCATTATATTTTCAATGTTTTAAATATACCTACCGCATTCTTATATCCATGATTCAAATATAGAGCAAATATCCAAATTATAAATTATTATAAACATTATTTTGAACTATGAATTATTCATGCATTCATTATTGTTTTTCTTATATATTTTATGTATTTAACGTTAACACGTAGAACTTTATTATATAAAATTATAACAGTTATCATTTACCTAAATATCACTAATACCTAATATATATCCGTATATAACTCCCTGTATCTTTCTATACATAATTTTCAGTTAATTTCTAAATTTCTTGATTATTTTTACTTTGAGCTAAGAATAATTAATACATTTACACCCGGTTATATATAGGTATATATTTAACTTTAACATGCCTCAATCTATTATTTTATTTTTATTTTCGTTATCATTTACCTAAAATATACTGGCTCATTAATTAATATATATCTATATACATCACTGTTATTTAAATATTTCTAACAATAAGTACTTCAAAAGCTTTACATTCCTAATACGTTGACAATGATTATCTATATTAAAGATTACATTTAGGAAAATATTCAACAGTGTAAATTTCCTTACTGATGGCCAACTAAATCCTTTAAATCTTATCCTCAAAAAAATTGAGAAGCTTAGAAATATTAACACACTTATAAAATTTACAAAACTAATATATAAATAACCACCAATTTAAAAAAAAAACCCTAAAATCTTGATTCTTCACCCAAAGATAACATAAATTAAATATTTTCAAACTTAACCGTTTAACTTTCGGAAAAAAATCTCTTTCTGCATACATTACCCACCTCATCTTTCCCTCTCTTTTCCAATGTCTCTCACTGACTGTTATAATTCATGAAATGCTTTCCTAGATAAATTGTAGTATCATATATATTAAAATCTAGATAACTGGTACATTAAGCAACGTTTTTCTTACTCACACATTCTCTATTTAATTTATTACGTTTTCCCATTTTCTCATTATTAGGGTCTAAATGTTAAATTTTCTCTTAGGTTAATCACTACCTTGATTAAATCTTAACGATTTAACATCTCAGGGTATGTCATGTATCATTATATTTTGTCTGATGAGGCCGTACTGTTGTACATGCGAAATATGTATAATAAAATGTAATTGATCAAAAGAACATCTATTTTATTAATATTTATATTCTAATATATATATATATATATATATATATATATATATATATATATTATATCTTGCATTGTAACATTTTGACTTCCATTTCATAAACTAGCCAGAATTTGTAAAAAAAATTTAAGCGCAAATAATAAAGATAAATAATTAAAAAAGGAATCAAAACATATTGCTACTTCAAATATTAGGATTTCACTGTAGACCAACAACGTGTTTTTTTTAAACCCTTTAGAAACTGGCACGACGCCATGTTGGTAAGGATGTGAAATATCTTGAAATAACCTCACCTATATTTTCCTTTGTCACTCATTTCTATTTTGTTTCATTGTTTTTGTTTGTATTTCATGGAATTATATTGACTAATATCAAAAAGACAAAAGAAATCGATATATCTATATTGTATCATATTTGCTACAGCCTTTGAAGATTTCGTGTTGTATGGACATTGTAAGCCAAATGTATAGAAACACAGACTTGCATTTACATATATACAAAACGTGTCAACATGTATATATATATATATATAGCTAAATAAATAAATACATATATATATATAACTATATATATAAATCGCGTCAACATGTACATATAGTTATAGAAATTGCGTCAACATGTATATACATATATAGAAAATGCGTCAACATGCATATAGGCACACAGTAATCCAATCAACATGTATACGTATATATATACACAAAACACCTCAGCCTATACATATATATGTAGAAAACGCATCAGCCTATATATATATATATATATATATATACATATATATATATATATATATATATATATATATATACGTAGAAAACGCGTCAGCCTATACATATATACGTAGAAAAAGCGTCAATATGTATACATATATGCATAAAAAATGCTTCTACATGTACATATATGTACATGCAAAATCATCAACGGCCATGCCCACAAATGCAGACACGTCAAGGGTCATATATATATATATGCAACGGCCATGTATATACACAGCAGAAAACACTTAGCTTCCCAGACCATACACAATGTGTGTGTATAAAATATATGTGTGTGTATATATATATATATATATATGTGTGTGTGTGGGGGGGTATGTTGTTAGTTAGTTTCTGTATGCGTGCTTTCTTTCTAAGGACAACCAATTTCGAAAGGTGATCGATCAAGCAATGCGACAATAATGAAGATATATGCTAATATGAAATAAAAAAAATGTAAAACGAAATTAAATCAAGCTAATACGCCATCATTTTTCTGTTTTCACTTAATAAAGCAAAACAAAAAATTATTGCTTAATTTACATATTCTATTAATTTACATTCCCTAAAATCTTGCGAAATCGATACACAAAACACCGAACAGACTTCGGGTTACATAGAAAATAGTTGCTGCCTTATAGTATTGCTCTGTTTGTATCAACACGCATTCCCCAAAATTCTAAAATATTACACGTTGTACAGAATAAACATATTTTAAGTTACGCAGAACGCAGTATAGCCGAATGTTTATGGAGTTAGTTTCGTAGTCGATATGGCAAGGTTATCCGCTTGGCATCTTGGGCTAGTGTTATTTATCAGAAGTGCGGATCGACTGTTTGTATTTTTGTAAAAGTATGTACACCCGGGTCTCGAATAATCTACCCCCGAACTTGTCAAGTTTTCGGAACCCACCCTCGCTTATTAAATCCTACTAATCTCAGGCGAAATTTTATTTTAAGTGGTAGCATTCCTGTGACAATAAATTGTCTTTATACATTACAAAACTATGTATATTACTAGAAATCGCATATCTTATAAAATAAATATGATGGATTGGGTTCTAAATACGTAAACGAAACGAATAATTCAAGTTTTTGTAAAAAAAAAAAAAATGAATGGAGACAACTTAGAAATATTACCCATTTTCCACAACCCCTCCCGCTAATTGCCCCTCCCCTATTATTTGGGACCCGACAGTAGACAGAAACAATTTGCATGAGTCTCAGAGAGACTACCTGTACTTCAGAGAACCCTCCTTGTCACACTTTGAGACTTGATGAATCTTACAGAGAATTACATTATGGGTACACGTGTTTGAGGAATGTTCGTTACTTATGCGAGCACTTCGACCCATTTATCGAACAACTATAACACATCGTCGATACCGATTGAGGTCCAACCGCTTACGTAAAGAATGTTTGTTGTTTTATAGTGATTATTGTTCCCATGGTTTATTTATTGGTCGTGAGTTCAAATCTCATAGCATTCTGTGTTTGGTTTTCATACATTAGTTCTTCATACGTTTGGTTAATAACATAAAGAATAACGGGGAACGCCTTCTCAATTCTGTCCGGCGCTTCCGCCATTTGCTCATAATACTGAGAGATAGGGAGAGCGGGAAAAACGGGGGCAGTGACAGCGGGAGTTTGGTTCCTTTGTGTTCGGACCTGGTGTATATGTATATGTTTCACACACACTCATACTATGTCAATGATTAAGTTCGAAGTAAACTATATTGATGTTCTTGTAATAAGTGATGGTTGGTATTAAATATAGAAAAACAACTTTAGAAATACTTTGTTACTTTTAGACTTGATCAGTGATGCATAGTTTAACATAACTGTTAGATCTTTGGTTTACTAAAGAGATATTGATTTGAATGAATACTGGCTCACTTAATTCATGATGGAGTTGTAGGAACGCCGCTCTGACACACTCTGTTTATTTGGCATTTTAAACCTAGTACGTCCCATATATCTCCAGGATCGAACCAGATTTCTACGGAGGAAGTGAGAAAATTAAAATGGCAGATAGATGTCTTCATTAATTTAACTCAAAGGTCTTTCACCTCAGCACAGCAAGCCCAATAAAATACCTAGCCATTTAATCTGTCATTTCGCTACCTTTAAATTAAATAATAATATAATTGTTTCTACTTTTGGCATAAGGCCAGCAATTATCCCAGTGTATTACTGGTACTTTATTTCATCGACCCCGTAAAGATGAAAGGCAAAGTTATTCCTCAATTAGCAATAACTGTATTACACCTAAATCCAGCCTGTTCAGTCTAATATAAGTAAGCAATTGGCTCAGTCACGTCAATCGCAGACAATTTCTTAATCGAAAGAAGCAGAACTAGTGTTGCAAGTTTTTTCACCTGTCAAATTAAATTATCTCCCATATCTAGGTGAATTATCGTGTACTTTACTACAAATAGGGTTCTTTTCCGTTATATAACGGAATAATATACAACTATTATAAACAGACAATCACTCCCCCCCTCTCTCTCTCTCTCTCTCTCTCTCTCTCTATATATATATATATATATATATATATATATATATATATATATATATATATATATATATATATATATATATATATATATAGTGATTAAGGAATATGGCTCACGATCGTAAAGTCGTGAGTTTGATTACCGGCGAGACATTGTGTCCTGGGGCAATGCAATTTGTTTCCCGTTGTTCCATTCCACTCAGCTTGCAAAAAGGAGTTGTACCTGTAATTCGAAGTGACAGTGTTCTCTGTGTCACGCTGAATCTCCCTGAGAACTACGTTAAGGGAACGCGTGTTTGTTAAATGCTCTGCCATTAGCACGTTAATTTCCAGAACAGGCTGTATCATTGAACACTTCTCGTCATAATCGACAGAGTGCCACTACTATAATATATATATTATAGATTTTACTCCTATTAAAATAAGCATCTAGTAATCCGGGTGAAAAATATTAGATTTAACGCAGGAGAATGTTCTTTAATCAAACAACATGTTTTTGACACTATAACCTAAACTGTACTGTGTTTAACAAAGTAAACCATTATATCATTAGAAATTGTACATTTGCTTATGGGAATCTATAGTATAATATATAGTATAATTGTACATTTGCTTATAGGAATCTATAGTATAATATATAACCTAAAATGACTCAACAAGTAGACAAATCAGAGAAGCAACTGAAATAGAAGTTAGGAAACCGAAGTTCGATAGAAAAAAATGAATGGAATAACAACAACAACAACGATACACAAACACACAATAGTGACCTAAGATAAATATAAATAAATATACACAGGTACAATAACAACCACGCATGAACACACACTTGTGAGCAAACATAGAATACAAACATACACAGACTCTGGCACGAACACACATCAAACAGAAAACTCACACAAACGCATGCGCAAACAGACAACAATAAATAAGTAAATAAATAATAGAATAGGCATTACAATACAACGGGAAGAATCATAATAGTACCACTGATGATGTCACAGGTGTGTCATGAAAGAACTTTGATAGACTATATATATATATATAGTTTATATTTTTAACCGTTGCTCAATCAATGATAAACATTAATTGGCAGCTAAATTATCTATGAAGATATAAAATATACAGAAGCGAAAACCAATCGCAACCTAACAGTGAGTGTGTGTTATTATCATTTCTGGCAATATTATAACAATATGACCCTCCCCAAATATAACAATATTTATATATATATATATATATATATATGTGTTTGTGTGTGTGTGTGTGTGTGTGTGGATTTTGCCTTTCATCCTTACGGGGTCGATAAAATAAAGTACCAGTAATGCACTGGATAATTGCTGGCCTTGTGCCAAAAGTAGAAACAATTATATATAGGAATTGATAGCGTATTCTGAATTAATCGGTTTTCTTTCTGTGTAAGAGTTTAAAGTAAATGAGAATGGTAGGTCAAGTTGTTTTATTCTCAGCTCTAGTTAAGGGCTCTACGTAGTTCGTTGGTATGAGAGTCAGTGCTATGAAGAAATACTTTCCAGGCAGAAGCTTGGTTGGTAGCCATTTTAGTTGCTGAATAATTGTGGAATTGAGGGCATTTTCAAATAATGTTGATAAAATACAATGTGTGTGTGCCTCTGTGTGTGAGTGTTTGTAAAAAGCTGAAAAAATGAACTTGTTCACCGAATGCGGGCCCTAGGCCATAAAAAAGTTGGATTACCTTGACCCACGGTATGAAGAAGAGACTGACTAATACATGGTTACAATTTCAAGGAAATCAGTCTGACGTAACACCTAAAAAAACCCCTAAAAACCCCCCAAAACGCAGTTTTTCACCTAATGCGGGCCCTAGGGGATCAAAAAGTTTAATGTTTTATGTGCAAAATACTCCCTGTCACGAAAGTAATACACATGTAAAGTTTGAAAAAAGTCGGTTGGGTACTTCTCGAGTTTTAGGGATTCAAACTCACACACACACACACACACAGACAGACATCCTCATGGAAGTGACGTAACTTAGACATCAGACATACAGAAAGATATTATAAGGGTGCGACGTTATATGTATAAATCTATCTAAAAAGAGAAAGACTAAGAATTATAGAGAGAGACGCTAAATCCACCAATGCCGTCCCTTAAACAGCATTGTACCTTTGAAATATGTATAATAAAATATATATTTTGATTATGAGAATATTTTTCATCATTAACATTTTGAATAACATTAAATACTCCAGTAAAATCCACTGTCGAGTGCTTCTAATCTATTGTAAAATTGTATTCGTTGATCAATCAACGAACCATATTAATCTTTGGTTATATATATATATATATATATATATATATATATATACATATATATATATATATATATATATATATATATATATATATATATATATATATATATATATGTATGTATATACATGTATATGTATATATATACATGTATATATATATATATATATATATATATATATATATATATATATATATATATGTATATATATATATATATATATATATATATATATATATATGTATGTATATGTATATTTATATAGGTATGTATATATATATATATATATATATATATATATATATATATATATATATATATATATATATATATATATATGTATATATATATATATATATATATATATGTATGTATATGTATATTTATATAGGTATGTATATACATACATGTATATATATATATATATATATATATATATATATATATATATATATATATATATATATATATATATATATATATATATATATGTATATATATATGCAGGCTGGCCCTTAAGTAGCACACCATTATTGTGAGCTGTTATGCAAATTGTCAACCATTGGTCTCAATCAGCACCTTAATCTCAGATAATAGGATGATGAAAATGATACCTTTTTTATTTCAATATAATTTTTGTTATTAATAAAATATATATGGATACTAAATTGTTTGCAATGCTTTGGTGCGCGACTTTCGGCTCGCTCTGTATATATGTGTGTGTACACGCGCACACGCACACGCTCACACATACACACACACACTTACACACACACAGATACACCACACCACACACACACACACACACACTGTGTAATATGTATTGGTATAAACATGTTGGCACTAATATCGGTATTTACGTTGATTAATTTATTTAATTATTTATTTATATCATAATTTTGAAAGTAGCTTTTAGATTACTGCTATCCAGTAAGCCAATCGATTATACGTGCTGCCACTTGTCTAACAATGGAGCGTCTGTGTCTCTAGATTCATCAATAGTTACTACGTTCGAAGATCTCCAATGTATCATAATTTACTGAAACTCAGTCTCAAACACACATACTCACGCCACGCGTCATCACAGTTTATAACGTATAACGTCCACAGGCAATAAATTACTAAGCTTGAGACTATAATAAAAGACATTTGCTGATGATGCTGTTGTCCGATTGATCCTGGTAGCAGGTGGCTGTGAAGTGAACCATGTAACCCCAAGGAAAACCATGTAACCCCACGCAAGATATTTAGAATTGCTATTTCTATCAACAAACTATGTTCAGTACATCATTCTTAATGTCTATCTTATACTTGATTTAAGTATTTTCAATATTACTTGCATTGTATGCCATGTAGTTTTTCTTAATGGATTCGTATTTCTGTCTGTTAAGATTTGACTAAGCTCTGTCTCTGCAAGTCTTGTTATTGTTTACTGAGAACACCTGACACAGTTGAAAGTAGAGATTTTCTGCTCAGCTTCACTAGTGAAACCATCCACGTTTTCATTTTATTTTTATAAGAGACATGTATGAATTGTTAAACTAACGAGACTAGAAAAGCATATATAATTTTAGTGTTTATAGCAACAATCAATGGTGGCTTAAATCTAGTTAGTTCAACTTGTAATCTATATTAAAACATATTTTAGGTAATGTATGACATGTTTATCTTGTAATGAACCGTTGTATTATGAGTCATATACATGAATGAATAATTCGTAGCAGAAACTCAAATAGGAGTTAGAATCCAAGGTAAAGTTTTGTTTGCTATATACGAGGTGTGTCAGAAAAGGAAAATTACTTAGCGTGCTATGCGGTGTGCGTCACTGTGTGACGTAATATCCAGGGAGTATATACCTGTGATCTCATCTCTCTGCATCCATTGTGTGCGTTTGTTAACAGTTCATACATTTTATGCCGTCGAGTGAGAGACACAGAAAAAGGAACCAGCCAGATGTTTCTCGTCCGACTGGGAGCTGGGAAAACCTCCGGCAGAAGTACTCGAATGCTGCAACGAGTGTAGTGGACGAGCCGATGTTGCGCTCATGGGTTTTGAAATACAGCAAAAGGTGGAAGACGACCCTAGGATCGGAAGGCCTACAAGGAGCAAGACTGAAGCCAAAATTGAGCGACCGTCGCCTGACTGTTCGACTGATCGCAAATGAGGTGGGCATGAACTGCGACAGCGTTAGGAAGATTATCACTGAATATTTGGGCATGCGGAAGATCTGCGCGAAGATGATGCCAAAGCTGGTGAACGATGACCAGAAGGACCGGCACAGGCATGTGTGCCTGGACTTTCTCGAGCGCCCTGAAACCGTACCAGAGTTGCTGGGAGAATCATCACCGGTGGTGAGTCATGGATCTTCGAGTACGATCCGTTTTCCGGACATGGAAAATATCAAGAAGGCCGTGACGACGAAACTGCGAAGAATGCTCCAGGTGTGCATGAGGGCGTGGTGGTGGTGATGGGTATTTCGAAGGGTAAAACTTGTAGATTTTAGTTGAAATATTATTTTGGCGACCCCATTCCTCTTTCTATTCTGACACACCTTGTATGTGCCATCAAGGACTTAATTGACTGAGACATGGAAACTCACGCACGCACGCACAAACGCATCCCCCCCTCCCTACACACACACTCAAACTCACCCACTCACTCTCATATTTCTTGTATATAAAGAGCAAGAATCAACCTCCGCACTCCAAATGGGTATGTCCCTCATGTGTAATACGAACTGTGTTAAATCCTTCAGAAGCAACGTTGTGAATTCAGTCTCTGTCCCAGGCTCCGTGTCTCGACAAGCGAAAGGCCGCAATGCGTTTATTGTCAACCAAATAGAGATAGAAGCACCTAGTGTGTTGGATCTCCGAACCACCTCCTTACTGTGTTGGAGATAGCAATTACCATCCACAAGAAGGACTCCCTCGAGTTGGACTGGTTAATTTAGTATCAAATTAGTTAGGATCAACCTAGCCGCAATTGTGTTCACTAGGACCACGATGCAACATCCAGTTGAAGTTTTACAAAGCACGAAGATTGAAATGTTATTTAACAAAGAGTTTTTATCGAAAGTGGTTTCCAGTGTGACCGAGATGTACTTTCTCTCCGTGCAGGATATGCAGTCTAACTAACAATGTATATTGAGAGAGCAGTCACTTGGTATGCATAACCAAAGGTCTTTAACCAATATAAATTAATCTGCAATTATAGCAAGACACTGTTACAGGGTGCTTGACGCATTTTCCCACGAGCAACATACAGTGTGATAGCCGTCACTTGATATTTAATAATTTCATTCTGGGAGAAGGCTACTTATAGAATATATGTGTAAAATATTCCTCCCTAATGACACATATATTGCAAACTAGCGACATTAATAATATAGCAGCTGTGACCAAAGTACTTTCAATGTAAAACCAATTACCAGTAACACAGTTATATCAAATCATTTAGTCCTACTTATATTTACTGCCCATGCAGTATAGATTATAATAGCTTATTTGAATTTTAAGTACTCACACCTGAGATATGATTGCATTTTTATATTTCTCTTATTTTTATTTCAGAGTTCATTTAATTTATTGAGAGCGGATATTACTGTGTGCGTGTGTGTATAGATATATGTATATATTTATATGTATTTGCACACACATACATGTATATATATATATATATGTGTGTGTGTGTGTGTGTGTGTGTGTGTGTGTGTGTGTGTGTGTGTGTGTGTGTGTGTGTGTGTGTGTGTGTGTGTGTGAGTGTGTGTGTGTCTGTATGTGTGTGTGTGTGTGTGTGTATGTCTATCATTTCATATACTTTTTCCAGTCATTGCACAGAGGCTATTCTGACACTTTGTCGTGAAGGCTTTAGCCTATCATATCATATCTAAGCCACTTTGATACTTTTAGTTGCGTCTAAACCAGAAGAATTCATCTGTAGAGATAGAAATTTCAGTAATTGTCACGTCTTTTCGTAGAGGAATTCTTTGTAACTGGATTGTTGCTAACACATCGATCAATTTTTATCTTTTCTTTCGACAGGCTTACATATTTTTATCACCGGATAAAATTCCAAAGAACAGCAAAGCCGAAAACATACTTTAAAAAATAGACAAAATAAAATGGATGGATATATTTTGAAATATCAAAAAATTATTTCCTATGGAATTTGTTTACAGAGTTATAGCAGTTTAACATTTGAATAAAAAGTAAAATATTTCCAAACAATAGATGAATATATGCATGTGAGGACAGGTTATCCTAACAACGGAAAACATTTGTTAGCACGTCCGGTATATCAATAAACAAAATACCAATAATACCGTGAGTGTTAAAACTTCATGCAAGATGACATGAAAATACATTGTTAGAATGGTTATGCACTGGAGGTATTAAAAACGCCCCTTTTCCTTCCTTCCTTCCTGCTCAGCGTTCAGTTTGGCTATTATAGAATATTATAGTATATTTCTATTGGCAACATAGCAATTTGTGATATGATGAGTCAGGAATTTACAAATAATTTAAAAAAGAAGCAGCACATATTTGGTGCAGTTTCTACCACTTCTCATCTCTATATCTGAATACATCAATTCCAAGTAAATTCCGCCATGGCCAATGTTTGCATATCTAATATTCCGACAGATTTTATTTTATATATCTTCTTTTATTTTCTTAGCTGTATCGTTCTCTCGCCCTCGCTATCTTTCTTACTCTCGCTCTAGATATATTTCTCGTCTCTTTCTCTCGCTCTCACCCTCGCATTCTCTCTTACCCCCACCCTCGCATTCTCTCTTACCCCCCACTCTCGCATTCACTCTTACCCTCACATTCGCATTCGCTCTCACCCTCACTCTCGCATTCACTCTCACTCTCTCTCTCCACTTCGCTCTCTCTCGACCTCGCTTATGATCTCTCTCTCGCTTTCGCTATCAATTTCGCGCTCTCTCTCTCTCTCGTGTTCGCTCTCTCTCTCTTACTCTCTCGATCACTATCACTTTTGCTCACTCTCTCTCTCACACTCTCTCTCTCACTCTCTCTCTCCATCTATATCTCTCTCGATCGCTATCGTTTTCGATCTGTCTCTCTCCCTCTCTATCTCTCCATCATTTTCGCTCTCTCTCTCTCTCTCTCTCTCTCTCTCTCTCTCTCTCTCTCTCTCTCTTTCTCTCTCTCTCACCCTCTCTCCATCATGCTACGTGTCGCTCTCTCGTTTTCACACTATCTCCCCCTTCTCTCTTTCATTCCGCCTCCCTCTCTCCATATAGCTACTCCTTTTCTATTTGGGAAATGACCAAATTCATTGCCGATTGTTATATTTGTTAAAATCTCTTAATCCTAGAGACGGAAGTTATTGGACACATTTTTCTCAACTATTGTTTATTGTGATCGAGTATAGTCTATATTGGCACATAGGATTACATTACCCATGTCCTTAGTTTATTATAATACTGGAGTTGATTTGAAGGAGCTTTGGAATTATGACAAGATCAACCAAGTCGAAGATACCTTTCTGGTATTGCTGAAGAGCAATGTGTTCCGTACAATTAAGCGTGTCTGTGTGTGTGTGTGTATATATATATAATATAAAAATGGCTTCTACAGGACTAGAACTGTTTCATTCGAAGGAAATCAACTGTGCTTTCCTGGTGATATCCTTCGAATGAAACATTTCTAGACCCGCAGAAGCCATTTCTATATTAAACATGATGTCTACACTCTATTAATCTATTGAGTACCTTACTTACTGAGGTTACCTCGGATTGAACTCGGGACTGACTCGTACACACATGTATATATATATATTTATATGTACATGTGTGTGTGTGTGACATTACGTATTAAACCAAAGCTAGTATGTAATACATAAATCGTCAATCTTCCCATTTACTCGATTAAATTAATCTGTAGCACATTTTAACTTATCTTAGAAATGATTATTACAATCTTCTATTTTGGCAATTGTTATCTTTTCTTGTGACGAGTGTTTAAGACTTATATCAGATTGGAAGGAAACTCTTCCAAAATTTTTATTGAGCGAATGGCAAAAGTTCAATACATTTTACACTTCCGTTCGCTCCGCCTCCCCCTCATCCTCCTCCTTTTTGCTTTTTTTCTTAATCTTCTTGCCCGTCTCCACTAGACCCCCCTCCCCCTCCTCCCATTTATTCTTAAGCGGGTCGTGGGGTCAGAGTCCTCAAAAGCTCCTTCCAGTGGGTCTTGTCTGAAGCAATGTTATCCAACGATCTTGCTAGGGGTCTAAACCCGGGTCTCCTATCGTTTGGTTTTGCCAGTAATATCTGTCTAGCAATTCTTTGCTGAGGCATTCAAATTAAAATCAAACTAACTAGTATCATAGTTTCAGTTGCCTTTCGCATATATCCTCCACTGTTTACGACACAAGTACCATCACTTCCATCAAAATAATCATTATGAAATCATGCCTTCTACATATCACCAGCCTTAACCCTTTCAAGAATGCATTTCTAATGAAATACACTCTGTTTCAATTAATGAAGAATTTTGAGGGACTTATTAAAATTATTATTTCATTACAAAGATAGCAATTTAATGTAAGGTTCTTAAATAAAATTATGTTGCAGGATTTTTTATTTAAATTTGAATCCTTGAAATGGATGCTTTTATTTCATAAAACCATTCGGTCTTGGCCAGGCTAGTAACTAAATGGTTAATATGGTGTTTGCAGCATAACCTTTTCATTATTAACACGTTCATGACTGTATTTCACATGAAATGCACTATATTTTAATTAATTAATGAAGAATTTCGAGGCATTCACAAAAATTATGAATTATTGCATTACAAAGATGGTAATTTAATGTAATGTTCTTATATAAAATTATGTTGGAAGATTTTAATTTAAATTTGAAACCTTTAAAATGTGTGATTTTGTTTTATAAAACCAGAGCCGGTTTGGCCAGGCTGGTAACTGAAGAGTTAAACATGCATTAATCAAAACTCCGTCGAGGTAAGAATTAAATGATGTTTTATTTTATTTCAAGCACTTTTTTACTCTATCCAGGCGAATAATTATGTACTTATATTAATTGTTAGAAATATAAATTATGATTAAATCTCTTCGACTGCTTTGCAGAAAGTTGCTACAAAATATGTTCAAATTAAAACTTGTGCAATTGTAATATATCAATCACATACTGCGTCAACTTTCTCTGTCCCCTCTCCCCATATCTCTCATTCTCTCACTCTCTCTCACTCTCTTTTACATATATGTGAATATAATTGGTATATATATATATATATATATATATATATATATATATATATATATATATGTATATATATATATATATATATACAGGGAGCGTAACGAAGTTACTGTAGGTTCACCCAGCTGAGCACTCGATGTTTAGGTTCACGTCAGTGGCGAGACAGTGTAATATAATAATAATTGTTTCTACTTTAGGCACAAGGCCAGCAATTATCCAGTGCATTACTGGTACTTTATTTTATCGACCCCGTGAGGATGAAAGGCAAAGTCAACCTCGGCGGGATTTGAACTCAGATCGTAAAGGGACGTAATTATGCTGGAAAGCATGGCGTCCGACCCTCTACCGATACTGCCAATCCACCGCCCTGTAATATAATAATAATACATGGTTTAACAGTTCGTCCTTGTATTTATTTCTGTTTACCTTTTACACACACACACACATACACACACACACACACACACACACAGACACACACACACACACATATATATATATATATATATGGGAATTGATTCATCTTCAGATATTATTGGCCTCTCTTTGTGGTTCCTCTATTCAATGATATTTAGAATCTTTGCACGCATACAAAGGACATATACCGGTTGACTTTGCCTTTCATCCTTACGGGGTCGATAAAATAAAGTACCAGTAATGCACTGGGTAATTGCTGGCCTTGTCCCTAAAGTAGAAACAATTATTTGGAGTTCAAATCCCGCCGAAAGTAGCTTTGCCTTTCACCCTTACGGATGCACCACTAACGTACTGGGGTTGATTTTATCGACTTTCAGCCCCTCCCAAAATTGCTGGCCTTATGCCTAAATCAGAAACCAATATTTGATCAAAGCCGTAATTAATCACCGGTATTCACAAAAATGGCAGGTTTCATGTCAGGTTCCCACTCTTATAACAATGCCGTAACAGCAGTCGAGTGCCCTTCCATCCGGGTGGAATTACTCTACACCTTGACATCAATGAGTAACATTTCTGAATTCCTGTGCACAAATGGTTTATCATAACTGTCTAACGAGCCTCATCTACTCCGGATTTGAAATCAAGGTCACCCTTCTAGACAACTTGTCACCCAAGATTAATATGTTCTGTCTACCCTAGCAGCTGGTTTTAAGGCACCAGTAACTCGCCATTTCCCCTCCTCCTTCTCTGTTCTAAATATTTCCTCCACCGGTTGTGCAGGAGTTGGGCTTTCAGTCATATATCCACCCTGGTAGTGAGAACATTAGGATATATATATGTGCGTGTAGATGAGTGTGTAGTGGCCTAGTGGTAAAGGTGTTGGACTTATGATCATAAAGTCGTGGGTTCGATTCCTGGGTTGCGTGTTGTGTTCTTGAGCAAAGACTTCATTTCGCGTTGCTCCAGTATACTCAGCTGAAAATGAGTACCAGCAATAGCTGGGAGTTTAACCTTGCGATGGACTGGCGTCCTGTCCAGGGGGGAGTCTTGTATTTTTACTCGCTTCACGCCATGAAACCGGGATAGGCACCGGCCAAATCTGCCAATCTGCCTTTTTGCTTTTTAGATGAGTGTGTATGCTAAAATCAACAAGGTATAAAACATAGTGGAGCGATCGAATATACTGAAGATATGAGTGTAACGCTTGATATGCGTATGTATATATATATCCAAAAGTGCTGACAGACATGTGTGTTTTTCCCCTTTTTTTCCTCATTTTTTCACGTTCATTCATTCCCCGTTCTCACTCTTTATCTTTATATTTTATCTTTTATGTCTAACTCTATTTGATGAATGATTAGTGTCCAAAATGTTTCCTGCTATTTCAAGATTTAATCTAATATGTTTCTTCAATGTACTGTGTTGTTTGCTTTGTTATTTCTGTTTACTTTTTACACACACATGTGCGTGTGTGTGTGTTCTTGAGCAAGACACTTCATTTCACGTTGCTCCGGTATACTCAGCAGAAAATGAGTACCAGTAATAGCTGGCGATGTAACCCTGCGATGGACTGGCGTCCCACCAGAGGGAGTCTTATGATATCAGTCGCTTCAAGGGCTAAGCACCGGCCAAATGAGCCTCTAGCTTCAGACAGACTTTAGACTTTTATACACACCACACACACTCACATATATGTAGGTCTACACACATATTTGCCAATATATCTATATATATTGTCATACATATTTACACTATATAACTTGTTAAGTAAGATATTGTTGACTGTCATAGTTGCGGGAGCAGAAACGTTCTAGTTCAATTGTTAGTTTTTGTGAACTGAATACAAAACGTGTTGTATGTATATATTTTACCTTTTCAATACAGGACTATAATCATGCTGGCATAATAGACATATTACCTAATATCTTATTCCAAAATAAAAGATGATTAAATGTATTTTTCCTTCGTAAAATAAGAAACGAGACTCTTTGTTAAACAATACACTGATACAAGACCAAATTTCATCATTCACGGTGTGCATCCAATGAAAATATTTTCTTACCAGTTAAGTTTACATTGCAATCATCCATTATAAAGAATTAGATTAGTTTGGCAAATACACTGAACAAAGACAGTTAAAGAATATAAGAGCAGAATATAAACTAAAGAATTTAAAAGGAAAATTGCAAAGAAAGTTATCAAATTTTTCTTGGGCGACAGTTCAGCTTGCTTGAGTGATCAGAGAACTTAATAATTCACCCATCTCTTGGTGTATTAATGCCATCTCTTGTTGTGTAATTTAAGATACAGGCATTTTGGTGAGATGTTTCAAAATAAAACGTTTCTTTCCTTGATGGTAATTGTAAGTCTAGTTGTTTAGTGATACAGTTGCAACGTAAGAAATATATTTCACTGCGACAGTAATGAGAGTAAAATAGGGAAGATGGATACCGTTTGTTAGCCTGTGTGATGCAACGTATCTGTAATAGTCACGCCGCTTAATCTCCCTGAGTGTTACTTTAAGGATACTTTAAGCATGTCAATAGAAAATGTATGTCTGAATATATGTGTGTGTATACTCTAGACGTATCTGAGGAACTTGCATATCCACAGCCAGGTTCGATCCACAAATAGATCTATCTCGAGCTGTTGTTCGCCGGAGAAACAATTGTAATACGTTAATAAATTGTTTCGATGCATCACTGATTCTTCGTTTTCCATATTATTATACTCTGCTCTGAGGGGGCGTATAGTGCTCAACCGGCATACCGCCTATGGACGCATCCAAGCAATCTTACTACAAATAAATGTATATATATATATATATATATATATATATATCATCTTCCGTATTCCCAATCTTTGCTCCCAAATACAGGAAGCCCTCAACCAATTCTAGCGGCTTCCCGCCTACATTAGTGATCCACTCTGGCTTCTCAACATTCTCTACCAGATATTTTGTTTTAGTCTCATTCATTCTCAGCCACACACTCATCGACACAGTCTCAACCTCCCGCATCAAATCCTCTGCCTCCTTCACTGTATTTGTCACCAAAAGTCAGCTCAAAAGTGACACAGAGGAGATTGAGGTTAGCTGGACATGCTCCCCGACATCCAGAGTTGACATTGCACGCAGTGGTCCTTTGGGAGCCCCTACATGGACACACTAGAAGAGGAAGACCAAGGTTAACGTATGGTGATGCCCTAAGGACATACACTGGTCTGTTGGAGACGCAGGACATGGCAGCGATAATGAGGGACAGAGACCGCTGGAGAGAACTGGTCCATGGATCTCGGGAATTTTACCCGCCTTAGAAAAAAAAAAAAAAAATATATATATATATATATATATAGGGCAACCCAAAAATGTATACAAGCTTTGATTACTTGTACAGGTAATATTTATTAGAATGCTGTTGAAGTATGTCTGCATGTATATATATATACATGCAGACATACTTATATATATATATATATATATATATATATATATATTATTATATATATATATATATATATATGTATATATATATATATATATATATATATATATATATATATATATATATATATATATATATATATATATATATTGGCGACTAAACTGGCAACCCCAACAAGGTTTCTTGGTGAGGAGGGTAACTTTGGACATCCTGCAGGACTAAAAACAAAACCTGTCAAAGGGCAAAGGAGCTCTTAAGAATCAATGGCCATCCAAAATCACCGGGAGAGATGACCCTTTAGCCTTTGTCAAGGCAGAATTCTAGGAGAAGGAAAACTCTGATATAACACCTGCAACCCTCATGGTATCCAATGATGTTGACTTGTTCTTCTTTTTGGTAAATATCATCTTGGTTAAGAGAGTGGGACTGGCTTTGTGCAGTGCCTTTGCTCACTATAAAAGCTTCACGGCACAGGCATTGCTTTATATCTGGAGATCTCTCTGCACTTGTCGTCACATGGTACCATGGGCCCAGCACTATGTGTCAATAATTGTCACAATTGAAGTGTTTGTACCAGAGTTTTCAAGTCGCTGGCTGGACTAAAAAGTCACATTCGTTCAGCGCATCGGTAGGGGTTCTCCTACATGGATATAAAGTAGTGGCCGTACTCGAAAACGAGTTGGCAGCCGCCATATATATATATATATATATACCCCAGACAACCATTTGCCTCCATCATGGATCAACCAAGCGCTCTTGCCCTAATACATATTTTGATCTGCTTATCCTCAAGAACTATGCCTGTAAATAATATTATTCTTTTTTCCCATTACCTTATCAAGTTCCACATCACCCGCTTTTTTTTCTTTTTTATTCTTTTTACTTCAAAAACCTTGTTTGTAAATAATTGGTTCTACTTTAGGCACAAGGCCAGCAATTACCCAGTACATTACTGATACTTTATTTTATCGACACCCTAAGGATGAAAGGCAATGTTAACCTCGGCGTGATTTGAACTCAGAATGGCAAGGGCCATAAATCCATGCGTCAAAGCATGGCGTCCGACCCTCTCCCGATACTGACAATCCACCGCCTTTTTTGTAAATAATATTATTCTTTCTTTCCGATTTCTATAACATGTTCAACATCACATCATTTTCTCTCCAACATTTTACACCAATTCAAATTCCCCCCTTTGATAATCCATAAGATGCTCAAACCGGTAATAGACAATCATTAAATATATAAATGAATAAACAATTAAATGCCATTGTTAATTAATAAATAAATTAACTAATACCTTAACACTTCACACAAAATAAAATATTTTGTTTTAAACATTTTCTAACCCAGAAAAAAAAGATAAAAGGAAAAGAAAATATTTGTCTTCCTAATAATCGTTTTTTTCCCCTATTTTCATATATATATATATATATATATATATAATATTAATAATAATAAATTTCAAGACTAAAATCCAAAGAGGGCAGCGATTATTTGCTTAAACTTTAATCTGTTATTTTAATAAATATATATATATATATATATATATATATATATATTTATAAAAAATAAACCAAAGAAGCCTTCAATACATCAAAAGTCTTTATTAGCCAACAATGTTTCGTCCTATTAAGCACTCATCAGGGCAAGTAAAGCTACAAGAAGCACTATCGGCCAATACAAGCCAAAAACTCAGAAGAATATGGAGTATACATCTATTAAAGCTTAGGAAAGATATCAAGAAAAAGTTAGCTAAGATTAAGAGTGAGCAGTTACAAACATAGATATAGACCAAATAGCAAGGAAGTGATTAACATGTTGAACCCACATTGTAAATATATAATGCAAAAACTTGAAATACAAATGGTAATATAATGCGAGAATTAAAGTACGATATAGAATAGAATATAATATTATAGATGGTGATAATAAAATATATGTCTGTGTATCTCAACCACGTAAATATATGTATTAAGCATTTCCTTAGACTCTGTTTGATATTAGATATTAACGTTGTTATATCATATCATTTTTATGTAATCGTATTATAGATTTTAATATATGTTATTTGTAGTACTGTTCTGTTATATTTTGTAATATTTTGTGATATTTTGGTAATATTTATGCCAATGTAAAACGACTTGACCTCCGTGTATTTGTTGCAATGGTATAGATATTTTTGTCAACACAATCTTTTCAACACAATTTAGTTCTATATGATTTTTTTCTTACCCTGTGTAAAACTTTATACTATTTGTTAACCTTGAATTATATATATGATGTAATTTTGTATATCTTTTGATGCCAATATATTATAATATTGTTATTATAATGTTATTATAATGTTTTTATATTGTTTATGCACACTGACAGGGAATTATATATTATATTTTATTTTTATTTTTATCTTTATTCTTATTTTTATCTTTATTATATTATACTGTAAACAATATATATATATATATATATTTAAATACTTCATAAGTGTTAGTTTGTGTTTGTACTAATGTATATATGTATACATATATATATATACATATATTGTGCTTTTTATTATCACCATCTATTATATTATATTATATTCTATATCGTACTGTAATTCTCGCATTATATTACCATTTGTCTTTCAAGTTTATGCATTATATAATGTTTACAATGTGGGTTCAACATGTTAATCACTTTCTTGCTATTTGGTCTATATCTATGTTTGTAACTGCTGACTCTTAATCATAGCTAACTTTTCCTTGATATCTTTCCTAAGCTTTAATAGATGTATACTCCATATTCTTCTGCGTTTTTGGCTTGTATTGGCCGATAGTGCTTCTTGTAGCTTTACTTGCCCTGATGAGTCCTTAATAGGACGAAACATTGTTGGCTAATAAAGACTGTTGATGTATTGATATATAAATGTAATTTGATTGGTTATAAATGAAATTATATATATATATATATATATATATAACTCCTATTGATTCTCTGCAATTACCAAGCTCAAAGTATAAATACTGAGCATCATATAATAATATATGTATTAATAAACACAGTAAGTCGTGTGTCTAAAATTACGAGGGTTCAAATACCACATTGTTTTGACAAATTGAACCAGAAGCATAGGGAAAATACAGAAAATACACAGACCGTCTCAATAACTATTACATCTCCCGATGTAATAGTTGTTGAATCGTTAAGATCTTCTTCCTAGATATGTTAATATTTATAAAACAAACTTTGTATGTTATCTGATGAGTGCATACCAATGTTTTGGTACCCTTGAAATATATATAATAGAATAAATATGGTTTTATAAATATAGTTTCCAGAAAACTTGTCGAGTTCTTCAAATCAGTTATAAATGTATATATTTGTTGAATTACCAACAAATTAAATATCCCTTTTGCTTATATATATATATATATATATATATATATATATATATATATATATATATATATATATATATATAAAATATTAAAGATACTATTTATAGTTATGTATATACTATACTATAAACAACTATAAACACGGAAGGTCAGTAATTTATTACTACCTTATTACCAGTAAGAGAAATATCTCTTTGTAAGAATATCATTTGTTTTACAGAGCAATAATATATATATATATATATATATATATATATATATATTTTAAATAGAAATACCATTAAAATGTCTTACTCTACGACTCCTAACCTTGCACATAACATCACAGATTCAAATTTTGCTAAACTACCTAGCCGTAGGAACACGTGCAACCCTGTAGTTAGTACTAACTGTAATTGTAGGAATCGGCTTGATTGCCCCCTATCCGGGAAATGCCTCTCTAGTAACATTGTCTACAAATGTAAGGTTGAAACACCCACGTCCCGTAGGGCCTACATAGGGTTAACCAGCAATAGATTCAAGCAGCGTCATTACATGCATACCCATTCTTTTCTTTACCCTCTAAGAATGAATAGGACGTCACTTTCAGCTTATATCTGGAGTCTAAAAGACAACCACACCCAATATAAGTTACACTGGGAGATCCTAGCTAGGGCTAGATCGTATAACGGAAATAAAAGACCTGGTGACCTCTGCGCCGCTGAGGCCCTCGAAATACTGTACGCCATAGACCACATATTAAACAAAAAATCTGAGGCAATTCCGGCTTGTAAACATAAATTGCACAAAACTCTCCTGTATTACAGCCCCACATTATACCCTAACGGATAGCACGATCTATACGCGGATATTTTCCGTCTTGATGTAGTAGCTAAGTATATGCTATGTTTATACCATTACTTATTTGCATAAGTAAGTATATATTACTTGTATGTATTGTGAAGGTACGTATACTTTCTCGTACGTATATTTGATTGTATATGTTATGGCGTATATTTTATATATTCTGGTACATATGCTTTTGGTTATGTATATACGTGAGTTTTGCGTCTGTGTGAGGATGCGGGTTCGTACGTATGTAGGGTGTGTGTATATGTGTACTTCGTGTTTTGGTTGATTTACGTCTCCGCACAGTTGTGTATTTACATGTAGGTATGTGTGTGCGCTTGTTATATACGTATTTATTTTTATACGTGTATTTATTTATTTGTATGCACGCACACACACACATATATTTATATGTGCGTGTATTTGTATACCTATGGCGAGGGTTTTCGCGTATGCTTGTGTATGTACGTATTTGGATGCGTGTATGTATTTATTTATTTCAATTACCTCTGTATTTTATTTACTTTATTTTTAACTCTGAAGCCGGGAATCATTCTGTTTCCTAGTTAGAATTTTAGTCTACGACTTCAGTTATACCATTTACGTGGTTTTGTCTTTGCGTGCAATTGTTCTCCACGCTCCACATATGACGTATTATCTTCGTTTTTTCCGTCCATGTCAGAGAACGTCTCCCAGAACCACCTGATAGAATATTAGTCTACGACTTCTTTTATACCATAAACGTGGTTCTGTCTTTGCGTGTAATTGTTTTTCACCGCTCCAGATAATGACGTATTATATTCGTTTTTTCCCGTTCTTTGCCAGGGAACGTTTCCACGAACCAAATTATCGTCTTCCTGTCTTCCTCCGGTTGCAACGTTTTTTTTAAATATTCACTTCTGCGTTTAGAGATTGACTTTGTTAGTTTCAGAAGATCCCGTTAAGGGTGAAAGCAGCGATTCTTTGCTTAAACTTTAATCTGTAATTTTAATAAATATATATATATATATATATATATATATATATGTGTGTGTGTGTGTGTGTGTGTGTGTGTGTGTGTGTGTTTATTGCTCTGGTTTCTTTTGTTCCATGGAGCGCTTGCCACATAAATAGGAAATTGAGTTTTGCTTATTTCTACCCGCTAAATACGATTCTCGGTGAATCTATATATATATAGAACTGTGTATATATATATATATATATATATATATATATATATATATATATATATATATATATATATATATATATTTATATATATATTGAACTGTATATATATATATATATATATATATATATATATATATATATATATATATATATTTATATATATATTGAACTGTATATATATATATATATATATATATATATACATATATATATATATATATATATATATATATATATATATAAATGTATAAATATATATATATATATACATGAAAAGTATAGCAGTTATTGTAGCGAGAAGCTAACAGTATTCCATAAAATATAAGTGACTATAGCGTCAAAATGGGAAAATAGTTAACATAAGATATGGGAAAAATAATTCAAATTCAATTCAAAAAGAATCAGGATATAGATTTATCCACAGAATTTAGAAAAAATCCAGGGAGAAATCAATAGAACCTTAACTCAAGGTAAAACAAAGTCTAAAGTACTCATCCTTCAATTTGGGACACCTTCAAATGCTCTGTATAGTCCTGAAAAGACTATTTCACGAAAATGTTCAGTGTGGATGGTCATGGTTGGAACTCGTTCATCAGCAGAGCTCAACATAGTAACCAAGGTCTCACTGTTTAATATATATATATATATATATATATATATATATATATATATATATATATATATATATATATATATATGTATATATATACATATATGTATACACACACGCATATATATATATATATGTATATATATATATACATATATGTATATACACACACACACACACACACAGCCCTCTTTGGATTTTAGTCTTGAAATGTATTATTATTACTATATATATATATATATATATATATATATATATATATATATATATATATATATATCGTTTCTGAATTTGTTTAGCAAGATTCTTTATCTTGTGTTTGAAACGTGTGTTGAAACCGATATTGTTATACTTTGGGAGGGTCATGTTGCCAATAAGAAACGCACGCACCAGATGCTTTCACTCCAATTTATTATAAATTAAATTTATAAATTTAAGAATTTATAAATTTCCGGTTGGCTGGTTGGTTCCACAACCGGACGGTGGTTCATATATTGTCAAAGTTCGTTCGTCACACATCCTGTGACCTCTTCAGTGACTGGGGATTATTCTCTGTTTGTTTGCCTCTCATTTGTTCTATCCTACGCCATCTTTTTTTTGTGTGTGTTGTGTGTTACATCCGCTTGT
>OZ024742.1:187751505-187776505 GCA_964016885.1 Eledone cirrhosa
TATATGTATATATATATGTATATAGACATATATATATATATATAGAGAGAGAGATAGAGATAGAGAGAGATATATTTGTATATATATATATATATATACGTATATATATATTTTTATGTATATATATATGTATATATATATATATATATATATATATATATATATAAATATAAATATATACGATTAGATATATATGTATGTATACATCTATGTATATATGTATATGTCTACACATATGTATCTATATGTATATGCATTTGTATGTATATGCGCGGGGACATAGAAATAGTCGGCCTGTATATCCGATCGTGCAGTCAAACCACTGGGGATGAAGGACCCACACAAATGTATCTACATCTAAAATCTGGCCTCTCGTGTTAGCACCAGGGAACACTTTCTTAAGAACTACTAAATTCTAACTCTAAGTACAATATATCACCCTTTCATTTCTTTTATTTCTTTGTATTCTCCCTTTCCTCATCTTCTTCTTATTATTTTTTATTGTACCCTACAATGTATCTTACTTGTCACTTTTTACATCTGTAACTTCTCTATCTATTTACGATACATGTTTTATTATTTATGTTATTGTTTTAATTATACACTGCTCTATTATTGATGTCACTGTTTTGTTTTACGCTACTCCTCTATATAAGTCTTGCCTCGAGTGAATTATTTTCATATCTATGTGCTCTGATGTGTTGACATGTGGTAAACAATGTATTGGAGCGCGATTGACGCAAACGCAAGCAATTAGCGAACTCTAGACACACCTGATCAACGAAACAATTGTCAGTACTTTAAATAAAGCCCTTATTGTACAGCCAACCATGTTACTCTTCTTTCTTTATCTATGTATATATACACACACACACACACACACACACACATACACACACACACACACACACATATATATATATATACATATATATATATATAGCATGTGACAGCGGCCACACCCCGGTAAACAGCCCGAACCAGGTAGAGGGTAGCCGGACGGGTCTGAACCCCCCAGTAGAGTTAGATAGGGATGCCTGCCCCTGCATGCGAAGACTGGACCCGGCAGAGTGGATGGAGGAGGACAACATCGTCCCAACGCTTACAAAGGCGGTGACAGCAAGCGGTGTTGAGCGCTAGGGCACTACAGACGTCGTGGCCATCCACTGCAGCCAAGGATGTCCGTGATCGTGACGGACCTTCGTACCACCGGATTCTGGCATGTGCGGCGGAGTGAGTGGGACCGTCACTGTGCACTGCCCCCCCCCCCCCACTATAAACCTTTCCCGCACGGGTTTCTTCTATAGCGTGCACTCCCAAGGCCCTGCGGCGATAGGTAATTTCTGGGAGTTGCCAGTCTGACTCCGGTCTTTTCCCCTTCCCCCACTGTCCCCGGAACTGCAATCCACCATCTTGCCCACGGTAGACGGGAACAACAATAAAGAAGATGCCATAATCGTTTACGATGGACAACCAACATATATATATATATATATGCATATATATATATGATTCGATGTATATGTGTGTATGTATGAATGAAAATAAAAACCACGTCACAGCATGTGTGACGAAAGAACTTTGAGAATATATAAACAATGATCTAGTTATCGAACAAACAAGAACATTTATAATAAATCGAAGTGAAAACAAACCGGTGCATCTGTTTTTATTGGCTGTATGACCCTACTAAATATAACAATATATACATATATATATATATATATATATATATATATATATATATATATATATATATATGTATATGTATTATATATATATATATATATATATATATATATATATGTATATGTATATATATATATATATATATATATATATATAGTATTAGATATGTGTGTATGTATATATATATATATATATGATTAGATATGTGTGTATGTATGTATATATATATATATCTATTATATCGATGATTAGATATATATGTGTGTATGTATATATATATATATATATATATATAGCTATTATATCGATGATTAGATATATGTGTGTGTATGTATGTATATATATATCTATTATATCGATGATTAGATATATATGTGTGTATATGAATTACACAATTATCAAAGTTATGTTCAAATCATGTTATTGCTGACAATCGTTTCTTCAAAACTTTCGTTTGGAGTAATCGGAGCATTAGCAATATTTGTATATATAATTAACCTCCTATTCAACTGAACTATCATATAGATACATATATATCGATTTTGTGAACAACACTTTCGTATTTACAGGATATAATGGATGCAACATATATTATACAAGAATTGTACAATAATTAAAATTAAAATTAAAAGCACAGAGTGGAATACATGCGACAGATAATATAAGGTAATAGTCTAATAATTAAAGAGGCATTGAGGAAGAATGAGGACACTAGGCAGTACATATGCAAGCGTGTAGAGATTGCACATGTGTTAGTCATATATATGAAGGAAACAAGCAAAGGTATCGGAAAACTTCATTAGTAACCCTTCGATAAGACTAATTTGCCCTTCCAAATCTGACATTGGTATTATGAGCAAGAAAATATTAGATAGGATCATCCCACAGTTTAAGCATAACATATATCTTAACCAGTGAGGAAATACAGGTGAAGTTATTGAATGGTTCAAGGATATTAATAAAAAAATTATACAATTTGATATCAATTCATACTACACTTCTATTTCCTCTATCCTAATAAGGCATTAATTATAGCCTTGAACAATAGTGACCTGACTAGATTCGAAACTGATGTCATCCTTGCGGCTCGAAAAACCATAATTACATTTGAAGATCAATTATGGGCCTGCAAGGATACACATAACAACTTTGACATAAAAATGGGATCTAGTGACTCGGCGCAGGTCACTGATTTGGTGGGCCTATATCTACTAAATGAAATTCATAAGAACCTACCCTACCTCAATGGTGGTTTATACCACGATACACTATTCCTTATAGACTATACAAAAATTAATATAGAAAGAACTAGGAAACAGTTACATAACATTTTCAAAAACTTCAACTTAAGTATAACCTTAGATAAAAACACTAAAAACGTTAACTTCCTTGATGCTACCCTTTGCTAGGACTCTAAAATATATACACCTTTTCATAAACCAAACGAAAAACTAATTCATGTGGATACCAACTCTAACCACCCTAAATCCATATTAAACTCAATTACTAAAGGAATATCTAATAGAGTCTCTAATCTATCATATAACGAAACCATATTTAACAATAATTCCCAATACTATAATGAGGCCTTAGCTAAATCAGGCCATACAAATGAATTGAATGTCTACCTAAAAAATCACATAGTTACAACATTATTACTAACAATATGGCCATGAGGAAAAATAATAAAAGTACTAGTCACACTAACTCTAATACAAAGGGTAATATGAAACTTAACTTGCACCAAAATAAATACCACAATAATAATATAAACAGAAATACAAATACCTAAAAAAACATTACAAAAAAACAAAAATAGAAGAAAAGCTAATACATTCTTCAATCCCCTTTCAATCTAAACGTCTCTAACAACTTGCCTAAGGCTTTCTTTTCAATCCTAGAAAAGAACTTTCCAACCGGTCACAAATACCATAATCTTATCAATAAAAATACCATTAAAATCTCTTACTCTACCACACCTAACATCGCATACCATATAGCTAGTAGTAATAAAAGGAAGATTAATAATTATTTCCAACTAATTAAAACACAACAGGGGGTAAACTTACAGAACAACATAGTACATGTAAATCCTAGTAGCAATAATAATAATAGTAATAGCACTATGTGAAATCAATAACAATAGGAACGACTAGCAACCAGATTTCTACACAACATAGTAACCGGCAAGCAAACAATCAGAATAACTGTAACTGTAGAACAAATAGAACTTGCCCCTTAGGTAAACATTGCTCAAACAAAGACATCATTTACTCATGCATGATCAACACAAACAACTCTTCTAAAACATATATTGGCTCAACTTCGAACTGCTTCAAGACGAGATACGACTCGCACCTCCACTCTTACAAAAATCACAATCTAGCCAACTCCACCTCTTTATCTAGCTTCATACACTCTCTGAAAATTAGGAATATACCATATACACTTCAATGGGAAGTAGTATGTAGGGCCACATCGTATAAACCATCGAATAAAGCACCGAATAAATTGTGTAACCTCTGTCTTCTAGAGACCCGTACTATAATCGTTTCGAAACTAGACCTCCTAAATAGAAAATGTGTTTTCCTCATGCCAGCACCACTACCGACACTCTTTCCATAACTTTAAACCTATCTGCTAGTATATAACAATGTCATATATGAATTCCTCACCACCAATAACACTTCACCTCTAGGACTTATCAGCCCCCACAGCATCACTCTCTTTGATCAGCTCTTTCCTCTGCATAACGCCTATTTATCTCAAACCTTATACTCTACAAATACTATTAGAAATAAAAATAAAGTTAACACCTTTTAATATAACTACTATAGCTGCCTTATATTATATACAGTAATGGATATATAATATGTAGAGACATTTAATGTAATATGTGATAATAAATTATATATACATTTATAATTGAATATATAAATTAATAGCATTGTATATAAGGGATTAACTTTTAACATAATATAATTGTTTCTACTTTAGGCACAAGGCCAGCAATTATGCCAGTGTATTACTGGTGCTTTTAACATAATATAATGTATATTAATAACACAAGAGATTTAAATAATTGGACCTGTAAACAGCTATACATGTTTCCATAACTTATATCTTGTCCAGTAATGGATAGATAACAATGTAATGAGACCTTTAATGTATTATAGGAAAATAGACTGTATTTAAACTAAATATAAATAAATAACATTATATAGACGGGATTCACTTGTAACACAATATAATGTATATTAGAGCAAACAATTTAAATAATTGATACTTTCCTATATAATTTAATTTAATTTAATTAGCTAGTTACCTCTCCTTACGCATTAGCTCCCCTTAATTTTGGATCTCATACTCACTTCCGGAAATTAAACCGTTAGAAAAACTCGCTGTAGAACAACTCTAATCCATGGATAAGAATAAAATAAGACCAATTTACAATCCATTGCTACTAACTAAAAACTTTCAATATAAACATTAACTAAAATATAATTTAACATATGCAATGGAAAAGATAACAATAACTTTGATACTCTCAACACATACACATTTGAACACTACAGAAACAATCATCACATTACATTCCACCATACATTTTAATACACTAACACCTTTGCTTGATATGCTTGTATACCTGTGTTATTTTATGTGATACCTTTGCCATACAGTATTTATTTATGCCTAATACATTTGCTTGTTTCCTTCATATATATGACTAACGCATGTGCACTCTCTACACGCTTGCATATGTACTGTTAGTGTCCTCATTCTTCCTCAATGCCTCTTTAATTATTAGACTATTCCCTTGTATTATCTGTCGCATGTATTCCACTCTGTGCTTTTAATTTTAATTTGAATTATTGTACACTTTTTGTATAATATATGTCGCATCCATTCCACCCTGTAAACACGAATCTGTTGTTCACAACATCAATATATATTTATATATATAATTTTTCAGTTGAATAGGAGGTTAATTATATGTACAAACATTGCTAATGCTTCGATTACTCCAAACGAATGTTTGGAAGAAACGATTGTCAGTAATAAAATGATTTGAACATAACTTTGAAAATTGTGTAATTTATATTCCTGCTCTGTAAAACACCGGATGTTGTTACAATAAGCTATTTATGTTACTGACCTTTCCTGTTTATAGTTGTTTATAGTATATACATAACTATAAATAGTATCATTATCATTATGTGTGTATATGTATCTATTCTATCTACGATTAAATATATATGTGTATCTATGTATATATAAATATATATAATATTTAAAGGTTAAACAAGGTTCAATGAATAAATCAAAGAATACAGTTTTACAATAGATTAGAAGCACTCCACAGTTGTTTTCCGGAGTTATTAATATTAATTCAAAATATTAACAAAAATAGACATCCGCGTGATCAAGTAAATTTTATTATACATATTTCAGAGGTACTGAGTTATCTTCAACAGTACGTCCTCATCAGATAAAATAAGATGGTGCATGACATACCCTGACTAAGTAGATGGTTAAAATTCAGTCATGGCAATGAATAAGATATGACAAAACTCAATATTTATATACCTTAAGATTGAGACATGAAAAAATTACATTTAATACAGAGGGTGCGTGTGAGAAAGCTTATAAAGATACATAGTAATAAACAACTACTAATATAATAGAAACTTACATAACTTTTAGAGATTCAAATAATTTAAATTATTGAAGAAAGAAGAAGTGAAAGACACAGAGAGAAACAGATGAGGAAAAAGAGGGTTACTAGAAGTATAGAAATATCTTATGTACGAAAGCAAAAGAAAATTGAATAAGGATAGAGAGACAAGGAAAGATAATGTTTATAGTATAAAGCATAGGGAGGTAGATTTGTATTGTCGTGGATAAATAGCGTATAATTAGATGATGCAAATATATATATATAAATAAACATTTGGGCATAGCTTTGTGAATGAATAATTTCTAATCGTTAAATTATCTAGAAATAATCAATCAAAATATCAAATATATCTGGGTGTAGTTATTGAGGGTTTATTTTCGAGTCCCTACGTTAGTTAGAAATAGACTATTAATCAATTATATATATCCCAACGCATCCGGATGACCGTTAAATTTCGAATCATTTATGTTAGTTCAAAATAGTGAATTATCTAAAAGTACAATATTTCAGGCTATAAAATTTATAAGTATTTATATTATAGTATAATATAATATTTAAAGTATTTGCAAACATGAGAAAGAAGAGACTTAATATTTTCTTAATCCCGAAGGTAATCTAAATTAAATTATATTAAAACAATTTATATTAAAGAATAATCATTATATAATTTAGAAAGTAATTACAATTATAACTTTAAAAATTAACAATTAGAATGCCCTATATCCAAAGGCCTTATAATTGTACTTAAAAAGGATATTATTAAGCTAGATATACGCATTTGTCTAAATATATACAAAGAGTACATTGTTTAAAGTGTAAGACGATATTAGTCAGTTATATATAATATAATATAATACAATATAATAAATAAATTACTGTTAATAGTGTTAAAAGTAAGGTTTTACGTCAATTATTATATTAGGATCATGTAATACATATATACTATAAATATACAAATCAAACTTCATGAATCATAAAAGATAAGACACAGATTCAAAATAAATACATGAATGGTTTGCGATCCTATAACTGTCAATCACATGAGCTATATAATTTAAAAATACAAGAACATTTTTAAGGATCTATATTATAGTATAATATCATATTTAAAGTGTTAGCAAACATGAGACAGAAAAGACTTAAGATTTTCATCAATCCGAAGGTAATCCAAATTTAATTATATTAAAAAAAAGTTAAATTAAAAAATAATCATTATATAATTAACAATTACAACACTAGAATGTCCTTAAGTATCCAAGGCACTTATAAATGTGCCTAAACGGATGCTATTAAACTAGATATACACATTTGTCTACATACATACAGAGTATACTGTTTAAAGCTTAAGACGATATTAGTGATTTATATAGATATAATAAATAATAAATACAATTACTGTTTTACATCAATTTAAGTGGAAAAAGTTTGTCGACTAGGATCATGTACGACACATATACCATAAATATATAAATCAAACATCTTGAATCTTAAAACAACATATTCAAAATAAATAAATGCATCGTCTACGATTCCTTATAACTGTCAAACACATAAGCTATATATTTTGAAAGATATAATAAACCGCGAAAAAATTAAATGTGTTTACACAATCAAATGATATGCATATTCATCAAAAGATCATGTTAACAGTCTATATGTTTATATATTTATATAGAGCAATTAATCATATCGTAAATGAATAAAAAATATTACAATGTTTTATAATCTGTTATAGTATGATGTTACGCACTCAATTGATAAGAAATGTCAAAAATTAAAACTTATTTATTCAATGTTTTTTCCTAACTTTTTGCGAGGCTTGGAATGTAGAAGAAGCTTTACGCAGGCAATTTGAGAATAATTCACACTTTTTGCTAATTAAATTTTCATAATTAGCAATTATTAATAGGGTCTCCATAGTACACAAGATTGCAGTTAGGTGATATTGAAGAAATCAAGTAGATTTGACTATTACACAGCTTTGACCAAGAAATCGATAATTTTAAATTTTTTTTGTTTTAATGACCATATAAGTTGTGATAAAAAAGTCGAAGATTTCCTATTAGGATTCGAAAAATAATATTTGTGATTCGAAAATCTTAATTTAAATGTCGATGAAGTTTCACCAATATAGTTGTATGTGATGTTATTTGCTTTTACGCTGCATTTATAGACCAGATTGCTATCCAGACAATTATTTCTACAATTACATTTCGATTTACTGTTATTACTATAAATTGGACAATTGACATTAACATTGCTAGTACTCTGAAGTGTTCTATTGATAGTGCTTAGATTAATGTTATTGTTATTCCTAGTATTAATATTGCTAGTGTTATTATATTCATTATCCCTAATTGTTTGTTGGTTATGATTTAGAATTCTACTATTTATTTTTGTAATGTTCTGGGTTATATTCATAGTTGTAGAATAAGAAAGCTTAATTGTGTGTCTGTTAAATATGGAACGGTATTTATGTTGTATGGGGAAGCATTTATCTACAGCTTTAAAGAGTAGATTTGCGAGTGGTGTTTTGATTGCTACAGATGCGGGAGGAGCAAACCATATAACTGATTTAGTTCTGATTTTTTTCCCCGATTTATTCATGGTATTGGTGTTTGTAATATCATTTTTAGAATCTAGTTTATTTATGTTAGCCTTATTTTTACCAGGATTATAATTCAAATTATTATTATCTATATTATCTATATTATCTATATTATTATCTAGGGGCTGTGGATTGGCAGTATCGGTAGAGGGTCGGACGCCATGCTTTCCAGCATAGTTACGTCCTTTTACGATCTGAGTTCAAATCCCGCCGAGGTTGACTTTCCCTTTCATCCTTACGAGGTCGATAAAATAAAGTACCAGTAATGCACTGGGTAATTGCTGGCCTTGTGCCTAAAGTATAACAATTATTATCTATATATTCAATATTATGTTTATAACCTGCCTTACGTAGCGCGTCATTATAATACCCTGCTTGTTCATCAAATATGGATTTATTAGCGGATATTCTCGTTATGCGTTTCTGTACACTATTGACTATTGCATTTTACACGGATTTAGGGTGATTAGAGTAGTAGCTAACGTAATTTAAGGTATATGTATAACGTAAATTATATATATATAACGTAAATTAAGATATATTTGATATTTTGATTGATTGATTATTTCTAGATAATTTAACGATTAGAAATTATTCATTCACAAAGCTATGCCCAGATGTTTATTTATATATATATTTTTACATCATCTAATTATACGCTATTTATCCACGACAATACAAATCTCCCTCCCTATGCTTTATACTATAAACATTATCTTTCCTTGTCTCTCTATCCTTAATCTATTTTCTTTTGCCTTCGTACGTAAGATATTTTTATACTTCTAGTAACCCTCTTTTTCCTCATCTGTTTCTTTCTCCGTCTTTCACTTCTTCTTTCTTCAATAATTTAAATTATTTGAATCTCTAACAGTTATATAAGTTTCTATTATATTAGTAGTTGTTTATTATTATGTATCTTTATAAGCTTTTTCACACGCACTCTCTGTATTATATGTAATTATTTCATGTCTCAATCTTATGGTATATAAATGTTGAGTTTTGTCATACCTTATTCCCTGCCATGACTGAATGTTAACCATCTACTTAGTCAGGGTATGTCATTCATCATCTTATTTTATCTGATGGGGACGTACTCTTGAAGATAACTCATTACCTCTGAAATAAGTATCACACGAATGTCTATTTTTGTTAATATTTTTAATTAATATATATATATATATATATATATATACAAATTTAAGATAATCAAAATTATGGGTGTCATGCCAGAAAGACATGCGTCATATCACCCGCAAAATAAGCTCTAAGATTCTAACGAATAGGTCCGAGCATTTTATAATAACTAGAAATTGATTAACATATAAATAAACATGAATAATCACAGGAGATAATTTTTATAAGTGTATAAGCACACATAGCTATGTAGGTAACTAAATAAAGTTAACCAGAACTTCAAAAATAGATACATTCATGTTTATTTATATGTTAATCAATTTCTAGTTATTATATATATATATATATATATATATATATATATATATATATATATATATATATATATATATATATATATATATATATATATAAACAATTAGTATATCTACCAACATATATATATACAGATGTATACATATACAAGCAAATATATAGGTTTTGTCTTAACTTTGTGGTTCAATGCAAGGGAATGCAGAACAATTATATGAAGAACGTAAAATATGAAAATTATAGTAATTAGCTTACTTACTTAAATTTCACTCCAACTAATTAGTTTCTGAAAGAGAATATACATGGAGATCATGGAGAACCTTTTCGTCACCAGGGAGTCATTCTCAGCTAAGATACGTGGCGATGCGTGGACACAGGGAACTTATACAAAAATATTCAGTGGATGGAAAAGAGCAAGCGGAGACTAAATTCCGAGACACTGAAAAAATCACTGCCTTCTTGTTCTGTGGCAAATTCAAAAGAATCAATCACGTGACATCGAGGTTAATCAGTGAGGAGTGGGGTGGTAAAAAGACAGCAGCCAAGCTATTACTATGAAATATATTAGTAATTTTGGCAAATTTTTGCTCAACAAAATAATTTTGAGTATATAACTATAACTAATTAGTTGGAGTGAAATTTAAGTAAGTAAGCTAATTACTATAATTTTCTTATTTTACGTTTTTCATATATATATATATATATATATATATATATATATATATATATATATATATATATATATATATATATATATTGGTAAAAGGAAAAGAAAATGCTGACAAATTGTTCCCAGTGAAAAATAGTTTAATTAGGAATAAGTAAAAATTAGTAATAGGTTTTAAGTTTTTACCGGTTGCGCATTTCTAATGCTTTTCAAAAATAATTTTGAGATAGAGCGCCCGTGATGTTTGCTCTAAGCTGATAAGTTTTGGAAATTCTACCCGTTTTATGTAAAAAAAAGTGGCTCCAGATGTATGGAAACATTCTTGTGATCAAAATAATTTTGATTGGTCGGTCGAGTTCATGTGAATGTTAAAAATTGATTTTGCGCCAAATGTAGGTTTGTCTCGGCTGATTGAGAAGTCACTGAAAAATAAGTCTTTTAAGACAAATATATATGTGTGTGTGTGTGTGTGTGTGTGTAGTAGTAGTAAAGAGGTTCGTTGTTGCGATAATGGTCAGCAGGGATGTGTGTGCGAACGGCAACCTGCTGACAGGTCAGCAGTTCAGATGCCTATTAAGACACATGTCTGTGTGTGTAGCAGAGTAATTCGTGGTAGTGGGATCGGTCAGTAGGAATGTGTCTGTACGTGGGTGGGGGATATTTTGACATGTTAAAAAATATTTTTCAGCTCTTGTCTTACACGGAGAAGTGCGTGTGTGTGTGTGTGTGTGTGTGTGTGTCTCTTTGTATGTTAATGTCTGGCCTATGTATTGTTCTGGACAACCTGAGCAAGTTAATACATATATTAGATTTTCTGATGCGCATGTGAAATTGTGTTTTACTATAAAACGTTGTCCTTCTTTGAAATAGAATTCCGAACCCTCTATTAGGTTGATGCATATGCGACAGTTGGGTCTATCGCATGTTTTTACTGTGGGTTTCGTTGTTGTGGTTGGCAGTACTTTGGCATGTGTTAGGATGTTTTTCATTGACTTAGATTGTCTTTAGCTCTTTATGATATTGTGTGTTCGAAGGATTTGGTTCATTCTATGGTCCTTTTTTAATACAGGGATGTTCTGGAGGATGGTGTCAAAGGCCTCATTGTTGAGGGGGTTGTGTGTGGATATGTATGGAAGAGCTTTTAGTTTCGGTTGATTTACTTCAGGGTGTCTAAGGTCCTGGGTACTGAGTTTTAGGGCACGTTGGATTCCATTGTCAATTAGTGATGCAGGGTAGTACCTGCCTATGAGTGTGTCCCTTAGTTCTTGTAACCGTATGTAACAGGTGTTTTTATTGGAGACTATAGTACAGATTCTCTTATATATATATATATATATATATATATATATATATATATATATATATATATATATATATATAATTTATATATATATATATACATATTATATATATATATATATATATGTACACATTCTTTGAACATGTAAACTTGTATTTTATATTTTGTATTTTTCTCACGTCTGAATGTTGATGTTTGGTTTGTTAACGTTCATAAGTTCATAAGCTATTATTGTTATCTTCACTCTGTATTGTACATACAATTGTATGTATGTATTAATTTGTACATACAAGCAACTCCATTGAACAAGCGGTCTATTGATTTCTAGATTCTTTGAAATTATCTATTTTCTTGTTTGGTCTGCATTATACAAAATAGACAATACATGAAATAAACAAAGATTCCAATATATATAAACAGTGCAAATCCTATATTTTTGGCGTCCAAGATATTTATATGATAACATAGCTATGAAAAAAAAATCAGTGTGGAAGATATAGATTGTTAAGGTAGATATAGTAGGTGTGGCGCGGTTGTAATGAAGACGTTCTTAGTTTGATCCTATTGCAGGGTATATTGGCCAAATTGTACTGTATTTACCATAGTGTTCAACTAAAGCATTCTAAGTGGAAGTGGCCAGACAGAAGCTGTTTGGAAGCTCATCGTATGGACTGTATATTTAATGCAAAGAGTCATGCTTGTTACACACACACATACTGTCACGCTGAAACCCCCAAATAATTATAGTTAAGAGTACACGTGTCAGTGGAACACTAATCCACTAACACGCTAATTTCACGAGTATGTTGTTCAGGTGATCAGGTGATTGTAGAAGAGGAAAATGATGGCGGAACATTTCTTTTTAGTGATATATAAATTTTCGTCATGAAATCCCAGGAGATTTCAATCTCGTGACCGTTTGCAGCGGACGTCGCTGGCCACTGTCCGCGGAAATGACTTTGCAGTTCAGTGTTTCCGCGGCCTAATAGTCCTTAGTCTTTCCCTCCTGTTCCTCTCATTTATGACATATATAGTCATTTTCTTCAACTGTCCTATACAGCCAGATCTGCTCTTCCTTACCCCTTTCCCCCTTTTACATTACTTAATTTTCTTTTATATTTTCTTTCATATTTCCATCATTGTATAAATTCTGTTTTGTAAAATATAGTTGACAGAATGAGCATAAAATCATTCCCTGCTTATAAAATCCCATATCTCAGATACTATTTCAGATTTTATTTTCATAGTTTTAATTTATAAATTTCAAGTTTAAAGGTTTTCTGAGCATATTTTACATTATTTTGTGATTTTTTCAAATTCTTTATGCTCACCCTGTATATTTAACCTACTCGATAAATAAAATACAGTTAATTTGTTCTCGGCGTCATTTTAAGAAATTGTGTAGCTTACAAGAAATTATGACTTTGAAAAATAAACAAGAGATTTTTTAAATTCCAAGTAATGTATATTAGTATCCGATTTATGAAACATTGGAAGAATCATAAATCTCTATTATAATTGTGCTGCCGTTGTGTTTGTCTGTCTCGGACGATCGCTATGATCGTTAAATGTTCTAAAGTTGTGTTTGTATGTGTGTGCGAAGAGGAAATATTCTAAAATGTTATAAATCAAAGTTTTGTGGACGGTTTTATCTATGTATTTGTATATCTATCTGTCTGTCACGCCTCTTAACTTTTAGTATAATCTTAAATCTATTTTAAAATATAGAAACATAGCTTTTCTAAAAGTTGCTGAAAAGAAACAAATATATTGTCTGTGAAATAATGTTATGTACTTATTGTAATACGATGTTCCTTTATCTTATGTGGTAACTTGGTTCACCACCATCTGCATGATTTATAAACCGTATGTTGAAGATGTTTATAAAATTGCTTATGTACTCTCAGGTTCCAAATAACACTGGAGGGGAAATCGGTAATTTTTCTACGCTGTCTCCGTTGACTATAAAAAAAAAAATATAATTTATCGTTTAGTTTACATATTGAGACCCCGTCCCATCCCATTTATTTTATAATGTATGAGATTTCTGGTATTTAATACCTTGTTTTGTCATGTATAATGTTTTTTAATGTATAAAGAAAATTATTTGTCGCAGGAATACCATCACATAAAATAAAATTTCGCCGGAGAAAGATGAAAGATTAGCAACATTTGATAAGCGGAATTGAGTGCGTGAAATAAGTGCTAGTGGGTGTTGGAAAAAAATCTGAAAAATTAATAAGCAGGTTTGGGGGAGACGATTATTCGAGACCCATTAATACAACGTCTCGGAAGAAGTATGATGACAGGTCTCAGGTTGTAAATGATCAGGAAAAGAATGTTAAACAGAAGGTTGAGTTTTACAACTGCTCTGGTGTCTCGAATAATCTATGTCACCCTCACCACCCCGATCTTATTCCAACAGTCTCTCCCGCTTATTAAATTTTACAAATCTAACTCCGGCAAAATTTTATTCGAAGCGTTAGTATTCCTGCGACAATTAATTTTGTTTAGACATTAAAAAAAAAATATTATACATGACAAAAAAAAAAAAAAGAACATTATAACAAATCCTATACGTTATAAAATAAATAGGGTCTCAATATCTAAAATAAACAAATAATTTTAAGTTTTGAAAAATCAACGGAGACAAGCAAAAAAAGTTACATATCCCATCCCTCACCCTATTCCAACACCCCACGCTAACAACAAACCACCCTATTACTGGGGAGATTAATACAGAAACATTATAAATAACCAAAAGATCAGTCATTATACAGTTAAAGAAATAACAACACAGATATTGGACTGCAAAGACTGTCTTATTAGTACCATGTGTAGGAGGAAGTAGAGGAGCAGTCGGTGTTTCGGAAACACGCAACACACACACAAAACACACAACACATGCACACACACACACAACACACACACAAAGAACACACACACAACGCACATAACACACAAACATAACATACAGCACACACACAGACAACACAACAGTTTCAGTTTCAGTTTCCGATTACCAAATTTCACAGACTCGGTATTAGTTAACCCATGGCTTTAGTCGACACTGACCCTAGGTGCCACACAGTAGCCCTGAACACGAAGACGTAGATGGAAAGAGAACTGTTTAACCACGTGGTCATACCTGCTCCTTTCTATAGATATGTGGTTGAAAAGAGAACTTTAATCATGCGGTCATCCCTGCTCGTTTATAGATACGGGGATGAAAGAGAACTCTCTAACGACCTGGTCATACCTGTTCCTCTTTATAGAGACGTGGTTGAAAAGATAAATCTTTAACGACGCGGTCATCCCTGCTCATTTATAGGTAAGTGGTTGAAAAGAGAACTCTTTAACCTCGTGGTTATACCTGTTCCTCTTCATAGAGACGTGGTTGAAAAGGTAACTCTGTAACGACGTGTTCATACCTGTTCCTCTTTATAGAGATGTGGTAGAAAAGAGAACTCTTTAACGACGTGGTCATACATAGAGATATGGTAGAAAAGAGAACTCTTTAACGACACAGTGATACATGCAACTTTCTATAGTTAAGACACTGATTGCCTGTGAGAAATAGATTAGTGCGTTAGATATAGAAGATATATAGACAGATAATTGAGAAAGAGTGGGAGATATTAGATAAGAATTATGTAGCATATATTTAGGTTTATTATTAGTAATTATGGAAATACTAATGTGATTGTAGTAATTCTATAATTATAATTTTAGCAATTTAAATCAGTCTGAACCAATAATGTTTCTGTGTGTAAAAATGTTTGTAAGTGAATATATGTAGTATATATGTATGTTTGAATGTATATGTGAAAGTAAGTAGTATGTATATGCATGTAAGTGTAAATGTTTTACTAAATATGTGAACATATATAGTATATATGTAGTTATGCATGTATATCTATGAATATATGAATGTTTGAATGTATATGTGAATATACATAACATATATATATATATATATATATATATATATATTATGTAATCTGAGTTTTTCAAATATTAATAATTGTTTCTACTTTAGGCACAAGACCAGCAATTACCCAGTGCATTACTGGTACTTTATTTTATCGACCCCGTAAGGATGAAAGGCAAAGTCAACCTCGGCGGGATTTGAACTCAGATCGTAAAGGGACGTAACTATGCTGGAAAGCATGGCGTCCGACCCTCTACCGATACTGCCAATCCACCACCCTTCAAATATTAATAATAACATTCGATTCGTTTGCAATTTTGCAAACAAGCCTCAAATTTATAGCCATGTCAGGAGAATGAACACTTCATTCTTGCTCTTATGTTGGCATGGGAACAAAACAGCAGACACTAATGTTTCTGGGTATCACTCTTCATCAGTACACCTCACTGTTCACCTGCCAAACTGTTCGCATGCCAACATAAGAGCAAGAATGAAGTGTTCATTCTCCTGACATAGCTATAAAATTGAGGCTTGTTTGCAAAATTGCAAACGAATCGAATGTTATTATTAATATTCGAAAAACTCAGATTACATTTATTGTATTCAGCCATGTAGAGCGAAATTTTCTTTTTTATATATATTATGTATATTCACATATACATTCAAACATTCATATATTCATACATATACATACTTTCACCGCTGATTAATTTTGTAGGGATAGTACATTTTGGACTATATTATCCACTGTATTGTTCGCCATAAGGGTGTGTGATGAATATATTGTATGTTTTTCTATCTGCTCCGTCATCGGCTTCGAACTAATCTAACTCTGTCGCTATATTATGAGTTTCTCTTCTCTCATGAATAATAATAAAAATATCACAATGTCATAAAAATATAACGTAAAACTACAATGTGTGGTGCTCTACAGCCAATTATCAGCTTCCATTATATTAACAGAAATCCCGTTGACCAGTGGTAGTGTTGGACAAATGCTTATGGGTATTTCGTTGTGGCTCTTTACTTTCTGGTTTCAAATCCTGTTGAGGTCCACTTTGTCTTATGCCTTTCTGGGTTGATTAAATAAAGAACTAGTCAAGTACTAGAGTTGATTTAATCAACTTTGCCCAGTGGTTAGGTTGTTGAGCTCACGATAGTCAGACATTTAACTACCTGTCCGGGTGACGTGTTGTCCTTGATCAAGATATTTCATTTCATGTTGCTTTCAGTTCACTCAGCTGAAATAAACTAGTTGCAGCAACACTTGTGCCAATCTGTATCAGCCTTTCCTCTCTCGTGGACAACATCTCTGCAGTGGAAAATGACGACAGATATAATTCGGCGACTGCTATTCTACAGTAAGAGCTCCTTGCCTAGGGACTTGAGCTATGGAGATTCATGACCGAATGTGTGATGAGGAGGATAAAGATCCCATAACTTCTTGTGGAATCGTAGAGGCACCGTCATACTACCTGGTGGAACCCAACTCTCTCCAGGTCGGAACGCAGCCGATTTTTTCTATAGAGGAAGAGTCAACCCCAGTACTGGACTGGTACTTTTTGGTTTTGGCTGTTTATTGTCTATTCCGATTTTCCTATATGTTTTACTTATGTTGATTTTGGACAAGTAAAATCGATGTCTTTTCTATCTAAATTCGAAAAGTTATTCGCATAAGTTATTCATATATAGCACAAATCGATATTAAATTATATTTTGATATATTATACATAAACATATAGCAACTATAGTTTACAAACAGATGTTATACAAAGATGGAAGTATGTGAAAAACGATAGAAACAAAATTAAGTAATGAAAAAATGGGGGGGGGGGGTAAAGAGAGGCAGATCTGACTATATAGGAAAGTAGAGTAAAGGACTATAAATGCCATAAATGAAAGGAAAAGGATGAAAAGAGGAAAGACGTAAGCTACGGAAGAAAAAGAGGGGAAGGGGAGAGGGTACCAGGTTCTGTGCCTGTGTTGGGCGGTGTTTCATTCCGATTTCATAGAGGAGCTCGGCTGTACCCGAGGACGCCTGAGGTCTCGCCAGCGACTGATGCAAAGAGAAAGCGGCAAATATAGTTCATTAAAAATACAGAAAACTGTCTGTACTACCTTGTTGAGTCAATAAACAGAGCAAAGTTTTCAATGAGAAAGACGTGTTTGGTCTAGGCAAAGTTTTCATATCTTAGTTTGTTTGTAACTTTGGCAGTTATATATGAACTTTATTTCAAATTTCAATTTTTATTTTTACATTTTGCAATAAAGCATTGCTCTTTCGCTGTATCGTTGTGTTAGCTAATTACATATCATGACGCAGCATAGCACCAAGGTGTGCAGTCTCAGATCAACTGGTTTAAGAACTGATCAACAGCTACACTCTCATACAGGCACAGACGCTCACACACACACACTAACACACAGACACTCTGAAAGACAGACACACCCACAAAGACTAACACTTACATACGCATACTGGCACTCACACACACACACCCAATGGCACAGACACACTATCACCCTCTACATCTACAGTATATGTTCATTACTGATCTCATTTCATGCAATATTTCTTAATCATATTACCACATAAATATATTCATGAGATTCTGTCGGTTAATGTTACAGAAACAATAGACACCGGCAAAATGATGTACAACCTATACTTTATAACCTCGTAATTAGGAAATCAAATGAACCACTATTCCCTTAGGGAGGAGACTTAAAGAAATAAATGCTTATGATTATCTAGAAGCGAGTTACTTCAGCGCTTCCCTCCCTAAGAGTCGATAAAACAAAAAAGGCAAAGGCAAATACAAATATAACCTTGCCCCAAAAAGTGAAATCCTATTTATAAATAACTAGACAATAATATTATGTTCGGTTAATCTTTCTTGTTGAAGAATTATCTTTGTTCTTCTGATAATATATAAGGCATCATTATTTTTTTTACTTTCTTCGCAGCTATATGATACGTTTTCGATTGCATCTGGTGAATAATTTATTTCCTTGTATAATTGCTTTGATGCGTAGCATACATAACACACACACACACATGTTTATAAATAACTGTGTAAACACATACATACATACATACATACATACGTACATACATATAGTTATATATATATATATATATATATATATATATATATATATATATATATATATAACTATATATATGTGTATATAGTTACATATTTACACTACTTAAAAACACAATATCATGAGTGTGTCTTTAATAGAACACATATGTTATGAACGAACGCTTACTATATGTGAGGCTCTGCGTGAGTATAGACTTACGCATGCTATTGTCTGACATTCTGTCTCTCTCTCTCCTTTATATATATATATATATATATATATATTCTAATTTATTTATTTATATTTATATATATATATATTTAATGAGAAAATGTGAAGTAGCTTCAGATATTGAAGTCCTTGATTGGTAATGCTGTGATACATATTTCAATGACGACAGTGGCCACACGATTCCGTGTACCCAGTGCCGTGACATCATCAGACAGCTTCTTATATAATAAGGTTACCTTCCCAAGCAATCCAAACAGAAACGACAAGGAACGGACAATGCATGCGTTCTTGAATCGCCTGCCCGTTCCCCCGTGGTCAACAATTCACCTCACCAAGTCTGCGCAGGCGCAAACGGAAGCTGATTATCCACTACACCAAACTGACCAACAACTAGGATAGGCAGCCCCCCCCCCTCCCACCCTTCCAACCAAACAACCACCCCATCCAGGTTGGTAATATGACACAAGTTTTCTGTGATTTGCCTTGCCAGTGGCAGCTAACCGAAATCTAGTGGTGGTGGCAGAGTATGAGTTTCAATAGGCCTTAACACTACCCCTAATCTATGCCTGGACAATGGGGTTGACCATCCCCGCTATGAGAATATAAACTTATTTCTAGATATTATGATTTCACAGTGGTAATTAAAAATTAAACGTTAAAAACTTGATTGAAGTGAATAAAAAAAATATATATATATAAAGAGTAAATAGGGAGATGTTTAAATTAAAGTAAGAAGTTTAGAAAATGGGGTCCGTATTGGATACTTCAGATATATTATCAATATATTGAACGATAGTACCGTATAGTAGAACAGAAGATAAATTAAGGTATGAAACGTAGTAATTAGGTTAACAATTATTTAATATCTTCTACCACATGAATCAAAACAAAACCAAAAGAAAAGGTACATAGATGCAAAATGAGAGAGGAAACATGTATGAGAAAAAATATGTGAAAAAGTACATATGAGAAAGGTAAACATGTGTATCGGTATGGTGATGATTGTGTATATATATAGTGTGTTGGTATGGTGAACAATTCATAGCGATTCTACGATTGCCGGTAGAAAAATTCATGGACTGACTATAAAAGAGTGATGCTAGCGCTGTGAAATCGAGCATGCATTAATTTCACCGTTTCTTATTAATAACTGCATTGTATCTTTGAATCATAAACCTCCTTTGGTTATTCCACGTGAGTATCTTTGTAAGCCTATGAACTTTTCAGCTGACCCTCTTAAATATCGGAATATATTCAATATACAAACATAACTCACATACGTGTGTGTGTGTGTGTGTGTGTATGTGTGTGTGTGTGTGTGTGTGTGTGTGTGTGTGTGTGTGTGTGTGTGTGTGTGTGTGTGTGTGTGTGTGTGTGTGAGAGAGTTTATAGAGGATTTGGTCCCCTTTTTGAATAGTTTACGACGTCTGTGAAGAATCTAGGAAGGTTCTAGAAACCTTTAACATGGATTTACTTTAATGTTCTAAACACACTGTAAGGAACTCTGTAAAAGCATAACAGTAATGTAGTTGAAGAAGATAAGGCTACAGCACTCGTATTTTCATTATTACGAATTAGCAGTATCGGTAGAGGGTCGGAAACCATGCTTTCCAGCATAGTTACGTCCCTTTACGGTCTGATTTAAAATCCCGTCGAGGTTAACTTTGCGTTATAAAATAAAGTACCAGTAACGCACTGAGTAATTGCTGGCCTTGTGCCAAAAGTAGAAACAATTATTACACACACAAATATATGCAGTCTGTTCGCTTTTTACGCGAACATGAAGTACGAGAAGTCGTTTTAAAGCCTCTTGAAAAAATGTCATTAAATATTCACTTTTCGCTAATAACGGGCTATAACGCGTGTGGTTTAAACAATTTTTTTTTTATGGAAAAATTAGATTGAATTACGCGAATTTGCTTTATGCAACGCATTCACGAACGCATCTTCGCGTGAAAAGCGAACACACTGTATATAGATATATAATTGTTTCTACGTTAGGCACAAGGCCAGCAATTACCCAGTGCATTACTGGTACCTTATTTTATCGACCCCGTAAGGATGAAAGGCAAAGTTAACCTCGGCGGGATTTGAACTCAGAATGGCATAACATTATATATAGATATATAATGTTATGTAACTTACATGCATGTACGTGAGAATGCTTGCAGAGTTAGGCCATTTTCAAATAAATATAGAATGTAGTTCAGACGTAATTCTGGTTACTAATTTAATCAACACAGCACTTCATTGAACATTTAGTATTGATAATTTAGTATTGATCGTCTTGATCAGTTGTGACAGCAAATTCTTTTCTGGATGAGAGAAACCAACGGATGTGTGTTCATGGTAATGTTAAAATATTTAATGTAGAAGATATTAAGGGGTTTACAAGCAATAATTGCATGGCCAGGAAGAAACATCATTAGTCAATGCTAAATCTCTTTCTCAGTATACCATTAGTATGGGAGACAACTGCCGCCAGGTTTTTTTTTTTTATTTTGACTTCATTAGGAACAGTAGACATATTCAACTTTCCACAATAGAGGATTCATTAAGAAGCAAGAATTGATATTTAATATATTTGAGTTTAATACTTGTTACAAAGAGTAACAGTTTATATAGAATTTTCGTCGAAGTTATTAAAAAGTGAGAAAGACTGTAATGTAGGCGAAATTTTGAATTAAACAATTATCGTTGACATAATTATTTTGTATACAGAATATGAGTCTCTAGTTCAATGCCATTTAAATGTATTTATCAACAAACCCACGAAATAAGTATATATATATGAAAGGTAAACAGAAATAACAACACAATGAGTACAGTATATGGAAGGAATATATTAGTTTAACGGTTGAAATAGCAGTATGTCTTAACGATTGAAGGCACGGGCAGGGCGGAATCGCAAAAAAATGTTTTTAGAGAAAAATACCAGGTCCATTTATGTTGTCATCTCTTGGAAAACATATATATATTCAACCAGGTTTGATGGTCTTTCTTCTCTCTCGTTCACGATTTCACCGAACTTATATTCATGGAAATTTGGGATTTGAGTCGTTCTTCCTCATTTTTCGTTGCTTCACCATCTTTGTTTGTTTACACTCTCGCCGTTCCCTTTATTTACGTGTCCCAACGACTTTCTTTAGCCGTTGCTCGCACCAATCGGGGCTATATCGTCTTTGAAGCGAAGAAATACCGATGATGGTTGGAAGATCACTGATGAAGGACCACTTTATTTATATATATATATATACATATATATATATGTATGTATGTATATATGAGAGAGAGAGAGATAGAGAGAGAGAGAGAGAGAGATAGAGAGAGAGAGAGAGAGAGAGAGAGAGAGAGAGAGAGAGAGAGAGAGAGAGAGAGAGAGAGAGAGAGAGAGAGAGAGAGAGAGAGAGAGAGAGAGAGAGAGAGAGAGAGAGTTAGTTCCACAACAAATTAGAAAAGCATACTCGAAAACGTGCGTTTCACCGAGTGGATTTTCAACCCGTATATGGCTGTAGTGAGAACGGACGTGCATATGAGGTGACTGGAGTCATCAAGATAGACGGCGAATGTTAAAGGAATGTTTCGAAATATAACTAGGCAATATTCGCATGTAATCATAAATAAATCGTCGGTGGAATTATCGAAAAAGTTTTAGGTTTTATGGATTGTGATATATACGTATTCTGAACCTTAGCGGTATAACAAGTCGTACTGATGACCCTAACTCTCGTCAATACCCTACATTTTCATTGCAAATCCATGGTGGTGACAGGAAATGACGATATTACATATATTACACATAATTCATGAATTCATATTACAATATAGCGTTAGAACGATGCTTAGTATGTTATACGCGTATATGTTTCACTAGTGTAAGATGTTCATGAGTGTAAGATGTAATCATCGGTGAGAAGATTGTGGAGAGGGAACTTTGTTGATTTATGAACGAAGTCTTTACATGTAGTTGAACTGTATAGAAATAGACATTCCCTCATCAATCTCACTGTTTTATATGCAGTCAACTAATGATTATTCTCACTTTGGTTACGATGTGAATTTCACAATCACATAGCTTCACTTTCAGCACCACGTCATGACTTACCTGAATAAACGTTTTCTTTTCAATTTCTCGTTTACCCAATGGCATGTTAGTGGAATATGGAAGACAGAATTTATGCTGAAGTCCGTTATATATATATGTAGGAAAAAGAAGGTGAAAATGCAATTGGAGCCTTTAAGAGGTTTATTTATTAAAACGTATGTTAATAGGTTTCGCAAGTCTCATGATTTTCAAAGGTTAAGAGAGATGGAGAGATGAGTGGCCATGCCGACATGTACACACACGCACAATCTGTGTGTGAACATGCGTTCTTAATAAAACAAAACAGGTATCGAGGTCGATATGATCAATTAAACATTGAAAGGCAGTGCCCAAGATGACTGCAGTCTAATGAACGAAACCACTAAAGGAAAAAATATGAATAATAGAATAATTTGATACAGATTTATTCTACGTGGCTCTCAAAACTGAGACTGTTCATAATTATGTGATTCTCTCAACTACTCTTCCACTATCAGAAGAGAATGATGGCATTCTCTTGACTGTAATCTAATCTAATCTGGCTGAGTTTACACTCACAAATAAGAAGAACCAGGGCCGCCCATAGGAGCATTGAATTTGGTGTATTTCATATTTGTTTCGGTTGCTGAATACAATCAGGGGTCGCTGATTCTCCTGAAGGTCAATAGTTCTCTTCTAACTCGAGCGGGAGCGCGTTTCCATTGTGAATTTGCATTGATCTTCTGCAAAGCCACATTGTTCTCAGAACCACTACACCAGTCTTTCGATGCGTGCAGCTGGAACTACTGCTACCCATTGATTTGGCAGGAATTTCTTTTTTTTTTTAGATGGCCGTTGACACTTATGAGTTCTTCCACCCTTTGTCATGTTTTGTTTTTTGTCCTGCAGGGTCTCCAAAATCACTCCCTCACCAAGTAAACAAAGTGGGGTTGTCGGTTTAGTCACCGACAACCCGACCATGCGACAGATTGTACTGGGTTACATGCTACCAGTAGCACCCAAGAGTGACTTGACATTGACTAAAACCAATGTAGAATGAAAGGCATGAATAAAAACATATGACTGCTGTAGGCACTGATGCTCTCCATCTTCTTGCAGGGAGACAAAGAAAGACACAGGTACCGGAAAGGTAAAGCTACCGCAAAATCTTAGCCATCTCATACATGAGACATTTTATGTTCGGAAAAAATTATTCGGGAATCTATTTGTTGATGATGAGAGTTGTTCATGACCCGAGATACCAATGTAGCAATGAAACGATTAATAGAAATAAAGA
>OZ024742.1:187781505-187794005 GCA_964016885.1 Eledone cirrhosa
CCTGCGTACGAAAGGACGGTTATATGATGCCTGTTTTATATGCGCGATGCTGCATGGTAGTGAGACATGGGCAGCAACGGCAGAAGATATGCGACGGCTGGACAAAAATGAAGCAAGCATGCTACGTTGGATGTGCAATGTCAATGTGCGTGAATGACCAAACATAGATGAGTTGAGAAAGAAACTGGGTATAAGAGGGATAAGTTGTGATGTGCAGGAGAGAATTCTGTGGTGGTATGGACATCTGATGCACATGGAGGATAATCGCTAGGTAAAGAAGTGCCAATAAATCCCAGTAGAAAGAAGACGCAGTAGAGGAAGACCACGAAAAGAATGGGCGGAGATGGTGAGAGCAGACCTCAGATCGCTGAAATTCACGAAGGAGATGACGAAGGACCGTGACAAGTGCTGAATAGGACTCGTCCCACCCTTGCAAGCAGGGAAAAACGGACGTAAAATGATGATGATGATGATGATGATGATATATATAGAAATATATATATATATATATATATATATATATATATATATATATATGTGCGTGTACGCACACACACATATATATATATATGTATATACAAATGTGTATACATGTATATATATGTGTATATATATGTGTGTATATATAATTGTTTCTACTTTAGGCACAAGGCTAGCAATTATCCAGTGCATTACTGGTACTTTATTTTATCGACCTCGTAAGGATGAAAGGCAAAGTCAACCTCGGCGGGATTTGAACTCAGATTGTAAAGGGACGTAACTATGCTTGAAAGCATGCCGTCCGACCCTCTACCGATACTGCCATAATGTGTGTGTATATATATATATCTATATTTATATATATGTATATCTATATATCTATATCTATATAGATATATGTGTGTGTGTGTGTATATATATATATGTATGTGGTTGTATATAAGTGTGCATATATATATATATATATATATATATATATATATATTTATTTATTAAAATAACAGATTAAAGTTTAAGCAAAGAATCGTTGCTTTCACCCTTAACGGGATCTTCTGAAATATATATATATATATTACACACACACATGTGTGTGTGTGTTGGAAAGAGCGGAAGGCTTGTATAGATGAAGTGGTAGACAGGTAAGAAGATTGAGAATATGAGAAGGTATATTTCATCTGTTGTTTGAACTGGGAAATAATTATTCTATTGCCATATGCAGTCAATCAATCGCTGTTGATATAAAAATGTTATTCGGCTTCTTTTAATCAATGTAATTAAAAATAACCAATCAATCATATCTACAAACAAGCAAACATCATTAGCGAAGCCTGCATTCATCAAATGGTTTGATGACAAGGTTACCGTATGACCTTTCTGTAGCAAAATATATCGTAACTACTTAGACTGTTAATAATTCGCAGCTGTGTAGGAGACTGATAAATATAGACTGATAAAGACAGCTAGACAGATAAGCAGACCGTTAATTCTTTAATAATAATAATAATAATAATATATATATATATATATAAATATATATATATATATATAAGCAAAAGGGTCATTTAATTTGTTGGTAATTCAACAAATATAAATGTTTATAACTGATTCGAAGCACTCGAAAAGTTTTCTGGGGAATAATATTCGATGATATTAAATAAATGGAAACTATATTTATGAAACCATATTTATTCTATTATATATATTTCAAGGGTACGAAAACTTTGGTACGCTCTCATCAGATAAAATACAAAGTTTGTATACATACAACACTGAATCTTTGTTCCTTTATTCTTATAATATATATATATATATATATATTATATATATATATATATATATATATATATAAAACGAAAGATTAATGTGGTTCGATGATGACTCAACGAATACAGTTTTACAATAGATTAGAAGTACCCATCAAAGAAAAATAACAAAATATATGATTTGATATATAACATACCGCTACGGTCTTGATTATTCAATTCCCGTATTGACTGCCAATACGGGAATTGAATAATCAAGACCGTAGCGGTATGTTATATATCAAATCATATATTTTGTCTGATGAGGACGTACTGAAAAAACAACACAGTACCTTTGAAATATATATAATAAAGTATTTATTTTGATTATGCGAATATTTTTCATTTGTTAACATTTTGAATTATATATATATATAGTTTTAATATAGATGAGATTCTACAGGACTAGAACTGTTTCATTCTTTATAAATCATCGATTTCTAAAGAATGAAACAGTTCTAGTCCTGTAGAATCTCATCTATATTAAAACTTTTATACTCTGCAATGTATTGAGTACCTTACTTACTGTGGTTACCTCCGATTCAACCCGGAATAACGTACTTATATATATATATATATATATATATATATATATATATATATATATATATATATATATATATATATATATATTATATATATATATATATATATATATATTTCGTGTTTTCAAGTATTGTACTTCTTTTTTTTCCAGCTGTTTTTCTCAAATGCTAGATCACAACCCATACAGACACGAGGAGCACACACACACACACATCATTATTGTCTGACAACTGGCCACCCCTTATTAGGCCACCATTGAGTGAATCATTTCCATCCAAGACCATCATATCTATTTGTTAGTCACTGCATGTCTAAGATATTAGTGAACCAACAGAAGGAGCTTTGATTGCTATTTCTAGCTGGTCATGGATTCCATTTGGAAACTTCATTCATGGCTTGTAATTGCTGCTTGCTGATTATATGTGATGGCGCCGATGATATCAGAGTCTTAATTAGTGTTATTGCTAATTATTGCGAACTGTGAATATCATCACCAGAAGAGCACCATATGACACGATCCGTTCCTCACATTTAACCACATATATTTACTCTGTTCCGATGCCGTAAGGACTAATTTTGCTTTGTAGACCACTCTACCTTTTCTCCCGTTACTACAGTGGGCAACATGAAGAATTGTGGCCTAATCTTTGCAGAGTTGGGTAACATTTTGAGTTCCATTCCCAGACTGGGTAACACGTTAATTCGGTTCACTCAGTTAAAGTTATTATCAATAATGGCTTATGATTGAGAGGTGACCGGTGTTTCACAGTATTTCCCGGCGTCGAAGACCCTACTTTTTTCGTAAAATAAGGTTCAAAAATCCACCATACATCCTGTGGGCCAAAGGAGTATATATATTATTTTTCAAATTTTTGGTTGTCAAAATTATGGTGCGTCCTTAAGGAAGAAGCGTCTTCGGCGCCGGGAAATACGATAATCTCAATCTCTTAACGCCAATGAAAGCTGCTTAAACTTCAAGCTCGTGTAAAGTATGGACAAACGGTTGTAAAGATGGTGACCTCCTGTATCAACATATTCATTTATCTCCACCCGATTCCATACTCATCTTTGTCCCACTGGTTATCCATAATATCTGTATATTCATGCCTCTCACCAAACATTCTTTCAAATTTCCCCACCGTCCATGTTTATTCTTGCACCCATCACAGTTTAGTTGACCAAGAGGAAGAAGATCTGTTTGAATGTCCCCTGTTTTCAAGGGTGTAAAATAGCCATGGGCGCAACTTCTCGAGTAAAATATTATAATAACAATATTGATGATGATAATGATGTATAGGTGAATGTAGAAAATAATGATGATGATGATAATGATGAGGTTGGAGAGGAAGTGTAAGAGAAGTAGAGATAAGATGATGATGACGATGATTGCTATTATGAAGAAGATGATTGATATGATCAGGATGATGATTGATATGATGATGAGGGTGTTTATGTCAATGACGACGATGATTGATATGATGACAACGATGCCAAATCGAAACGTTTACTAGTTTACGTGAAGATTTAAAGCAGGTAGCGTTTGCAGTCGAGAAAAGCCAAAATGGACAGAAAGAAAATATCTAATTTAATCGATATTTGTTATTCAATATATATCGATGTACTCGGTTTCGGATTATTTGTTTCATGTCCGTAAAGATCAATGAATAAAACTGAAAAATTTATAAAAGAAAATTAAATTTGAGATACATCTATATTGGAGCCGAAAAGAGTTATAGACACTAGGAAATAATCGTCAATTTTACTATGCTTCCATAGCTTCTATTTTAGAGCCATTCCCATAGGACAAAGATGCTGAAAACCACATCAATAAACGGATTCGAACTTCGAAATTTTTATATTGATATCCAATATTGTATTAAGTAATGAATGATATCCAATATTTTATACACAGATGCGTATATGGTTGAGTGGTTAGAAAGTTCGCTTCAAAATTATGAGACAATGAATTCGGACGTACTGAGTGGAATCTTAGGCAAGTGTCTTTACCACAGCCTCTGATCAAACAAATACTTGAGTGGAAGGAATTAGGAAGAAGGAAAACGATTGAAAATTATAGAATGGACCAAACATTCAAAGGTCTAGCACTGCCAAACTTTGTGTAGCATTAATGTTGTTTGCTAAATTACATTAAGTGTACAGATGGCTTTAGAAAACCCAACTACACACGCGTTTACTGATCGAGTTGGACGTTTAGCTTATTGAATAACGATGTGCTCATCGACGAGACTGACGGAAGATGTAACAACTAATGTTACTAGTGGCCCTCAGTATGTCGTCTGTTCAGGTAATGAAGTAATCTTAGTAAAATGTTTAACATGTATGTTTTTCTCTCTGATCAATGAAGTTTACCATTCTTGATATTATTTCCAATGTATTCTTACTACAGCCCTGCAGGCTGGCCAATTCCGACATCTTCCAATTACTTCCACTCATATATAACATAATGTACAGATAGAATTAGCTCTGTACTTAAACATACAACATATGCCGCAACACTATATATACGTAAATATATGTGTGTGTGTATATATACATATATATATATATATATTTATGCACACACACACGCACTCATACTTTATTCTTTTACTGATTTATGTCATAAGACTGAGGTCATGCTGGGGCAACATCTTGATTTAGTCGATCATATCGATTTTCGTCGAGTCTAGTACTTTTATATGGATCTCATATTTTTCGAAATGCTAAATCACGGTATATAAACGGGGGACAGATAACAGACTCACTCACTTACTCTCTCTCTCTCTCTCTCTCTCTCTCTCTCTCTCTCTCTCTCTCTCTCTCTCTCTCTCACTCTCTCTCTCTCTCTCTCTCTCTCTCTCTCTCTCTCTCTCTCTCTCTATCGCTCCCTGTCTGTCTCCCTCGCTCTCTCGCTCTCTGTTTGTCTCTCTCTCTCTCGCTCTCTGATTCTCTCTCTCGCTCTTGCTCTCTCTCTCTCTCTCGCTCTCTGACTGTCTCTCTCTCTCTCTATCTCGCTCTCTGATTCTCTCTCTCGATCTCTGACTGTCTGTCTCCCTTTCTCATTCTCGGATTCTCTCTCTCGTTTTCAGACTCTCTCGCTCTCTCTCTCTCTCTCTCTCTCTCTCTCTCTCTCTCTCTTTTTCTGACTCTCTCACTCTCTCTCTGTTTCTTTCTCTCTCTCTGACACACTCACACTCTCTCTCTCGCTCTCTGACTCACTCTCTAGCTCTTACTCTCTCTGTGACTCTGTCAACCTCAAACACACTCTTTTTCTCTTTCGCCTAGCGCCTCGCTTGTTCTCTCTCTCTCTCTCCTGCACATATACATACACACACCAGTTAAATACATTGCTGTTACTTGCAATTTGTCGAGTTGAACAATCATCTGAATATCAGATATATCTTGAATATATTTTTATACTCTGAACAAGCCTAACATTTCTACTGTAAAAGACAGAAAACTGCACTAGAGAAAGTACAATGGACAGCAATTACGTTTATACGTACTGTATTAATACAGCTACACACACTGTCGCCCAGCCATATATATATACATATTGTGTGTGGTACATACACTACACACAAAAATAAAACTGGCGCTCACTGAAACTTAGAAAAATTAAATTAGGATATAGACGTAGAAAGACACATGGAATATATCATCATAAATATATACCATTATTATATGCTCAGATGGGCGGTGGATTGGCAGTATCGGTAGAGAGTCGGACGCCATGCTTTCCAGCATAGTTACGTCCCTTTACGATCTGAGTTCAAATCCCGCCGAGGTTGACTTTGCCTTTCATCCTTACGGGGTCGATAAAATAAAGTACCAGTAATGCACTGGGTAATTGCTGGCCTTGTGCCTAAAGTAGAAACAATTATTATATGCTCAGTATAGGTAGAGGGTCGGACGCCATGCTTTCCAGCATAGTTACGTCCCTTTACGGCTTGAGTTCAAATCCCGGCGAGGTTAACTTTGCCTTTCATCCTAACGGGGTCGATAAAATAAAGTACCAGTAATGCACTGGATAATTGCTGACCTTGTGCCTAAAAATTAAAACAATTATTATATATTAGAGGGTGGATTGACAATGTCGGTAGAGTGTGCGGACGCTATGCTTTGACGCATAGAGTTACGGCCCTTGCCATTCTGAGTTCGAATTCTGCCGAGGTTAACTTTGCCTTTCATTCTTACGGGGTCGATAAAATAAAGTACCAGTAATACACTGGATTAATTGCTGGCCTTGTGCCAAAAAGTAGAAACACTTATTATTTGTTGATACAGAATCGAAGATCTCATCGAGACACGTAGTTAAACACACAGACGCACACGCACACGCACGCAGACACGCACGCACACACACACACATATATATATATATATTTATATACATATACATACACACATATATATATATATATATATACACACACATATATATACACACACACATACATATATACAGACATAAATACATACAAAGACACGTATACAGAAACACGCATGCAGAAGCCCACATACACACACACAAACACACACATGTACAAGCACATAAACACATACACACATATACAAGCGCATAAACACATATACACATACACACATAAACACATATATAAACACTCGCTACACACACATTGATAAACATCCACTCTCACACACACACACACACACACATTGATAAACATCCACTCTCACACACACACACACACATAAACACCCACAAATAAGCACCGGAACACACACTCACACATACACTTATACATACATACATACATAAACGGCCATATACGCACACAAGCACACTTACATGGAGCTAACACGTGTAGCAACACATATTTACACACAAATACTAGACATCCCATTTCAATGTCTATATTTACTAGGAATATCAATTATATTACCTCTATTATGACTTTTAAGCAGAGGTTGGCTATGGAGCTGATACAGTTGATAAGATGGCTGTGAATTATGGCGCTGAGGTCATTACTTATTTCTCTCTGGTTCAACACACATCTATATCTATATATATTTACGTGGCTATTCATAGATTTCTCTAATATCAAGTATATTATTGTATTTTAGTTAGAGAGAGACACACAAACCTAATGTTAGCTTTGATAATGTCTGTTACTTGGTTGAGCTTATTGTAATGTGGGGTTACTGTGTTAGTGGGGCTAGTCTTAGTGTTGCTGTTGACGGCGCTGATGGTGCTGGTGGTGGTTGTGTCGGCGCTCCTGCTTCCGCTAAGTATTCCATCAATCTATAACGAAGGAATGTCAAAACTGATTTGTGTGCGCTTGTGTGTATGACTCTCTCTCTCTCTCTCTCTCTCTCTCTCTCTCTCTCTCTATATATATATATATATATATATATACACACACACTCATACATACATACATATATATATATATATAGTTGAACAAATAAAAGAAAACAAACATAAGGATGTAAGAATACAAAGTCATATTAGGTTCACACATACATACACACACACACATAAATAAATTGATATATATACATATATACATATATATACATATATACATATTGTTATACTTTGTTATACTTTGGTATAACAATATCGGTTTCAACACACGATTTCAGATAAAGAATCTTGCTAAACAAATTCAGAAACGAGATATATATACACACAAGCATATATATATATATAATGTTTCTACTTTTGGCACAAGGCCAGCAATTATCTCAGTGTAATACTGGTACTTTATTTTACCGACCCCGTAAGGATGAAAGGCAAAGTTAACCTCGGCGGGCTTTGAACTCAGACTATAAAGGGCCGTAACTCTTTACTGCTAAGCATGGCGCTCGGCCCTCTACCGGTACTGCCAAATAAGAATAATAATATATATATATATATATATATATAATGTGTGTGTGTGTGGGTATAACTAGGTAAACATCTCATCGAGTCAAACAACGCCGCACGTTAGAATCACCCACGGTACAGTGGATTATTCTGACGTGCGGCGTTGTTTGAGTCGACAAGATGTTTACCCAGATCTGGTGTTCGGATGCCGATTCCAGATAGTTCCTATGTTAGAGGTTCCTGGAGTATTAATAATGAAGGAGTGAAGAATAACGTGGATAAGCTGTACAGTAGGGTTTATTCCAAGTATTAACAAATGTTTCATTGGCTCGGTGTGTCTAAGAATCGCTATTTTCGGTGCTGCATTGACATTCGAATTTAAGTACAGTTACCACCAGCCAAATTATCAAAATACGAGTTTGGTACTGGTAACACAAGACATTTATACTGGGGTGTAGAGATAATGACATGAAAAACAACATGAAAAATAGCAAGCTGAAAAGTATAGTGAAATGGAGAATAGTAAGTTAATGTATGAGACAATGAAGTGAAAAATAGTGAGATGAAAAGTATAGTGAGATGTGAGACAATAAGATAAAAATCACATAAAATAAGAATCGAAAGGGATTTTAAATTATTCATGCCAGAAGGATGTCAGACAAACTTCTCATCGACAAGATTTAAATAATAATGATAATTATGTTTATAGAAAGAATATTTTATTTTGTTATCTGTTATACATAAAGATATTATATCAGCTATATTTTACAAAAAAAGGAAGTTATACAAAGTTAGTGGCCACAAGATCTAAAAAACAATATGTTACACCTACAGTATAAAACCTGACAATGCCGTTGAATGTGGCGACGGTGCCGTTGGCCGAGGCAACGGCAACGTTGGACGCGATGACGGTGACGTTGGCCGTGGCGACAATTAGATGTACGATGGTGACGACGGCGCCGGGCGTGGCGATCGTGACGTGGCCATAGAGATGCTGACGTTAGTGGTGGCGACGGTGATGTTGGCCGTGGCGACGGTGACATTTCCGTGGCGACGATGTTGTTGGCCGTGGTGACGGTGACGTTGGCCGCGGCGACGGTGACGTTGGCCGTGTCGACGATGCTGGTGGTGGCGACGGTGACGTTGGCGGTGTCGACGGTGACGTTGGCCGTGGCGACGGTAACGTTTGCCGTGGCAACGATGTCGTTGGCCGTGGCGACGATGACGTTAGCCGTGGCAACGATGAGTTGGACGATGGTGAAGACGACGTTTGTTGTGGTGAGTGCAACGCTAGGTGTGGCGACGATGAGGTGGACGATGGCGCCGACGACTTTGGTTGTGGCGACGATGACGTTAGCCGTGGCGGCGATGAGGTTGACGATGGCGTTGACGACGATGGCACGTGACGACGACGATGTTGTCCGTGCGACGATGAGCTGGACGATGACAACGTTGAGACGAATAGTGATGATAAAGACTTTGATGATAATAAATCATAAAGTGACGTTTTTTAATTTTGATAAAATATTATTTTTTCCGTTTGTTTTTTCTCATTTTACCTCTTTGTATTATAGGTAAATGTGTGGCTAATTAAGTTCCTGTTTTGAATATTAATGACTATTGACAAGATTTTATCGTAGTTCCACTTTCATTGATTTTTACCTACATTTAGAATGACAGAAATTTTGGCAAGTAATATATTTAAAAAGTTAAAAATAAAAGAACTGAATATTTATAGCATTTAAATCATATTCGGCTACAGTCGTCAATAATGAAATAATTAGTAACACTTAATATTCAACCAGAGTGACCAACAAACACAATAGTATTTAAATATTGTTCTGTTGGTTGGGAATTTATATATTCCCTATTGCAATATGTCTCCATCCTAATTGAAATAAAGTATTTGTTTATTTTACTGGTGTCGTTCATTAAACTGGTGTCGTTCATGGGCGAATAGATAAGTTCGTGTCGAAAACATGGAGTACTGGGTTCTAACCCGCTTCAGGATACATTGAGCAAATAGCATTTACCTTAGCCGCGGGTGGAACTATTATTGTTTAAACATTCAAGAAATAGAATAAAACTGAAGGAGAAGAAGGAGCTGTGCTGTATCTTGTGAAAATGGTGAAGACATGAGCAGAAATACTTTACAGGGTGGACTGGGTGTGTTTTGGAAATTGAAACAGTTACTTTCCTGAGTAGAATGTCTCGGTTGGTTTTAGAAATGAAACAGACAACGTTGCAATCAATGGCGGTCCATTTCATACCATAAATAGACAGCGTTCATGCTGAGGCAGCGCATGGAATGGCTTTTACTCGAACATATTGTTGAAGTCTAGTACTACTTGAGATATCCATTTGTCGAGCAGCTAAATTACTGGGCATAACTACGCACGCGTATGTATGTATGTATGTATGTATGTATGTATGTATGTATGTATGTATGTATGTATGTATGTATGTATGTATGTATGTATGTCCTGCAGGATCTCCAAAGTCACCCTCCTCACCAAGAAACCCTGGTGGGGTTGCCAGTTTAGTCGCCAACGACCCGACCATGTGACAGGTTGTACTAAAAACAAAACCTGTCAAAGGGCAAAGAGCTCTTAAGAGTCAATGGCCATCCAAAATCACCGACAGATATGACCCCTTAGCCTTTGTCAAGGCAGAATTCTAGGAGAAGGAAAACTCAGATATAACACCTGCAACCTTGATGGTATCCAATGATGTTGACTTGTTCTTCTTTTGGTAAATATCATCTTGGTTAAGAGAGTGGGACTGGCTTTGTGCAGTGCCTTTCCTCACTATAAAAGCTTCACGGCACAGGCATTGCTTTATATCTAGAGATCTCTCTGCACTTGTTGTCACATGGTACCATGGGCCTAGCACTATGTGTCAATAATTGTCACGGGTGTAGTGTTTGTACCCGAGTTTTCAAGTCGCTGGCTGGACTAAAAAGTCACACTCGTTCAGCGCATCGGTAGGGGTTCTCCTACATGGATATAAAGTAGTGGCCGCACTCGAAAACGAGTTGGCAGCCACCATGATGTATGTATGTATGATGTATATATGAATGCATGTATTTTCTTCTGGTTTCATTATTTCATAAATGAACGCGGTAGATTACAGTATCGATAGAGGGTCGGACGCCATGCTTTGATGCATAGAGTTACGGCCCTTCCCATTCTGAGTCCAAATCCAGCCGAGGTTAACTTTGCCTTTCATCCGTAAGGGGTCGATAAAATAAAGTACCAGTAATGCACTGGGTATTTGCTGGCCTTGTGCCAATAGTAGAAACAATTATTTCATAAATGTTTGCCAATTTTTACAAATAGAGAGATAGAGAGAGAGCGTGTGAGAGAGAGAGAGGGAAATAGAGAGAGAAAGATATATATATATATATATATATATATATACATATATATATATATAGAGAGAGAGAGAGTCTAGTTCTAAGATAGACACAAAATCTCTAATTGGAATTTAAACAATAATAACTAGAAGTTATGTATACGTGTCAGCATGCGGCGCGTTTGTGCATGTACGAATGTTGTTGTATGTATGAATGAATGTTTCAAATTATATGCGTACATGTGAAGCCGTTTTTGAATATTTTACATTCATGTATGTATAAAACAGTAGCATCACTGACACTTCGAAGTCTCTACGAACGTATTATGTTCGCAAAATGTAACTTATATATATATATATATATATATATATATATATATATATATATATATATATAAATTTAGCGAGAATCGCGTTTCGGCGGGTAGAAAAAGCGAAACGTAACGCAACTTCAGAGTCATATATATATATATATACATGTATATATATATATATATATCATCATCATCATCATCAACATCATCATCATCGTTTAACGTCCATCTTCCACGCTAGCATGGGTGTGGGCGGTAATTTTCCCACTTTTGGCAAGATTGGTTGTCTTGCTCGTATAGGACTGTCTGGCGGGTTTTCTACTGCTGGATGCCCTTCCTAATACCAACCACGTTTACAGTGTGGACTGGGAGGTTTTTACCGTGTTACCTACACGGTCACATTACAGCGTGGACTGTGTGTTTTTTTGTCGTGACACCTACACGACCTCATTTATTTAGGAATGGATGTTGTGGTACCAACATAACATTACATCAAAAGGGGGTGATGTGGATGGGGGTGTATTTTAGTAAGAGGTGCCTACTGACTGTAGGTTTCGCTTTTCACTTAGGCAAGGCGGGTAGCGCCAAAGATCTCGGTCCAGTGACATTGTCTTGGAGAGGTGTAAGTGTGTGAGGTCGGAATTTATCAAGTCGTCCCAGGTTTTTCTGGGT
>OZ024742.1:187799005-187804005 GCA_964016885.1 Eledone cirrhosa
ATTATCGTTATATAGAATCAAATGTGCACCATAAACCAGACACAAAACCTATTTTCTCTCATAGTGTTTAGGTACGTCGAGGGAATTGGGAATTTATAATACATGGTAGCGAAGAGTTAACTGATTTTACACTGTCTTTACCCTTATTGATTACGTTTTTCCTGTCTTTAAGCTAACATACATTCAGATGACGTATTTTCTCCATATGAAATTAAATGATTACCAGGTTTAGTAGATCTTTTTAAAAAATCGCGAAATTTTAGTTAATCAACAGCAGTGTATAATATACGATTTTCTGGCTCTAAAATCATACTTCAGTATCTTCTCAAATAGAAGCGTTAGTGACAGTATAACACACACATTATATATTTGATAATAAGATATTACAGAGCTAATAATTATTTGTTATATATTTGTTTCGGTTGCTGAATACAATCAGGGGTCGCTGTTTCTCCTGAAGATCAAAAGTTCTCTTCTAACTCGAGTGGGAGCGCCTTTCCATTGTCACTTTGCATTGATCATCTGCAAAGCCTCATTGTTCACAATCTTTCGATGACTGCAGCTGGAATTACTGCCACCCATTGATTTGCCAGGATTGTTTTTTCTAGATGGTCATTAACTCTTATGAGTTCTTCCGCCCTTTGTCAGGTTTTGTTTTTTGCCCTGCAGGGTGTCCAAAATCACCCTCCTCATCAAGTAAACTTGGTAGGGTTACCGGTTTAGTCACCCACGATCCGACCATGCTACCAGTAGCACTCAAGAGTGACCTGACACAATAAGTTGACTGTAAAATCATAAATACACTGTACTTCAACACATAATCATGTTCCAGGCAATTCATATATGTGCTATAAATATTCATACATATTTGAATTACAATCCATGTATTCAAACACAATTTATTCAAAAGCAAAAAAAACAAACCTTATTTAGTAACAAAAAATAAAGAAGAGGAAACAAAAGGAAACAAAGAATAGGGAAATATAAGGAAAGAAAGGTAGAAGAAAAGATCGGGAAAGGGAGGGGATGGCAAGAGCTATGGTGTCGCAGAAGAGAAGGGATGAGAGGGGAGGGTGATTGGGCGTTGGGCCTAGGGCAAGGGGAGGGGAGAGTGCTGCGTGACGTCCCGATATTATGTAATAGAGCTCCATATATCTGCAAATACATGCGATTTTTCACAGGGAACATATTTTATATATATGCTTTAGATTTACATGTATTTTTAGCAGCGGTTCTTAAATGTAAAATATTGTTCATATATATATACTGAGGATACCTATATAGATAATAGATATTCATGGTATGAATTTAAAAGAAGCATCGACGTTGGTTGACTGACATATAGTTTTATTAGTATACCCTGAAGACGGAAACATTGTGTACAGTATTGTCAGTAAGGCTCGAACCCACACCATGCAAGGTCGCAGAGAGAGAGAGAGAGAGAGAGAGAGAGAGAGAGATAGAGAGAAATCAATTCTTGATTGGTACTATATTTTCACTTAATACAGATATCCGTAAAGATACTGCAAGATGTTCTGACACGCTGGCGTATTTGCCAATTCACCGCAATAGAGATTCATGTACATATATATAGTTTCAGAAGATCCCGTTAAGGGTGAAAGCAGCGATTATTTGCTTAAACTTTAATCTGTTATTTTAATATATATATATATATATATATAAATGGAATAGAATGAAACGAAATTTCATTTCTCACTTATAATAAATGTTCACCGAATTACACCGTACAGTGTTTAGGCAATCACGTCACCTTTTTGTTCAACACTGACACAGGAACGATGTACTAATTTCAGGCTTATTAGCTATCGTCAGCATCGTATACCTTCCTGCCAGATGGTTGAACGTCTGGAAGTATATACTTTCCTTATGCATATTAACGGCTGAGCAGCCTAATTTTCATATCGAGTGAGTTCAGTCGGCCGGCTGGTTGCCTAAACACTGTACGGCTAATTCGGGCTGTTTGTTTGTTTACAAACAAACCAAGCATTATAATAAATGTTCGGTAAACCAATACGTGCTTATATATATGTGTATGCATGTATATATATATATATACATACTACTGTACGTCTGTATACACATATGTATGTACGTATACATACATACCTATATATATATATATATATATATATATTGTGTGTGTGGTGTGTGCAATATAATTATATGTGCAACTATGTGTAATAGAGTTCCATATATATGCACATAAATGCAACATATATACTTTATATATATGCAATAGATATGCACGTATTTGCAGTATAGTTTCCTAAATGTGCAATATCCCCCCCCCCCCCCACACACACACATGTATGTGACATAACTCGTGCATTACACGTGCCTCTATATATGCAACGGATTCATACATGTGCATTAGATTCACATAAATCACCATGGAAATGTTTTCACCACACATCTATGTAGTGGGAACAATTTGTTTCTTGGTGGAAGTGAATTAAGTGTTGGATTAAATGCTAGCTGTTTTGATTCCAGCTCTCTATAATCTGTGTTTAAATTAAGCCGAGGTCAATTTTCGCTTTCATAATTTTGAGGTCGATAAATATCCTATCAATACAATATAGGAGTCCTTTCTTTTTTCTTTTCAATATTCGTTTCGCTTTGCTTTTTTCAATTTCCTGTTTGTTTCTTGTCTCGTTTTCTTTCTTTCTTAATGAGACGAAGAAATCATAGGAGTTAAAATCGAAAATATATTGCCACCATTTATTTCTATAGTACTGATAAAGTTATTGCTATCATGGAAGACTGAGAGTCCCCTGCGTGAGACGTTTCAGAAAGGTTTACGTCAGAGAAGAGCTGAATGTTTCAAGTAATTGGTTATTTCAATAGGGAACGAAACAGGCTAGGATATATTGGTTTTGTAATATGGCAAGCTGGTCTATGGTAGAGGAAGAAGATTGTGGAACCGAATGGTACTTCACAGCCATACTCGCACTCACAGATACACACACACGCATACACATACTATTAACTTTTCAGTAAAATTGAATAATCAATTGAAATGACAATGCTACATGGTTGATATTTATTTTTCAACAGTGCCTCGAGGTATTTTGTTTCTTCCACACCTGACTCCCACCTTCGTTAATGAATAAATATTTTATTTATTCAAATGTTGAGTAGTGTTAAATATATCTTTGTAATAATAATAATATAAATAAGACGAACAATAATACAAAGAGAACCACTACCGCTACCAAAATTATATATAGCTAGACAATGTGGGAGGACGTTCTAAGACATGTAGAAACCCAGGATCATGCCACCTACAAGTAAGTAAGACAAGCTTCTTTACATATTTGAAAGAGAAAAAAGAATGAAAAATAGGAAGAAAAAAATGCGACAGTGAAAAGCTTGCCCAGACAGTATATTTCAGTGTGCTTCGTGGACACAGTGGTGAAATATTACCACGGGAAGCAGCCAGTGATAGCCGCTGCACCAACCATATCAACCTCTTTCAATGTACATATCCCACATCTTCGAAGAAAACATGCAATTATATATTTTTTGTAAATATATTTTCTTTTCCTTTATATTTCGCTGTTAAATAGCCAGTTTATATTTTTCCTCATAAATTGTCTAATACCATGACTCATTGATCGAACGTGAGCATTCATATATCAGCAACATTTTTCTTCAATTACATATTTATTTATTCATGTTTTTCTTGGAAAACAGATTTCATATCAACACAAATTTAATCAAGTATACCTGTGTTTGCAGTGTGTGTGGTGTTTGTGTGTGTGGAGCTTGTGTGTATGGAGCTTGTGTTTGTGGGGAGCTAGTGTGTGGGGAGCCTGTGTGTTTGTGTGTGTGTGAAGCTAGTGTGTGTGGACTTTGTGTGTGTGTGAAGCTAATGTGTGTGGAGCTAGATTGTGTGTAGTTTGGGTGTGTGGAGTCTATTTAAAAACAATATAATCTTAGCTTTCACAATTCACTTACTTTTTGCGTGCGCTTTATTTCTTCTATGTTATTTCTATTAAATTCAAATAAACCACAATCAAACATTATTTATTATCAAAATAATTAACGTTAAAACTTTATTCATTTCAAATTTTCAAAATATGTTTACAATACCATATGATGCCAAGAAAACAAAAAGAAAAAAAAAAGAAAAGGCAGAAAAATGTGTGGGGAGAGAAATGTGGTAGTTGAAACTTTTTCACGCATGTCTATAAAATACATATTAGTTGTCTCATGGAAAATATAGTGAAACAGCCCCGGTGAATAGCCAGCGGGGCTTGCTACACCAACCATTCTACTTTGTGGGTCTCCTTTCATATGCTTCATCCCCTTGTTGCTGGACATCTATCCTTTCCGATAACGATTGTTCCTGTGGATCCAGCTGCGGAAGTGCCTCCTCCTGAAATTAATGTGCAAGTGGTTGAACGTTCGTTCCACTGACAGGTCTACCTTTAATGTAATTGTCAGGGAGATTCAGCGTTTGATAAGTGTGGTCCTTTCGAACTACAGGTAGTTATATTTGGAAGCAGAATGTCATGGGACGATGTGGAATAATGTCTTCTTGAAGGACACAAACCGTCGTTGGGAGTCGAGCCTGTAACCTTGCGATCTTTGGCTGAACACTATAACTACTAAGCCACGCTCCTTCTCATTCACGGTGAATACTTAAATAAGAAAATTAAAGACAACAGTAGCGAGATTCAAATAATAATAACCAAACAAAAGAACGTGAAATCAACCACAATAATTAATTATTCTTCGTTATTGATTATGTATTAAAAAAAAGTTTACAATAGATGAAGTGTTACAATATTTAATATATTGATTTAAATATTTATTTCCTTCGATACATAATAAAAGAATTGTATTTCAGTCGTTCACCGAAAATGAGAATTTACGTTGCAGATGTTAAAAAATTTCAAAAAGAAAAACATTTATGTCCATAGAATATTAAAATTATCAGTTTTAATAATGAAAATAATAGATAAATGAATAATAGA
>OZ024742.1:187809005-187834005 GCA_964016885.1 Eledone cirrhosa
GACGCAGATATTCCTTCCAGTTCACAACCCTTGATTGGTACTGTATTAATTAAAGCCAAATAGTTGCGGAATACGTTAACTATCGGATAAATAGGTGTGGATGTGTTTATTGAAGTGTTGGATATGCTGCGCGCAGTGTAACCCTAACACTAACTGTTTCTCCTAAGTGGCGGATGTAATTCCGCCGTTTGGGTTGCAAATGTGATGCACCAAAAAAGTGCACAAGGGCTGTGAAGCTACCGGGTTTTCAAGAGGCCCCTGAAGTGAAACGACCACTCCTTGAACTGACTGATACAAGTGAAACATTTTCGACGGGGAGGATCTATCACCTGGTATGTATATATATATATATATATATATATATATATATATATATATATATACATGAGATATTTACATGTATCTCTAATTAACAACACAGCCAACTGTCTACAGTAAACTAAATGTGTGCACTCTGAACAGTAGATTGCAGCTGCATTACTGCAATTCTCCTGATTCATTGAGTGGGCTAGAAGCTGGCCAGGGATGCTGTATTTATACTAGCGATTTCGTTACTTTTGATATATATATATATATAAATGCCAGGAAATAGATTTTCCCTCCTGAGAATGTTTATTCAATATATATTCAATATGGCGTACCTTTCGCCGCAGTTAGAACTCAATGTAATCCGTTAGCATGTAATTCAGTGAGATCCAGTGATTGTTTCTGTATTTCGCTGAGTCGATCTCTCAGATGCAGAGTCTGATATATTACATATTAATTTATTTAAAAATGATAACAAAGCAAATTTATTTTACGAATCTCATTCATTGTTTTACGATCGGCTCGTAGGGTTGATTATGTCGATATATTGACTGATCTATAGCAGTAACAGAACTGTATACTCCTCAGCCATGATATATTGGGTAGACCTTACTATCTCCTTTGGAAACCTTGCCTTTTGTATATATATATATATATATATATATATATATATATATATATATATATATATATATATATTTATATATATATAAAGAACATCAGGACCACGATGGCTGAGCTCCGGCCGTTTCGACAGCTAGATCCCAACTGATCCGGAGCTCAACCGTCGGGTTCCTGAATCTCTTAATATTACCCACTCTACTCCCCCATGTATCAAGTATTCTGGCGGATTATGGTTCTCTTGCTTTTTTACCAGTCCCTATATATCGATATATACTGAATGGGCCGTAAATCACGCACCAAAGCATTAAAAATAATTTAGTATACATATACGTTGTATTGTATTAATAACAAATATTATATTGAAATTACAAAAGTATGATTTTCATCATCCTATCATCTGTGATTTTAAGGAACTGATTCAGTCCAATGGTTTACAATTTGCATGACAGCTCATGCTGTTGGTGCATGACTTAAGGCCCACCCTGTATACATAAATATTTACAAAAGGCAAAATTTACCACGGCCAAATTCGAACTGTGCTACACCGCGTTAAATGTTTTCTCTTTCCCAAGATATGATTCGTATTTTGTTTCTCTGAAATATCTCTTGAACATTGTTTCTCATAAAAAAAAAACATAAAAAAGAAACATGAAGACGAGTGGCTGATATTAGATGCTGCTCTTCTGAAAGTTCTGAATAGGTGAAATGCCTTTCAAATATGAAAGTTTAATAGCTGCTGCTATTCACCTTAGGAGCTAGATCATTGTGACTAAATGTCTGAAGATATCTTGACTAATATCCAAATCATCAATATCATTTCTAAAATAGAAAGTCTTCCTCGTTAATTTAAAAAACAGAAAATTTTAAATGGAAATGTCTCTACTAATAAAGCAAAATAATATTTATCTTAATGAAAGAAACGCTTTCGCCGATCGAAAACTGTTCTCAATTAATATGAAACTAAGAAGAAAGTATATTAATGAAGAAAAGAGAAAAAGAGGAAAACAAACGATAGAAAGTATATTATAAAATATATTATAAAATAAAGAGGAGGAAATTTAATCAATATTCTTTGTCAATAAAAAGTAGTATAAGAAGCAAAACAACAACATTAACAACGTGAACATATACATCAACAAAAATTAAAAGAAAAAGAAATGTTCGTCTTTCTCAAACAATTATTTCTTCGCTTCTATAGATCCTCAGACATTCATTTTGATTTTTTATTCGCAAACAAAACACAGAAAAAGGAAATCTTGTCAAAATATCATCTAATCTTAGCAATTCCAACGAAAATAGAATATTTGATTAAGCGGTGTCGATTAATGCCAAAATCGAAAAACAAGGTTGATTTGTCCAAAGCGTTTCATTCTCATACATATATTTATTGTTACTATTTATTTAACCTTAGCGTCCATTTTGACTTCACCTTCACCATCACTTGGTTAGCGGTGAAACCAGATTTTCTATATAATTGTTTACTCCCAGAGAGAATTATTTGTGTACGTAAATGTATGTTATTTGGGCTAACTCAGATAAATATATTTTCTCCAGAGCATAATATATTTCGTTAAAACGCTCTGATTTAGTATGATTCATAGAAAGTCACGAGGATAGCCGAGTCGATAGGGCAATTCTTCTATAGCTTAGTGTCAAGTTTGATCGATCTGAGCTGTGAATAAATGTTTTCCAGAAAATTGAAATATGAGAGTGAGAGAGGGAGAGATGTATGTGGAGCTTGAAAGTGTGGGATTGAAGTCCAATAGTAGACAAAGAGATTCAATCCCATTAATGCAGGTATGACAACACATAAAAATAAATTCACAGCGATAAATAGTCTTTTCTTTTTGCTATCACTTTACTGGTTTCAATCATTTGATTGCGGCCATGCTACGAAACCAGATTAATGGATTTTATTTGTGTGTGTCGTCCCCAGTATATATTTTCGTCTAGTACATATTTTTATCGATATCGTTTTGTTGAACCTCTAAATTACTGGACGGCAAAACCGACTGAAATGAAATCACAGAAACCATCAATATGTAACATGGTTGGACCTTTGATTTACAAATACAATCTATCCAATGGTCTCGCACACAGTTTCTGGCCATACAATTTTATTCACAAGGTTATGATTGACCTGCGGCCATGCTAATAATGCTTGCCTAATTTACGACGTAGTTTGATCATATCTAGTATTGCATGACCAGACGAACGTATTAACCATTCAGCTATACTTGGTACGATCATGAAACTTTACTGGAAAGAAACCCTCGTCTCTTAATGAAGAACTAAGTAACCTTATTGAATTTGTTTACAAGATATTTTTCATAAATGTAATTATGTATGGAATCGTGATGGGGACCTTATGATATACGATCAGTTTTAAGCATTTTAAAGCTGGCGGAGTCCATTCTCATCTGGTCCGAACACAGTCAATTTCTTACAGAGAAGGAGAGAGAGAGATAAAAAAAATAAAACCCAGTACTGAATAGGTAGTTTAGGTGGATTGTCTGAACATGTAATAGGTTGATTAAGATGCTCTGGTTGAATGACCGAACGAGGCTTAATTTTCAACATAGTTCCTCGAAAGAAGCAACGTAGTTATTAATAAGAAGAATTGAAATCAAAGCAGGCAAGATTTCAGTGATCTACAAACATTCCGTCAGTTAGCCTTTGAACTTTTCATCCCACTCTCCTATATCGAGCTAAAAATGATGAAAGGCTAAGCTGACTTGGGAGAGAATTGAATTCAGTGCGCAGTAAGCATTTTACCCGGCGCCATAACGTCTCTGTCAATGTTCTGCCTAAAACTCAATTGAAATTAAGGCAAAGATAAAGAGAAGATTAATGAAATACTTAATAGTTCTGAGAACAAATTTAAAAACAACTATTCAAATAAAATGGTATTACTTGATAAGAAATTGAAGGCGGCGTTTTGAGATTTGTTCCTACTGGTTAGATTCTAAGTTCAAGTCTAACCCAGGACAATGTTACCTTGCCCTTTTCGGAAGTCGATAAAATAAAGTCACCAAATACTGAACCTAATATGAATTGTTTCTTTTATGTCTGAAATAGTTCCTATCATCTTCCGTTTTTGAATCTGTAGAGCGTCGCACAAAGTGATTTGCATCGTTTAGTCATGAATTCCTCTTTTACCAGTTCGAATCCCGTCGACGTCAACTTTTTTTCATCCCTTCGGGATCGATAAAATGAAGTACTGAGGCCAATATAATCGACGTCTCCCTTTCACACACATTGCTGGCTTTCTACCAATGCTAGAAAGAATTACTTACGATTTCAAGATTTCTTCATAAGAACTGGACATTTTGTAGACATTTCTTTTAAAAAACCTAGAATTAGTCATTTAGTTTATATATTAAGACTCCAACCCATCTTATGTATTTTATAACGTATGGGATTTCTCGTAATGTATTTTGTGTCATATAATTTTTTTTAGTATACAAAGAAAATTAATTGTAGCAGGAATACTACCATTTAAAATAAATTTTTGCTGGAGATAGATTAGGAAAATTTAATAAGCGTGAGGGGCGGATTATTCAAAATTCGAGTGTATGTGACAGATATTTAATGATATTGTCATATATATTTACACATGTATACAGAGATAATTATAGACAAAACCACCAATTTGATGGAAGGGAAAATTCTATTATATCGAACCTTATGTTTTCGACTACAAATGGATGCAAAATATAGAAGATCCCTGTGAAATTTGAACTCCTTAGCTAAAATGTTATATCGAAATACCACGCTGTATCAACTACATATTTGGTCTTCTCCATCCTGTTGGCCGGGACCACTAAATGGACTGGCATTTAATTTTCATTCATGGAGGTGGCGTGTGGATATAATTCACTTTAATAAACATACATGAATACATAAGTAGATAAGTACTTACCGCATATACGTACGTACATACACACGTACGTACGTTTTAGCTAAACAATATACAGATAGACAGAAATACTATAGTCAGTAAAATAATAGACACATTATATATATATATATATATATATATATATATATATATATATATATAAACTATATATATATATATATATATATATATATATATATAAACATATATATATATATATATATATATATATATATATATATATATATATATATATATATATATACATACACACATAAAATACATTTCGTGACTTACAAACTTTACAATATCCTCTTAAGAATTAAATAGTTGTATAGATAAAAGAAAACTAAAACTAAAAAGCCAAACGGTTAATACATATATTTATTACATAATATTCACACAATGGAGAGATGAAAGACGAAGTTGATTCCAGTGTGACCTTAACTGCAACGATATATAACCTTTAAAACGTTAGCCGAAATACCGATTGGAGCATCATTAATGAAACTAAGAGAAACACCACTTACCGGGCGTTTCTCGGTTACATAATATCTCTTCTTATAACGCACTAGTGTCTATGGCCATGCACAGAAAACCCATTCAACCCTTGCTTGCTCGGGGGAAATGATTATATATATATATATATATATATATATATATATATATATATATATATATAACCATTGAAAATGTGAAGGGAAAATAGACGAAATCATAATATAATAAAGGAAGGTGTGCGGGACTGTTTCCTGATTATATATTTTATCCCGTTAATAAAATAAGTTGGGTTACTTTGAATATATAATGAATAAATAATACATCATTTATGTACTAAATTACGTAGCTGTTAATTAAATATAAATATTCTTATATATAACGATTGCTTATTTTAAGATTCACTTCTTTTAACATCAAACGTTCATATATTTGCATCGTTATATCATAACGTTTATATTTCTATCGCTAATTTTCTCCTTTTTTGTTTTCATTACATTTCACTGTAGTGCGGTTGATATATATAATGTCGTCCTTTTTAAATGTATCATGGATTACTTTACTGATTACAGAAGAGCGTATAATACAATATCTCTTCAAGTTCTGTGCATATTGTCAATTACGATTTTATTTGACGTATCATATCTAGATACATGTATATTTGCGTATAATATCAATATGCACACTACACATGCTAACAGAAAACCACCCGATGGGTGGTTTTTCTGCTAGTATATCTAATGTTTTCTTCATATTATCTGAACGTATCTTGGAGACACATTAACTTAGAGGACCCACACCTTACTTTGCCTTGGATTTCCCCTTTTTCTCATCTCCTTAGCTTTTCTCTACGTCTCTAACCACTAACTATTTAACGAGATATTATACGTTGGTAGAATCCAATCCTGGTATACACCCCACATTTTTGTTCTCCAGGTTTCATCCTCTACCCTTTGTATATAATTTGGTTTTCCTAAGGACAAACAATCTCCAACCTAATTTCTTTCTTGCGCTCATAAATATCGATATAAACTATAAGTAAATAAATTACAAATACCATTCTAAATATTTTTTATTTTCATACTTCTAAAGAGTACATATGTGTGTGTGTGTATATAGCTATATATGCGTGTGTATATATATATATATATATATATATATATATATATATGTGTGTGTGTGTGAATATTTACAATATGGATTATAATTTCACCAATTTCTTATAATAATCATGACTCTTAATTTAGATAAGCATGGTCTGTATATATATTTGAAAATTTTACTAACATTTCCATTACATTATTTTATGGTCGGACGCCATGCTTTCCATCATAGTTACGTCCCTTTACGATCTGAGTTCAAATCCCGCCGAGGTTGACTTTGCCCTTCATCATTACGGTGTCGATAAAATAAAGTACCAGTAATGCACTGGGTAATTACTGGCCTTGTGCCTAAAGTAGAAACAATTATTTTATAACCTGTAGTAACATTATATTAACACTACTACCACTAGTACAACTACGGAGGCCAAGAAACACTCCTAAATAAATGAGGATGTTTTCAGTTATTATTGTTGGCTTCTAAAAACAAACCCAACCGACTGACCTGATTCCAGGACAATTGGTGACACTAAGAGGTTTAATAGATTTGTTGTTGGAATGGTGAAAATAAATCTGACCAATGAGAAAGGGTTAACTGTTCTGATGCTGTGGATTTTTTTAATTATAAATCACCAGTGCCTTGAGAAAACAAAACCAAATTTCAGCACCGAGCATATACAAATATTGAAATAACAGATGCAAACTTTATTCCATCGTTATGTTTTTGTGTGTTTTTCTGTTCAAATTTTAGTTGTCTGATGAGGTCATAGCTGTTCCATAATTGGTATCAACGAAATATATATAACAGCTACTATGAATTAACGAGGTTAATTTTAACCCGCTGACTTACACTTCTTTAAATATATATATATATATATATATATATATATATATATATATATATATATATATATATATATATATATATATATATATATATATATATATATATATATATATATATTCCGATATGTTCGTTTCTAATTATCGGATTTCTATATTTCTCTTTATCGATCTTTCACTTTCTCTCTCTTTCTCTTTTCACCTCTCTCTCTCTCTCCCTTTCTTTCTTCCTCTTTCTTTATTCCTCTTTCTTTATCTCTCTCGTTCTTTTTTCTACCCCTTTCTCTCTCCCTCTCTCTGTCGGTCATACGCTTTCTATGTCATGTGTGGTTGAACATGTAGCGAATGGTGTGAGTTATCCATTACTCACAACCATTCTCCACAAGTACTTGGAAGTGTTCAATGGTATTTATTTCTCCTATACTGCAGTTGGATGGTTTGGCATAATAAATATTCATGTCTTCTGTCTTTGAACTGTTAATAGCCATACCACTTTTATTACCCTCTCTTATTAAGCTATCCAATATTAGTTTCATTTCTTCTGTTGCTTTTGTAAATCATCATCACTAGCTTGTCAACGTAAACTATATCAGCTAGTGTCTCTCTGTGTTAATGCGGTGTGGTAAATGAATATGTACATATATTCCAGGATCGAACACAATGAAACCAAACTCTCACTGTCACTGCCTCCGTCTCTCCCGGTCTACCCATCTATTGTGAGCAAATAGGGGCCCAAGTGCTGGCCGCCCCGCGTCCCCGATAGGGAAACGCACTGGATTAGCCATTCCAGCTCGCGAGACTCACACATGCGGATAACCAACTCCGTGCCGATGATGGTGAGTAGAGAATTAGTGTTAGGGCCAAGGACACCAGAAGTCTCCACAGCAACGGGCTCGACCGCAAACTTGTATCTTATCCGTCCATTCTATTTCACAAAATCAGCTTTGCAAAACCTTCTGCACCACATAAATAATTACGTTCACAAAACGCAAGGAAGAAAATACAACTTTCTGAATTACACCAGGCTTGATTAAAGAAACCCCACTGAGATGTTCATTAAAAAAGGACTTGGCACAACGTCCCTTTATATATTATTAATGATAGTCTTACACTAATGTACGCCACACACCATTATTTTTACTTATATCACACTTTTTTCACGTCTTTCCATTCTGTTTCTGTTTTCTCTTTTTTCTTCACTTTTCTTCACATCTCGTTTCATTACTTTCGTCTAGATTTATATTTCTTCTTTTTCTCCTCTTATCTGCCGACGAAGGACTAACGCTCGAAACGCTCAGGTTGTTGCCTTACTATATCAACCTTTAAAGCAACACACACACACACACACACATTTTTGCAGTTGGTCCCTGTAACCACATATCTATATATAATATACAAAACTGTTTAACAATAAACGTGGGCATCAGTTTACTCTTTTTCTCTCTTTGTTTACATTACTGTTCCTCTCGTATCTCACACTACTTATTGCTCACAATTTCTCACCTTCTTCTACTGTTATTGCACTAAATATTACACACACTCTCCTTTCATCCCTCCTCCATTTATTACACCACATATTACTCATATTCATATCTCCACAATCAACTCACTCCCGGTTGCACACACACACACTCCTGTGTCACCTCTCCTCCTTCCCCGAATACACTCCCTATTTATACTTCCTAATCATTACTTAATGATTGCTTTAACGATAACTTTCAGCGAGATGCATATTATATCATATCTTAAATATTCCTTTGAACTGACAACTTGGTACCTGATCTAAGCTCAACACAGATTATATCGATCTCCTCTTGGAATAGTTAATGAGCATTCCACAGAAGGTTTCATTTTAGTAAAAGCCGCACTGGCAGCTGTGTTTTATGTGCAGCGAAAATGTATCAAATCAATTAGCCATATATAGATCTAAGAATAGAGCGACCAGTTTCCGAAGTGATGTCTGACGTAGTAAGTATATACAAGACTGAAGGCAGGTGGCTTTGTGGTTAATATGTTGGGGCGACGATTGTAAGATCGAGAGTTCTGTTCCTTAATCGGGCGACGCGTTTGGTTCCATACCCAGTCCATTAAGCTGGAAGAATTTAGTGTGAGTTCATTAGTTCGAAGCTGTATTGGTTTTGCCTTTCCGTTTTCCTTGGACAACATCGCTGGCGTGTAGAAGAGAAACGTGTATACATAGGTGACTGCGAGGTGTCCACAAAACACTCTGCCTTGGCTTGTGGTTTAGAATAGATCTTTCTATGTCCAAACCTGTAGTCAGCACAGCACAGCTTGTTCGGCTTTCTAAATTCTTACACCACACTGCAAATTCTTACTCCACATTGCAATGTAGAAGTCTGACAGAGAGGCTATGTTGAACCAATCTTTAAAAAAACTACCAAGATTGAAAGTTCACAAATATAAACCAAATCTTTGAGTACATTGAAGCTACGAAAATATTCAACAACAGAAACTTCTAGCTGTTTTACAGATTCCTTTATTTCCTCTTTTCTTCTTAGTTTTCTTAAGAATAATCTGCCGCCCATTGGCCTTCAATATTTGAAATTTTTTTTTTTTTCCTTTTTTTATTTTTCCCCCTTTTAAAATTTTCTTTTCCTTTTTTTAAAATATTTTTGTTACCTGTCACACTAGCTCTATATGATTACTATCTGTAAAGAGTACTCGATTCTTCCCCTAGTCTTACTAGCACTATTCTGATGTTTAAATTCAATAAAGAAATAAATCAATGTGCCATTTTTTACAATAATGCTCCTGCATTTCTAACTCCATTCTCTCAAGTGTTTGAAGTGATCAGTGAACTTTATCTCTCCTTCTGTGAGTCAATAGGATGGCTTTGCATAATTACATAGATATAATTTATGATTAGATCGATATCCTCATCGGATTGTTAATGATCGAACAAAGAGAGGTTTCCTTTCAGAAAAAAGTAGCTTTGTATGCTGCGTTATATGTCCAATGCACATTTATTTAAGCATTTTTCATCGAGGTACATCATTTCAGAGCGTAACGCAATAAGTTGTGGGCTTCTTCTTGGGAATCGAAATATGGTGTCATGATTGTGAAGCGAGCTTCGTAACCACTCGGTCATGCCTGCATCTAAATATACTACAAACTATTTACTGTAGGTGAAATTGTCATGTCACCTCTGTAGAATTACTGATTTAAATCACGTCATTTTATATTAAGTTATATCTAGAGCTGGAAAAAAGAAAAATAATAATATTAAATTCCATTTACATAGAATAGTATATTACGGACATATATAGCATTAACAAATCTGATCTAATTCCATAGAATTAAGTGGATATTAATCGACTGAATTGAATAAATAAGACGTGAGAGATAAAATATGGTTGGACAGAAGGAAATAGATGAATTACTTTCAGATTTGAGATAATGTCGTAAGAAACCTTATCATACTAGTTTTCATCAGGATGATAATGATTTATGGAAATAATTATAAATTATATTGCATGGGGTAGCCAGATTCTCTCGAATGGCTAGTTGCAGTTATTACTGTCGGGCGAAATAGCTGTCCAGTATTTGTTAGAATTCTTGTCGTTTTGAGTTCAAATTCGACCGAGGTCAAATTTGTCATTCATTCAATTGGTGTCGATTAAATAAAGTACCAGCCCGGTAGTGGAATCCAGTTAATCGACTTACATCCTCTAAAATAGTTGGCCTCTTCTCTAAATTACAAATATGTTAAAGGTGGTGATTTGGCAGAAATATATATATATATGGTTTGTCAAATATAAAGTTTGTAGAAATATGGAGAAAAAAAAGCAAATTTCTACAAATTATATATACATATATATATATATATATATATATATATATATATATATATATATATACTGTGTGTCGTCAAGTATGAAGTTTGTAGAAATTTGCTTTTTTTCTACATATTTCTACAAACTTTATATTTGACAAACCAATATATATATATATATATAATATGTTTGCGTATTTAAACAATTTTAAAAAAAAAGAGAGAAAGTGACGACCAAACTAATATCCTCCGGTCGACAGGATGGAGAATACATAGACATCGAGGAGGGTGGGGAGACGCGCTAGAACAGCTGCTCTACCTCGCGGCGTTTGCACCTGTATGTAGCCAGTTCCACTTCCATATCAATGTGTATGGATGGTATCCTGGGCTCGATCTACTATTTCAAAAAAAGGAAATATATACAAATTAAGGCAGGGCCTCTATATATGGCCCCAGTTTAATGAGTGAAACCAGTAAAATACTAATAATATTTCAATATACCAAGACCGTTGGAGCCTTAAACGAAATTGCGTTGCAGTATTTAGTTACGTCACATTGAATTTTAGGTTGAAGAAGCGACTAATATTAGTTTGCCTGTCCTTTTGCCATAGTCTATAAAGTAAAATCTCTGTCAAACATTCGAGTAGATTAATTCATCAATTATAATTTACCCACCAATGTGTGGTTGTGAACTAATTTAAAAGATCAATAGTTGAATATAGCACGATAAATTCAATCTCAATTAATCATCAGTGAAATATTATTTATCAGCTTCGTTTTTTAAATTGTTGTAATTATATTATTTATTTATACAACGGCGGTGGATTGGCAGTATCGGTAGAGGGTCGGAGGCCATGCTTTCCAGCATAGTTACGTCCCTTTACGATCTGAGTTCAAATCACGCCGAGGTTGACTTTGCCTTTCATCCTTACGGGGTCGATAAAATAAAGTACCAGTAATGCACTGGTTAATTGCTGGCCTTGTGCCTAAAGTAGAAACAATTATTTATTTATATAAGAAGGCCTGGCTGCGTGGTTAAACAGTTCGCTTTGCAACTACATGGTTTCTTATATAGCTTCGAGCTTACTGATACCTTCAGAGTCCAATTTGGTAGAAAGGAACCTACATAACCCTGTGTGGTGTGTATGTACGCCCCAGTATGGCCGCACTCAAACGACAGAAATGGCTAAGAATAGTAAACAACAAATAGTATATTCTGGTAATTATTTTGAATTATTTAATGGTTCCTTATAGCCGGCAACTGCAAACAGGAATGATCAGTTTTATTAATCTAAACAAATGATTTCCGTGCACGCCACTTATATCAATAAGCCTGAGGAGTAGGAGCAGATGGAAGAAATATAGGAAGAGGAGTTTGAGATTGAAGAGATATAGGAAATGTAGGGGGAGTAGTTGGATAAAGTTTAGTAGGAGAAATATATGGATATTGGGGAGGTATATGAGACGGCGGGAGAGGAGTTCGACATAGATATTGTGAAGGAGAAGGAGGTTATAGATGGAGGATAGGAGACTTTGGGGTAGGAAGGGTTTTAGAGATAGATAACGTATAGGAGATATAGGAGGGAGAGTAAGATAGATAATGTATAGTTGGGGGGGGGGCTGGCAAATGGTGTATAGGAAATGTAAGGGGGGTATGAGACAGATGATGTTTAGATGTGGGGGTTGGGGGTGGGAGTTGGAGACAGATGATGTATAGGAGATGTGGAGGGGTGAGACAGATGATATGTAGGAGATGTTGGGGGTGAGACAAATGATGTATAGAAGTAGAGGGGAGGGGGTTGGAGACATATGATGTAGAGGAAATGTGAGAGGAGGGGGTTGGAGACAGATGATGTATAGGGGATGTAGGTGGGTTGAGGTGTGGAGAGAGGAGGGTGTTGGATGGAAGGGGATAGTTGGATGATACGGTGGGGAAATGGCGTGACCTTCTTTCAATGTCGCGACCCCCTCCGTAGAAGAGGGTAATGATAACTAAGGAGGATTAAAAGGGTTTAATAATGAATTCATGTTGGTTTTCTGACAACTGGCACGTTTCCCAGACATTTTTCTTTTTCTGTGAAAGATTGTGAATAATCTGGCCTCTGTTAGAATGATAAAAAAGACAGGATTAACAGAGAAGAAATTGATGGATAGGACGACGAGAATAATGATTGCAATCGATGATCTTAATGATGGTGAAGATGGTGGTATTTATTGTGATGTTGGCGGTGGTTGTGTTTATGGTAATATTGGCGGTGTTGATAATGTGGCTAATTGGATACTTCAGTGGAACATAATGATGAAATATGTTGGATAATAGGGTGAAAGTAAAGACAATATATTTATATTGCTAAAAGTATTTACCCGATGGTATTACTGGTAAATACCATCAGCTGTGTTCATAGTTGGAGTAGACCTTGGCATTTAATCCTGGGAGAGATAGTGTGTGCAAAAAAGAGATATAGTGGCGTATAAAGAGATATAGTTAGGGAAGGCACGTGGCTGAGTGGTCAGAGAATTGGATTCACAATTGTGAGGTTGTGAGTTCGATTCCCGGACGGGGTGATGCGTTGTGTCCATGTCCATGAACAAGACATTTTATTTTACGTTGCTCCTTCTACCTGGAGTTGTGACTGATAGAGCGTATTAGCAATTGGAAAGACTAACGGAAACATTGTTTCCTAGGTCCGATTTGACGAGGGTCTATCGACAATATATATAGTGGTGTAATCGGCCCCGGTAATGGAGTAGTAACTTAAAGACGGTTAATGTATGTAAGGCAAATTTCACTTCGTTGAGGTTGGGATGCAAGGCAAAGAGTGACAGGATGAATAGCAGAAATCACACGATCCGGTCTTTTAAGGAATGATCTATTTCGCCGACTGCCAACACCGATCTACTTCAAGAACTTGGTGATCGTGACCATTGATCTAAGACTGATACCCCTGCTTAGCATCATATGGCTGTCACAGTTGCTCAATAGAGGACTCTAAAAATATTAAGCATAGAAAAATCAGTTATGTTCAAGATGGCTTGTTGGTTCCCCCGAGACTATTGGTTCAGTAAAACTAATTCTCTTTCTCATACAACATATAGTACGCATTCATGTCGAAATAGTTTGTAGAATACATAAATATGAAAATTCTGTCTCTCATAAACAGATCCTCCGCCAGATACACACAAACTGCCACAGATACCTGTACATATACGCAAACACGATTTTAAGAACATATATACTTACACATACACACACACACACATATATATATATATATAATGTATATATACACACACACACACATATATATATATATATATAATATACATATATATATAATGTATATATACACACACACACACATATATATATATATATAATATACATATATATATATATATATGTATATACACGCACATATATGTATTAAATATACATTATATATATGTATGTGTGAGTGCGCGCGCGCACTTGAATACACATATATATATGGAGGAATATTAATGCACATATAACTTTGTATATTTATGTATACGTGTATGTATTTTAGTATGTGGTTGTGTGTACATATATATATATATATATATGTATATATATATATATATATGGGGTGGTGGTCCTTGACTATGTGCGTGTATGTATCTTTATCATGAAATTTTTAGATTTAGTGGTTGGCTTCTACTTACGCTCTGCTGCCCTTTTGAAACCTCTTTTATCACATTTCTGTCCTCTGAACACTATTATTGATTTTCTTGCCGAATTATATAGGTGACAAGAGCTTTCTTATCGGTTCTCAGTATTCCTATACTTTTTAAACAACAAACTAATTTAATTTGCTTCATATAGCGATATGGAAACTAGTATTTTTCTCTTCCAATATATAAATTCTAGATACGTGCGTTTTATGTACAGTTGAGATATAAATATTGTTTTTTTGTAAACTGTAATTGTAATATGGTGGTGAATTGACAATTATTAAGGCGTCGGATAGAATTGTTTCTAATATTCATTCCAACTCTTCGCGCTCTGTGGTCAAATCTTGTCTAGGCCACATTTTTCTTCCTTTTGCGATCTGTAACGTATCAGTCGAGTTCTATGGTCGATATTTTTTATTCCTTTTCTTCTCTGTTACTTTCATTGTCTGGAATAAACCGGCTGGATTCATACCTGAACAAAGGATGATGCCTCTCGGGCATCCACCAGGAGTTAAGTGCAGTGACAACTGTAACGTGATCTTAAGCATCACGGCAAATTTCAATGATTGTCTATTATGTAATACTAGCAGGAAAACCACCCTTCGGGTGATTTTCTGCTAGCATGTGTAGTGTGTATATTGATATTATACGCAGGTATATATACATGTAGGTATGATACATTAAATAAAATCGTAAGTGACAATATATAATACATAGAAATTGAACGAAGACTGCGTTACACTGTTTTATTTAATCAGTAACGTAATCCATGATACATTAAAAAAGACGATATTATATATAAACTGCATTAGGAGAAAATTAGTGACCGAAAATTATTATGTTTATTTTAGCGTTGACCAACCGGAAGTGTTGACATTTCAGAAATTTTAAAGAATTGAATCTTTAAATAAGCAAAATATATTTACTCTAGAGCCACGAAATTTAGTAGATAAATTATGTTATATTCATTCATTATTTATTCAAAGTAATCAAACTTATTTTACTAATGGGATAAAACATTATAAACCGTACGCATCCCCGCGCTTCTCCCTTTATTATAGTTTAGATAATTGTCATATGATCAGATTTAAAAACTCAGTTTGGTACCAAATTTACGTTTATTACACATAATCATATTGCATGTTTCTTCATAAAGGCCCTTACTCTGAATTACGCTATACAAGTGCGATCTTGATTAACACTGATCCACCTCCTCTCAACCAGATAGGTTTGTAGTATATGTAAATAATATTTCAATACAAGGAGATTGCTTAGAAACTTCATAAGGGTTTCTACTTTCTCATACCTCTGCAACCGAGCACAATTGAGAGCATGTTGGCGTTGGAACACGACGGTGAATTATGTGTATCTACTGCTCCTACTGCGATACTCTTGTAGCTGAGATATGATGATAGCTTAACATTCTTCCTGTGAATTTGTATTACATATAAGCATTTTGTATGTTGGTTAACAGAAGCTTGGTGATCCAGCCGGATCAGATGGAGAAGGTTGCTTCTGACAGAGCCTGCTGGAAGGAGTTTTTGAGGACTTTTCCCCCACGACCCTCTCACGAATAAGTGGGCGATGAAGAAGGGAACGGAGGTTCACAGACATCTTTATTCTGACCCCTGTTGTATTAGTGTTATCAATAATGAATATAGTCTTGAATTTGACCTTGTTATTACTAGATATTTCAGAATTGTCTTCTTCTGAAATCTTCAATTAACCAAAATTCATATCTGATATCTAATTAGCTACAATTGCTAAGCATTCTATCACCCTTCGACCTAGCATGCCCAGACGATCACTGAATTGTAATGTCGATGTGTGTTCCAGTTGTTTGATCAACAGAACAACTTGCTCGTTTAATTAAACTACAAGAACAATTTAATTCACAAGGCTGACCAGGGCAAAATGTTACACACTCGACACAATCCCAGTATTTAAGGTACCCGAATGGAACCCTTCAACGTGGAATTGTCTAATTAAAGTGAGGCTGTCATTTGCATATGAAACATTGTTGAGACAGACTTAAATGAAAGTTAACATAATTATAGAGACAAACTGTTAAGATTTAATGAAATATTTAAAGTAATTAAGTGGATGGGTAGTGTAATATGTATATATATATTGAGAGAGAGAGAGAGAGAGAGAGAGATAGTGAGAGAGAGAGAGTGATAGAGAGAGAGAGAGAGTGATAGAGAGAGAGAAGTATCAATAAGATCATTACATTACCTAGCAGAAACCCGACCCTTCGGGTGGTTTTCTGCTAGCATGTGTAGTGTGTATATTGATATTATACGCAGGTATATATACATGTAGATATGCTACATCAAATAAAATCGTAATTTACAATATATAATACATAGAGATTGAACGAAGATTGCTTTACACTGTCTTATTTAATGAGTAACGTAATCCATGATACATTAAAAAAGACGATATTATATATAAACTGCATTAGGAGAAAATTAGTGACAGAAAATTAGTATGTTTATTTTAGCGATGGCCAACCGGAAGTGTTGATATTTCAGAAATTTTAAAGAAGTGAATCTTTAAATAAACAAAATATATTTAATCAACAGCCATGAAATTTAGTAGATAAATTAAGTAATATTCATTCATTATTTATTCAAAGTTAACTCTGCCTTTCATCCTTACGGGGTCGATAAAATAAAGTACCAGTAATGCACTGGATAATTGCTGGCCTTGTGCCAAGCGTAGAAACAATTATTTATTCAAAGTAATCCAACATATTTTACTAATGGGATAAAAAATTATAAACCGTAAACAGTCCCGCGCTCCTTACTTTATTATAGTTTAAATTACAGGTGACACGCATTTCGTGATCCATCAGCTCAAGTTACGATCGGTAGTGATTGCGCCCGACTCTGGAACCAGTAGCTCATCATACTTGGGGATTTTCGTGAAAATAATTTAAGGTTACTATGTTGATACTTCGTTCTTGTTCTTTATTAATATCACTATTATTATTATTAACACTCTGTTTCTTAATGCTACTGAAAACGTTGAAATAGCAAATGTAGAATATCACGTCGGCAGCTGGCCCCATGCAGGCTATGAATGTTGAAACTGGTGAACCAATAGTAACTAAACGTTATATACAATGTGTGTGTAATTATATATACATATATGAGAGAGAGAGAGAGAGCGAGAGAGAGAGAGAGAGAGTGAGAGAGAGAGAGAGATAGTGAGTGAGAGAGAGAGAGAGAGAGAGAGAGAGAGAGAGAGAGAGAGAGAGAGAGAGAGAGAGAGAGAGAGAGTTTGTTCCACAATGAATGAGCAAGTCATACTTGAGGACGCGAATTTAAGCGGACGAACTTTCAACCCATCGCAGTCATACACGGGTTGAAAGTCCGTCCGGTGAAAAGCGCATATTCGAGTAACGTTTGATAATTTGTTGTGGAACTAACTCGATACCGAACTCGTCCTTTCGACTCTGTTCTCTACCAACTACGGGTATAAGCTCTTGGGTTTTACCCCCACACACACACATATATATATATATATATAAGTGTGCGTGTGTGTGTGTGTGTCTGTGTGTGTGTATTTGTAAAAGGTGCACAGAAATACTAAAAATAATTTAAAAACATACGGTACATTTGTTCATTGAAGAAATATATTAATTCAATGCTTAAAGTAACAGGAAGAGAGTCATAACGCTTCGGAAACTAGTCCATCTTCAGAAGATAAACTTAGAAATAGAAGATAAATAGAATATAAAGAGTGATGAGATGGTGGAACGGAGAAAAATGAAGAAAAGAACCACACGTGGGTATTCATTCGGCAAACATTCCTATAAGTTTCACGTTTTAAACAATAGGAAAAAGAACATTTCATTCATCACATTAGATATAAGCACTTCATCAAGAATATATATGTAATTATATATTAAAATATAAGTATTAATAAAATAGATGTTCTTTTGATCAATTACATTTTATTATACATATTTCGGATGTACAACAGTACGTATTTAATCACTACCTTGATTAAATGTTAACCATTTAACATCTCAAGGTATGTCATGTATCTTTATATTTTGTCTGATGAGGACGTACTGTTGTACATCCGAAATATGTATAATAAAATGTAATTGAACAAAAGAACATCTATTTTATTCATACTTATATTTTAATATTAATAACTCCAGACAATCGTTGAGTGCTTCCGATCTACTGTAAAACTCATTCTTTGACATAATCATTGAATATTGTTTAACAATTTAATATAAAATTATATATATATAATTGTTTCTACTTTTGGCACAAGGTCAGCAATTACTCAGTGTATTACTGGTACTTTATTTTATCGACTCCATAAGGATGAAAGGCAAAGTTAACCTCGGCGGGATTTGAACTCAGATCGTAAAGGGACGTGGCTATGCTGGAAAGCATGTCAGACCCTCTACCGATACTGCAATTTCACCTATAATGGAGACAGTAGGTTGAAAGACAAAGCAGAAAAAAATGGGTTATGCGACAGTATTTGTTGTTAATTTTCCTTTGTGTGTATGTTGGAGTTCGTGGTCGTTATTACTTTAATTCGTTTGATGGGCTGTAAGATTTCTGGACATTCTCCTAGTAAATAATTCTCTTCTTCAAATACTTTAATTGGCAATTAGTTGAGAGTTTTGTAAATTATGTATCATTTTTATAACTTCTTTTCTTTCTGAAGTAAAACAAATTAATTTTCTAAACATAACCTATACATTCGAAAAGGTATCTTTACAAAATTTCATTTAACATTTGTATTATTAGGAAAAAAAAGAATTCTGTGGATGGGTGTTAATTAAATGTTAGAAACAGCCGCCAAACATTACTTGGAACACGTGCATCACAATCGTGAAATAGACAAAAACAAATTCATTAAAAAGAGTCTTATCTTCAAGGCAATAATATTATTTAAAGAATGTTTCTCGTTCCTTTCCGTTTGGATTTCTGCCTTTTCTTAACAAATTCCATTAGTATGACTGGAGAGCAGGCGAAACCATTCAAACTGGAATGCTCCCGACCAAACTAGAACGACTGGTAAGTAATATATATATACATAATTATTTCTACTTTTGGTACAAGGCCAGCAATTACCCAGTGCATTACTGGTACTTTATTTTATCGACCCCGTAAGGATGAAAGGTAAAGTCAACCTCGGCGGGATTTGAACTCAGATCGTAAAGGGACGTAACTATGCTGGAAAGCATGGCGTCCGACCCTCTACCGATACTGCCAATCCACCGCCCTATATATATATATACATAATGTCAGCAATTTAAAACTAAATCGATTAAAACGTTCAGCACAGTTCAGGTGCATCAGGTCTTTCGAGTGATTAGTTGGAGAAAATACACCAGTAAAATCATTATATTTATTCGAAAGAGGGGTCTATGAATATTTCGAAACCTTAATAGACGTACAGAATTGGAGACGATATTAGGACAAATCGAGTATGAATAACTAATAACTAATATCTTAAAGATCAAACTAGCTATTTATATATATATATATATATATATATATATATATATATATATATATATATATATATATATATATATAAACGTTTGTATATGTATAATAAAGACAAAACAATGCAGTTATGGACATAGAATAAAGAATGCAAATGCAAAAGATATTGTTGACAATTAGTCTTTTACCTTAGATTTATTTAAATGTCCTTAATTTTCGAGACAATATATCTTCTTCAGAGCGAAGTAAAGTTGTCAACCAGTGTTCTAAATAGCTTGCCAAGTCATGCTGACAGGAAATGGTATAGAGTATCTGTTCTATCTCTAATGTCAAAGAGTTAAGATTAGGTGGATAAAGAGTAGTCTCCCTTTAAAAGTTTTTTTTTTTTTAAATATACATGTCTGTTTAAGTGTGTGGGAGAATGCATGAAGGTGTAAGTATGTGAGTGTGTGTGTGTGTGTGAGTGTGAGAAGATATGTCTATTCGTAATATATATATATATATAAATTACTAGAAACAATGAAATAAACACAAAGCACAAGTTCCTTGTATTAAAACATTCATCATTTTACGATCGTTTCTGGGATGTATATCATATAGTTGGTATGTATATCATATAGATCTATGTAAAAATATTACAAATTATCAGAGGAAATATATATATATATATATATATATATGTGTGTGTGTATGTGTGTGTGTGCGTGTGTATTATATATATATATTATATATATATATTATATATATATGTGTGTATATATATATATATATATATATATATATATAGGAAAAAAGAGTCAGGACCACGACGTTTGAGCTCCGGCCGTTTCGACAGTTCAGGTCTAGCTGTCGAGGCTAACCGCCGGGGTCCTGACTCTTTTCCTATTACCCACTCAACTACCCTAACTATCGAGTACTCTGCTGCGTTATGGTCGACCTGGCTCCTTACCACACTTTCTTCGTTAAATATATATATATGAAGAAGAGAGGAGGCCGTGTAGTTGGAAGGTATACTTAAAAATAAGAAGAATGTATGAACGGGAGAAAGTTTTCCTTCATTAGTTGTCTGCAGTGGGTCTCGGATATTTCTACGCATTAAGGACAAGGTATTCTACCCCAGTGCGTTCAATAACTAGGTAAGTTATTCAGAAAACAAATGTGTATATATATATATATATATATATATATATATGTATGCATGTGTGAGTGAGTGTGTGTGTGTGTGTGTGGGGGGGGGGGGGGGGTAAAAAGTAAACAACACAATCGGTACAGTATATGGACGGATTATATTAGGTTAGCGCTTGAAATATCAGGAAAAGGATCGTAACGTTTCGTACTCTAGTCCTTCATCAGAAGGAAATGAGAAATTAGAAAGATTAAAGGGACGGGCTGGGTGAAATAAAAAAAAAATGTGTTTAGAGAAAAATAACAGGTCCATTCATGTTGCCTTCTCTTGAAAATATATATCCATCCATATATCATTGAAAAGTGTACTTAATACCGAAGTAGAATTTTAATATTCATTTTAATAAGGCTCAACAGCGAGTCTTGTTACTCTGGAGTTGTGACTGTTTATCATCAAAGCCGAAACTCCAGGGTAACAAGACACATTATTTAGCCATAATAGAATGTGGAATATATATATATATATATATATATATATTGTATGTAATGACTGTGTCTTAAAGAAAAGCTGATCCTTGTGTATACACACGCACAAAAACGTGTATTTGCCGATGTATATAATGCCTAATCAGGAATATTTTTAATGGCATTTAATCACATTCCGAGTAGATTCTAAATAGAAGGAAATCATATTTGAATAAAATCTATTTTGTCAAGAGGATTTATGGGGTAGACCGCAGTTATATATGCAATCCGTTCAATAGTAATTCTCTTGAAGCGGATAACGTTTTCATTCAGTTCATTTAGTACCCAATAAATCTGTTTCTGTATCGTATTTATTACATACTTTCTCTACTGAATTACCTAATTGTGTTTGTCTATCTGTGCGCACACATTTATGTATATATATCGAAGGGTATAAATGAGAGAGCAATTGCTAGACTGGACTGTTACCAATTGCTTAGTGAGGCGGTGATCAAACGATAAAACACTGATACATAGAAATTAAGATACTGCATGTCCTATTATTTCATTATTCTTATTATTATTATCCTTATTGTTATTATTTGTATTGTTATAATTGTGGTATATATCATATTTGACACATATAAGCATGTTATATTGTTATATCATTATTATTCTGTAAATTGCTATTGATAGAAAGCTATCTCGAGTTAGGCAATGTATGCTATATTACCCTTATGGATTTATTATAAAAGATATATTAAGAATCTATAACTCTGGTTTTAGTATTCAGTATATAATAGCGGATATGGTTTATATTTAATAATGTGAAAGCACAATCCTTACCGGCTTTTATAGTATAACATTGCTATTACTGACGAACTAACACACACACATACACACTCACGAAATACACACATGCTCACGAAACACACATACACACACACGCCATATATCACACACACGTCACACACACCACACCTCACAAACACCCACGCCTCACACAAATGCCACACATCACGCACGCCACACATCACACACACGTCCCACATCACACACACGTCACACACATCACACACACGCCACACACACACATCACACACACGCCACACACACACATCACACACACACTACACATCACACAAGCACCACACCTCATACACATGCATCACCTCACACACATGCATCACCTCACACACATGCATCACCTCACACACATGCCACACCTGACACATACAACACAACACATATATGAATTGCAATCCATCAACAGGGGTTTATAAAGCAGCAATGGCCCGACCAATACTCAAAGTATTAACAAAATGAATTTAATTCAGAATGGTAAGTATTCATTCGATTTTGATAGGTCTTTACACAGAATACGCAGACAGCATGTGGATTACGAACAGAGAAAAATAATAAATATTCGTGAAAAAATATCAGAGTAGGCTTGATATCCACTGAGCCGTTAATTACGTTACCCCACCCCGATGAGGAGGGAGCTTCAACACAATCCGGCATGTGATAGCCTGTTTTTGGGGAAGGATCAGACATTGATTAAAAATCACATTGTAACTTTTGTGGGACTGAATTTGCCGATGATGATAGACTACTCCTCAGTCATTCTTTTGCTAAGAACATTCAGTTGTAACAAGCATTCATCCACGACCCTCGATTCCCAACAAAACATTCAAGATCTTTTACAGAAATTGCTTGTCAGTCAGAATTGTCAAAACAGTGAAGTGATACAAGTACCTCCTAGGTTCACTGAGTTGTCGAGAATGGTTACCTAGACATAAAGTGCTATCCTTGACAATTAGAACTTATCCATAAGCATAGAGAACGGTCTACAGAGAATGCGCTTCATCATCATTGCTTTGAAGCTAATTGATTCTGTATTCCTGAGAATTTCAGTATGAGAGATTTTGTCCTTCCATATATATTGCAAGGACATGATAGTAGAAGCGAACCATTACAGCTTCCTTAAAACTTTCTGATTTGCTTCCCTAATATTATATGTACTAGCCGAAATTGAACACTAGTTTCAATAGTTCTAAGAAACACCAGTCAAACGACGCATGATCAGTGATATATTTCCATGCTACACAGTAAAAATACTTCTACTTATTCCTGAGGGGAAGAGTGCTCGAACGCTTTTTCCAGTGGGTCCTGTGAGAAGCAACTGTCTCCAAATGATCCGGCTGGGTCCCCAAGCGAGACCATCCTAGCTCATGGATGTTATGCTACCATCTTGCGCGGGGTCTAGACATCGGTCTTCTGCCGGCTGGTTTTGCGCGTACATTAGGCCCAGCGATTCTTTCCTGAAACATTTTAATCACATGCCCATAATATTGGAGATCTGATCTCTCAATCTGGCAAAGTAACGTCTCTTCTTGAAGGGAATCTTTGATCTCCGAGCTACGTATGTATTGAGTAACATTACACCAAAGACCCTGCAGGGGAACCAAACCTCAGCCGCTTGTATTCGCGATCATATTCTTTCAGTCATGAGAGCAAAAATACAATGCACAAATTGTAACGATGGAGCTAAATTAGTTGCTTTATACAGTCAATTAACGTGAAGAAAGCATAAATCTCACTACATTCTCTTTCAAGATAAATAATTCATAGACAGCGAACAAAGAAAACACGAAATTCCGTTAAAAATGGGTTAAATCCTATTAATATATTTGCACTTCCATGCCATGGCATTTCACTTAGAAATTCCTAATGTTTTCTTATTCATCTTACCATCTATAACATAACTACTTTAACCAAATATCATTTGCCATTTTCAACGATATGTATACACGGTTAAAAGCTTGCTTCGATAAAGTAAAGATAATTATATGTTTTCTTAAGTTTGTAGTTAGTGACCTTTACTTTGTGGTTTGCACGCTATATAAAGAGTGCCCTAGGAGAATTAGCGATCCACCAACAATTGCAAACATTTAGAAAATATTAAAGAAAGAAATTAAAAGAAAGGTTTTATGATCATTTCTAACATTTACAGTATCTAAATATATGTCAGAATTAATCTTGTTTACTATTATGTAGATGTTTCGTTGTAAAGTGGGGAAATTAAAATATTTTGGCTCATAGATACACTTAACAAAAAGCTTACTCAGTAGGTCGATGCATGCAGACAAGTGGTTAGGTGTTTTCA
>OZ024742.1:187839005-187861505 GCA_964016885.1 Eledone cirrhosa
TATAAAAGCAAGTCGGTCTGTGTGTGTGTGTCTGTCTGTCTGTCTGTGTACAAATACTAGGCTCCTTTTAACTTTTGAAGTACTAGGCCGATTTGGCACGTGCTATTGAAGCGACCTCTCATTGGCTAATCAATTAGCTGACATAAGCTGACATGCACTCAGAAATTGCTAGATAAGCCATAAACGACCTTGAACAATTCGCCCGATTGAAGGTCGCGATTTCTAATTGGACTACGCAACTAACATTAGTCAACATGACTGAACATATACCGTGCATATTCCTGTGAGAAATACGTTTGATAGCACGACGTTACTCACGTCAATTAACTCATGCTACCCCATGAATTGTTTTTATGTTGCCGTTTATTTCACTCAATAATGTCACTGTACACCCATTTTGTTAAACCTTTTTTTACAATTCCATTTCAATTCTTTGCTCAACCTTTGGCTCTCTTTATACGGACAAACAGGCTGTCATTCATTTCCCGAGCAGCGCCGGGTCCATCTGCTAGTATATATATATAGAAATTTCGTATTTCTAAAGAAATACGATCTTAGGAAGCTGTAGCAAATACCAAGGGGCTAACGCCCTCTGGCGGTGTCCAGCAGAAGCAGGGGGACAACCGTCTATGCATTTCAGGCTTGACTGGCCATCGTCAGGACGATCCCTCCCATGGCCTCCGACTGCTGGACATGAAAACAGCCGAGAATATATAGTTTTCTCGTCTGTGTAAATGAGGTGATTAATCTCATTTGCATATGAAGCTGCATAAGTTGGCTCAACTTATAATAGAAAACAAATAAGGTTTCGCTTCAAGCATAGGTTTAAATAGCTATGGCTTCCTAAGACCTTATTTCTTTAGAAATACGAAATTTCTATACATATTGTATAAAGCTATGCTTGAAGCGAAATCTTATTTCTTTTATATATATATATATATATATATATATATATATATATATATATATATATATATATATATATATATATATGAGAGAGAGAGAGGTAGATAGATCGACCATCAAGTCGTATCAGCTACGGGAGACGAGTGGAAAAAAGATTCCTTGGTCCGATCTGATGGTCGGTTATTTCCTTAAGATCAGAGATTTACCGACGATTGTAACAATAACAAGGACATGCTGAATAAAAATAAGAATAATAATGAGAAAAAGAAGTAGTAGTTCAAAGTAAGAAGTTGTCAGCATGGGAATGTCAGTGAAATACCAAACTTAATAAATGCAGTTGGGACAAAATATGAACATAAAATATGGTGATTTATCGGAAAACTACATGCAGTGTGAGCAAAAGTTAAAAACACAGCAACAAAAATCGTAATTTTTTACATCAGAAACATTGACATCAAAATGAAGAATACTCAAAATAGTGTTATTTATGAGGATTGTGGAATAGCAGAACAGTTTGAGTGTCGGAGAGAATGTCTTGCAGTAGTTTGTCATAAACATTTGCATTCTGATGTTTCATGGCACCAGGGTTGAACGCTGCCTAGCAACCAGAATCGGTAATATGAAGTACCAGTTAAGTATTGAGGTTACTTTAATTTTTGCTTTTTGTGTCTGTGAGAAAATATTATTAATAAGGGTGGTTAGAGGGTCGTGAGATGGCAGTAATTAAAACGCCACACAACTGCTTTAGCCGTATTTGTTCTGGCACGTTACTTTATGGGTTCAAATCCCGCCGAGCTCAAATTTAATTTCCTCCTTCCAAGGTCGATAAAATAAGTAGTAGAAAGGAACCTGGATTGATATGATTGACTTCACTTCACCACAAATTACTGACCTTAAAGTTAGAAACCATTATTTATGAAGATGATAGAATTGCACAAACTTTACACTGTCGGACAAAATATCTGGCAATATTTAGTATACTTTCTGAGTTCAAATCGCACCAAAGTTAGGCATGTTTATCAATCGCATTCATCTTTTCTTATTCCCACATTTTATAAAATGGAGTACTGATCCAGTACCTCGTCAATATAATACGCTTTCCATCTCACAAACTGCTACCTTTTAATTAGAATAAAACAAATTACCTCTTGCTATTGATATCTAACCTAGAATGAAGACCTCATATCTAGGAGGAAGGATTGATATATATATATATACACAACTACACATACATTAGGTTTTATTGACCCCGGGTGGATAAAAGACGGAATTCCAACACAGAAAGTATGGATATACAACGAAATAACTACGAGCATTTTACCCTGCCACACCACCGATTCCGGCAATCTTAATTATTATCAATATAACTGCAAAGCTCTTATACAAATAGTGTATTGGAATCAGTGCAGTATATTTTCATGAAAATCCGTGATAACTGTGAATTGCATGTTTTTCGTTTGCTTGTCAGGAAGAAACATATGAACTCCGTGTAGTTTTGATAATTTTTAAATGGAATTTTTCTCCAGCTGAAATTTATCACGCATTTGCCGAACTATTTATGTCGAGCTTCTACCTTATTGTGGTTTATTTATAGTAGAATGCGCCATCGTTACTAAGAACATTTAAGGAAATAAGGAAAAAATATAACCAAATTCTATTCACATCGACATTAATAGGTTAAAAATAAACTATTATAAACGTTCCACGTTATATAGCGCTTTGCATGTTTTAATCTTCGGATGTTGTCGTACGGGTGTTATTTAATCACAGGTAAACACTCACAGAGCAAACATTTAATCCAATATATTCTAGTAGTGATCCATTCATCTTTTTAGGCAAAGTTTAGTTTTCACAATATCCAATATTAATTTCCTTCGAGAGATTTTGTTTACTACTTCTATCAGCTCTAGCGAGAACATAGAGAGACCCATGTTGGTTCCTCTAAACCTAAGAGATCGAATCACATATTACTTATACTTGACAGCGGAAAAATTAATATCGTTTATCTTAATGGGGCTTGATATGTGTAGCAAAGAATTCTTTACAATAACGCGTCCAATTTTGTTATAATATTGGTTTATTGTTTTAGAAAAGACATTGTAATTTCTTGTATCCTATTTCTTCAGACATCTTTCTATATTAATAACCTTTTTGGCTTAAAGATGTTTTTCAAACGTCCGCTTAGGAAATGTTATAAATTTAACGATATTTACAAAATAAATCTTCTACAAAGCCAGACAAAAGACAATATATATTTCTGTGTGTTCATTATTTTGTACAGATTGGCAAAATCGTTAGTGGTGGTCGAAACAATGTGTGTTAAGTTACAGATATTTAGGCCATGAGTTCATATCCAATCGTTATTAACTTTGTGTTTCATCTTTCCTTGTTCGATAGATGTATATTAGAAGTGACCTAGTGGGGTTGATATCGACTGTCTTGTGTCTGTGTTAGAAGACATTCTGGTTTTATTAAATATATTGTGTTTTCAAACGCTACTTCAGTGGTTGTTATATAGATGAGACTAGTAAACCGACCTAGTTGGATGTTTGCCACATACATTGCTTTATATCCCAGATTAGGGGTGGGTGGGTGCTGATCCTTTCGCTATCATATTTCTCATGAAAATTCAGTCTATGATTTTCAAATAATTTTGAAAAGAATCAAGAACTTGAAGTCGTTTAGTAATATAATTAACTTTATCACCACAAAGCTGGCGTTTCAAACGCAATTTACCAAACTATCTCATTATGATGGAAGTTTTTTTAGGTAAATAAAAACACCTTAAAATAGACAGGTTTGTAACAAGGAACCATGGCTCGTTTGAAATCGTTTGTTATCAAACGGGTTAAATGTCGCTCCTTTCCTTTAATGAGTGCACGACCACTAAAATGTGTCTAGTGTTTATGATAGGGACAATATTTTATTTGCACATTCTTTATTTATTGTGTCCTTGATCAAAAATAAAACTCATATATATAGCAATTAGGTTGGTAATTTAGATTGAAGTTTTGGCACAGAAATCTAAACATATATTACTAGACTAAGCTACTTTGGAAAATGAATTAGCCTTAATCCGCTTAAATACAATATAGATACTTATAATAATAAAAAAAATGATAATTTTGATGTGTATAATGTTGATTATATGTACAAGAAATAGCTTAATATAGTAGACACTTGGGACTAGCCTGGAGAAGCAAATCTTGTTTATGAAGACGCGTTGGCAATGTTATCAATACATCACATGTTGTTAATACGGATTTGCTAAACTCCTTATAGTTGATATTATTAGATACTTTACATAGCTGCTTGCACTTCTGATGAAAATTACTCACAAATAAATAAATGGATAACGTACCCTCTTTACATACACATCGAGGCCTAATGGTTAAGTTATTGTTCTTAGGCACGTAATGCAGGTGTTTATTTCCTCAACTGAGTTGCACGTTGTGTTCTGCCAAGTTTTAAATAAGTCCCAACACTACCAAGAGCTACTATGGGTTAAACCCTAAGGGGTGAGTTTTGTACTCTGTCACTTAAACATTATGAATCCAGGTTAAGTCCTGGCCTGATGAAGTCAACCAGTACAACACGCATGTGCGCGAAATGTTCGTCTACCAAATTGTGCTCATAAGCCATTCGCGCACGCGAACACACGCAAATACACAATTTCTATGTATGTATGAATGCTTTGTCACCGCCGACCCAACCATTGGTAAGTAGGATGATTTTGGGCACCCTGACGGTTGAAGAACAAAGCCGTCCAATAATGTATTTTATCTTTTGTGGAGCGAGAGACTACTAGCCTTTATTAAAACCTCTCTCTAGGATAAAGTTACTCTGATAAAACCTGCACCTTCGTTTCCATCCCGTGCTGCAGACCAGTTCTACTTTTTGAGTAAATGCACTCGATGTTCAAAGAGTGGGATTAGTCCCATGCAAAGCCTTTTCTCACTTAAAAAAGCTTCAAGCAAGGTCATCGCTTAATATGTGACTTTTTCGTTTCGCGAAATCTAAAATCCCTAGCCGGACAAATCAGTCACGTTCGTGATGCTCATATGCTAAAGGATCAGGTGATGGCCTTAACTTAAATCGAGTTTCGGCCATAGCGTATGTATATTTCCATATTTGTAGGTGTGCGTATACGCATGTATGTAAATACATATATACATATATATTTATAAATTATATGCATATATACGTATATGAATTTACATACATACGTATACGAACACCCACAAAAATGGAAACATACATACATACGCATATATATATATATATATATATATATATATAGAAAAACAGATGAAATCGAAAATGCAACTGGAGTCTTATTTTTAAAATATATATATATATTTATTTGGTTCCTTTACCGGTTTCGCAGTTCTTCTGCTTTTCAAAAGTAGTGTTGAGATGGAGGGTCTGTGGTTTTTCTCACATCTACCAAATGTGAGAAAAACCACAGACCCTCCGGATGTGAGAAAAACCACAGACACTCCATCTCAACTTTACTTTTGAAAAGCAGATGAACTGCGAAACCGGTAAATGAACCAAATAAATATATATATATATTTTAAAAATAAGACTCCAGTTGCATTTTCGATTTCATCTCTTTTTCTTTATACTTTCACTCGTGTAGGACACCTCGGTTATTTTTAATTTTGTAAAAAAAACCTCACTTTCTAATATATATATATATATATAATATATATATATAATATATATATATATATATATATATATATATATAATGTAAAATAAATAAGTCAAATGTTTAAAATTTAGCTTGTTTATTACTGCAATATATATTTCGGTGACAGCCATCTTTAGCTGTGACCTGTTCAGGCACTCCGAATTAGTGTGGTATAGACAAGTACATATGTTGTTGAGGTGTATAATTTTATCAATACTCTGATATGCCCAGTTCCTGGTTGTTATTTCACTGAGGAACTGGAATCAATATATATATATATGTATATTATATGCATAAAGGCGTGTGGGTGAGGTTAGAGAATTGGATTAGCAATCATGAGGTTGTGAGTTCTATTCCTGGAGAGAAGCGATGCGTTATATCCTTGAGCAAGTCACTTTATTTCACGTTGCTCCTTCTACCTGGAGTTGCGACCGATAGATAGAATTAGCAATTGGAAAGACCAACGGAAACGTTGTTTCCTCGGTCCGATTTAACGAAAGTCGATCGAACCTTTATATTATATGCCTGTGTAAGTAAATACCGTGCATGCGATATTAGATTGTTATATGTATGCATGTGTCTGTCTATAATATGTGTGTGTGTATATATATATATATATACATATATGTGTGTGTGTATGCATATGTGTGTATATGTTCATATGTGTGCATATATGTGTGCGTATATGCATATGTGTGTGTATATATATATATGTGTGTGTGTGTATGCCTATGTCTGTGCATATATATGTATATATATATATATGAGTGTGTATGCGTATGTATATATATATATATAATGTGTGTTTGTGTGTGTGTGAATGCGTCTGTATATATATGTGTGTGTGTATGTGTATATGCCTACGTATGTGTATATATATATATATATATATACACGCATGACGTTATTGTTTTGATTCTACGCTGAATTTCTATATATACCATTGCCATATATGAGTTCTCCAGTATTCTGAGGATTTGATCAGAGGTAAACACTGAATTTAAGGTCGAGTGACGCAACTTCGAGTGATTAGCGGCCTTTAGACTCACCTGATCAATCAAACAACTGTTAATACTTGAAATAAAGTTGTACAGCCAACCATAGTATTCTTCATTCTTTCACCATTATTACTCCAACTATAACCTGCATAGTAATTCTCGCGAACTCGGTACATAACTATGAAAACCTCTTGTTGAGTCAAACATAGCCGTACGTTAAAACTAACTACAATACAATGTACTCACAACCTCTAACTGGATTACCTATAACGATAACTTTTTATACCATATAACCAACTCCCACCAGGTTGAGCAACAACCCTAACGCATGGCACCATCATGGAAAAGCACCACATAGGCATGTCCTTAAAAAGATACTTATACCTACAATCAAGGACTATACACTCGGCATGATACAGCGTACTAATGACTTCATCTGTCGAAGCCGATGGCAGGCCTATCATTACGATAAAGACACGCTAATAACACGGAGGAGTTTACTAGGGAAAAATACGGATTCAAATCCTGCAAAAATCCACCGAATAACCCCCAGCTTGATGCCTTCGAACTCGACCTCATGAACATGATAAGTGGAACCAAATTCAAAACACTTACGGGTTATAACAAACTGCAAAACGACATCAATGCACTACTGAACGAACGCTATTATAGTAAAAGCAGACAAAACATCAAATGTATACACCATGAACTTTAACACATACAATAACTGTATACGCCGTGAACTACACAAAGAATACAAGAAAACTACAGAATCTACACCCACAAGCATTAATAAGGTAGGACTTAGCATAGTAAAAAAAAAAATGAAAATAACTGATAGAACTGAGCCTCCAACCCCTTGTGACCCCACATTTAACCTAAAGGATCATAAAAATAATTTCGAAACAGACCCAACAATTAGATTAATATGTCCATCGAAGTCGGATACAGGTGTAATTTGGAAGTATATACTAGATAGAGTAATAGCAAAAATCAAGGACAAATTAATAATTAAGCTAGGGGGTAACAATAACGAAGCAATAGACTGGTTCAGCAAAATAGACAGTAGGGAAACATCCAACTTCGTACAGTTTGACATTAATGACTACTACTCTTCCATCTCCCCAGTCACCCTTTATAAAGCACTAGCATTTGCCCAGAAAAACTCGGACCTAACCTCTGATAAAATTAAAATAATACTAGCTGCTAAGAGAACTATCATTAGATTCGAAAATATAGACAGAATAGCTTCGATATCACAATGGGATCTAGCGACTCAGCACAGGTAACATACATAGTTGGAACATATATAGCGCATAAGTTACGTAATGATTTTAATAATCTCCAAGGAGGAATTTATAGAAACAACACACTCCTTTTAGCCAAGAACTTAAATGATCAAACACGGAAAAATTACGGAAAAACAACAAACTAGGCCTAGGTATCACTTTCGAACCTAACTCTAAAAAGCAAACTTCTTAGATGTAACATTCAACCTAAACACAGGATTAATAGAGCTATAAAAATAACGAGAATCGTGCCTACATTAGTTATAAATCAAACCACCCGCGATCCATAATTAACTCCATGGCACATAGTATATCCCTCAGAATATCCCACCTATCTTCTAACCAAGAGATTTTTAATGAACACGCAAACTACTAAAACATAGCTTTACATAAGGCAGGACATAAGAAGGGGCTCAAATACCTGCCAGATACAGACAGCAACAACAAACATAACGACAGCTACACTACCCAGACCTATAGAAATAACAAACTTAGAACTAAACATAGAAATAGACAACGAACACTAGAAATAACTGAACCTAATATAGGGACCCCTACAAACTATAGAGCATCCAGACATAGGAAATACTTATAGTTCAATCCAATATTCAACTGCTCTATAAAAACCAAACTACCTTCTACATCCTTTAAGCTAATAGACAAACACTTCCCTAAAATACACAAATACCATATAATCTTTAACAGAAAAACTATCAAACTCTCTTACTCTACTGCAGCCAACATAGAATCACACATACATAAAATCAACTACAAATGAATCTCTAAAGAAAATAATCTACCAACATACACCATAGCACCAAATACAATCCACAAACACATAACAACATCACAACCACACACACATCAGGGCGCATCACAACAAAACATTAATAAGCCGAAATCTCAACCCACCCATAACAACATACAAAACTGCAAAGGAGTCCCTGTACACAGGAAGGCCCCCAACTGTAACTGCCACCTACCGGATAAGAGCCCACTACAAAATATATGCCTAGAATCAAGTATGGTTTACCTGTGTACTATAAATTCGGGCAACTTGACATAGGTTACACGGCTGGGGAATTCAAAAAAGGATGGTACGTTCACAGACACTCTATGAAGAACCGTAAACTAGAGAACTCAGCAACGCTGGCAAATATAATCTGGCAGATTAGGGACTCAAACCAGGAATATAGGATTAGCTGGTCAAAATTATCGGGAGCAAGGGCCTACAACAATGGAATGTCCCACTGCGGACTTTGCAATATGGAGCTATTCCATTTCTAAGGTATGATAAGATGCTGCTTAACAACAAAATAGATCAATTTTCTGTAGGTACAAAGAAGCTACCGAGTTCACAACTTTCAAACCAACATGATTCAACCCACCAATCTCAAAATTCGAGCTGAACCACCCGGATTTTAATGTACAGAATACATACCAACACACTGTTATTAGCTGTCAACTGACCAACTGGTCACTAGATCATAAATATCCTAACCTTTCTTTCACTCTCTCTCACTAAAGCCACATCAACCCCATTAAGATAAGGCAATCAGCACGCACAACATTTACCACACACACATATCAAAATCCCCCTTCCCCGCTGTTAGCCCTATCCCTTATGTCTCATCCTAGTATGTATCTCTCACTTAATTTTTAATTTATTGCTTTTTTATCTTTTACCTCTCATTCTTTACTTCCTCTTATTCTCTAATTCTAATCCTTTGACCACCACGTATGTATGTATATATCTAATGTTGCTTTTCATGTTAGTATTACGTCCCACTCACATTATTATACATGCACTTACTCACCACCACCACTATTATCAAATATCACATTCTGTACATATATATTTTTTTACTTATTTTTTTATGTTTTTACTTTTTACATCTGTAACTTCTTTACATCTTTATCTTCCTTACCTCTTTATCATTATATTTTATCATTGATGTTATCGTATCTCTCTCTATATATATACCATTGCCATATGTGAGTTCTCTAGTATTCTGAGGATTTGATCAGAGGTAAACACTGTATTTAAGGTGGAGTGACGCAACATCGAGTGAGTAGCGGTCACTATACTCATCTGATCAATGAAACACTTGTTAATACTTGAAATAAAGCTCATTGTTGTACAGCCGACCATGTTATTCTTCATTTCTTCATTTGTTCACCATATATATATATATATATATATATATATATATATATATATAGTTGTGTAAAGTGGTAGCTATGGTGCTTCCATATGCGGTGTGCCAACATTACCACTCGATATTCATCAGAGTAGAGTGTATATATATATATATATATATATATATATGCGTTGTATATATATGCGAATGTATGTATAAATATATGTGTGCGTGTATATGCGTATGTATGTATATATATATGCGTATGTATGTATATATATATGTGTGTGTATGTCTATATACATGTGTGTGTGTGTGTGTGTATGTATGTGCGTATATGCGTATGTATGGGTACATATATATATGTGTGTGTCTGTGTGTGTGTGTGTGTATGTCGATATCTCTGTCGTATAAGTGTTATGATTGTTTTTACACAACTAATAATCCCAGTGGGGCTGCATGTCATTCATTATAGTTCAACTAGACAGTGTCATATTCCCATAGTTTTTTTATGTTTATGTTCTAATACTGCAGCCCAACATTGACTCGATAGGAGTAGTTCATACACACGCACGCATATACATACATGTATATATATATATATATATATATATATATATACATACATGTATATATATATATATATATATATATATATATATATATATACATACATGTATATATTATATATATATATATATATATATATATATATATATATGGCGCATGTCTCTCAGACATGACACCCTTAATTTTATTTTGTATATATATATATATATAAATGGAAAAAATGAAACGAAATTTCGTTTCTCACTCTTAGTACGGCTGTTACTTAAATATAAGTATGTATACGTACATACGTATATGTATACAGACGTACAGTAGTATCTCTCTATATATATATACATACATGTACACATATATATATGTACGTATGGATTTACCAAACATTTATTATAATGCTCTGTTTGTTTGTAAACAAACAGCCCGAATTAAGCCGTACAGTTTTAGCAACTATCGTTGCCCCTTTTTTGAACACTGTCAAAGGAACGATGTACTAGTTTCAAGCTTATTAGCTATCCTGAGCACCATATACCTTCCTGCGAGATGATTGAACGTCTGAAAGTAGACACTTTCCTTATCCATATTAACGGCTGTAGCCTAATTTACATATCGAGTGTGTTAATCGGCCTGGCGCACCGAAAACGATAAATGGAAAAAATGAAACGAAATTTCATTTCTCACTCTTAGTACGGTTGTTACTTAAATGTAAGTATATATACGTACATAAATGTACGTATGTATACAGACGTACATATATATATATATATATATATATATATATATATATATATATATATAGTAATAATAATAAATTTGAAGACTAAAATCCAAAGATGGCTCGATAAGGATAAATATATATCAAATATATGAGAACCGTAGAGCAAATATTTTTTAAAATAACAGATTAAAGTTTAAGCAAAGAATCGCTGCTTTCACCCTTAACGGGATCTTCTGAAACTAACAAAGTCAATCTGTAAACGCAGAAGTGGATATTTCAAAAAACGTTGCAACCGAAGGAATACAGGAAGACGATATTTGGTTCGTGGACACGTTCCCTGGCAAAGAACGGGAAAAAACAAATATAATACGTCATTAATAGGAGCGGTGAAAAACAATTACACGGAAAGACAGAACCACGTTTGTGGTATAAAAGAAGTCGTACACTAATGTTCTCGTAGGTGGTTCATAGAGACGTTCTCTGGCAATGAACGAAAAAAAAACCGAAGATAATACGTCATATATCGATCGTGGAGAACGCAAAGACAAAACCACGTAAATGGTATAGCTGAAGTCGGAAACCGAATGATTCTCCGCTTCAGAGTTAAGAATAAAGTAAATAAAATACAATACAGAGGTAATTGAAATTAAATAAATACATACACGCATCCAAATACGTACTTACACAAGCATACGCGAAAACACTCGCCATAGGTATACAAAACCACGCACATATACATATGTGTATGTGTGCGTGTATACAAATAAATAAGTAATTAAATAAACGTATATAAATAAATAAATACGTATATAACAAGCGCACACACATACCTACATGTAAATACACAAATGATCGGAGACTACGTCAACCAAAACATGAAGTACACATATACACACACCCAACATACGTACAAACCCGCATACTCACACAGACGCAAAACTCCCGTATACACATAACCGAAAGCATATGTACCAGAATATATAAAAATATACGCCATAACATATACAATCAAATATACGTACGAGAAAGTATACGTACCTTCACAAAACATACAGGTAATATATACTTACCTATGCAAATATGTAATGGTATAAACATAACATATACTTAGCTACCACACCAAGGCGTAACATATCTACGTATAGATCGTACTATCCGTTAGGGTATAATGTGGGGCTGTAATACAGGAAAGTTATGTGCAATTTATGTTTACAAGCCGAAATTGCCTCAGATTTTTTTGTTTAAGATGTCGTCTGTGGCGTAGAGTATTTCCAGGGCCTCAGCTGCGCAGAGGTCACATGGTCTTTTATTTTCGTTATACGATCTAGCCCTAGCTAGGATCTCCCAATGTAACTTATATTGGGTATGGTTGTCTTTTAGACTCCAGATATGAGCTGAAAGTGACGTCAGATTCCTTCTTAGAGGGTAACGAAAAGAATGGGTATGCATGTAAAGACGCTGCTTGAATATATTGGCGGTTAACCCTATGTAGGCCCGGCGGGACGTGGGTGTTTCAACCTTACATTTGTAGACAATGTTACTAGAGAGACATATCCCGGATAGGGGGCAATCAACCTGATTCCTACAATTACAGTTAGTACTAACTACATGGTTGCACGTGTTCCTACTGCTAGGTAATTTAGCTAAATTTGAAGCTGTGATGTTATGTGCAAGGTTAGGAGTCGTAGAGTAAGACATTTTAATGGTGTTTCTATTAAAAATGTAACTATATTTATGTGTAGGGGGAAAATGCTTCATAATAAGGGATAGAAATATCTTCGCTAATGGTGTGGCCACCTCGATATTATATGGTGGGTTATACCATATAATGCGACGAGATCTATTTCTTCTAGGTCTATTCTCGTACTGTGTATATGCTACCTTATCGAGAAATCCACTCCGAGTAAGAGCTTAATTATAATAAGTGGAATGGTCGTTGAAAATATGCTCGTTAGTAGATAGACGGGAAAGCCTCAAAGAAACGTTTCTTACCAGGTTCTTGGTTTTGCTGGCAGGATGGTTGGAATGCTTACTTATGCAATTAAGCGTATCATTCGGCTTTCTATACGGGTAATTCAAGCCATTATATACATTGAGAGTAACGTCTATGTAATTAACGACCGAGAGGTTGCCCTATGTATTTGGATGCGTGTATGTATTTATTTAATTTCAATTACCTCTGTATTGTATTTTATTTACTTTATTCTTAACTCTGAAGCGGAGAATCATTCGGTTTCCTAGTTAGTATTTTAGTGTACGACTTCAGCTATACCATTTACGTGGTTTTGTTTTTGCGTGCAATTGTTCTCCACGCGCCACATATGACGTATTATCTTCGTTTTTTTCCGTTCATTGCCAGAGAACGTCTCTATGAACCACCTAAGAGAACATTAGTTTACGACTTCTTTTATACCATAAACGTGGTTCTGTCTTTGCGTGTAATTGTTTTTCGCCGCTCCTATTAATGACGTATTACATTTGTTTTGTCCCGTTCTTTGCCAGGGAACGTTTCCACGAACCAAAGTACCGTCTTCCTGTCTTCCTCCGGTTGCAATTTCTTTTGAAATATCCACTTCTGCGTTTAAAGATTGACTTGGATAGTTTCAGAAGATCCCGTTAAGGGTGAAAGCAGCGATTCTTTGATTAAACTGTAATCTGTTATTTTAATAATAATATATATATATATATATATATATATATAACGAAGGAAATGTGGTAAGGAACCAGATGGACATATATATATAAGGAACCAGATGAATATATATATATATAACCAAAGATTAATATGGTTCATTGATTACTCAATGAATATAATTTTATAATACATTAATAGCACTCTACAACGAAGTTTTCTTGAGTTAATGTCTTCATTTATTAATATTCTGAATAATATATATATATATATATATATATATATATATATATATATATATATACGTTATTCCGGGTTGAATCGGAGGTAACCACAGTAAGTAAGGTACTCAATACATAGCAGAGTATAAAAGTTTTAATATAGATGAGATTCTACAGGACTAGAACTGTTTCATTCATTAGAAATCATCAGGAATTCCTGATGATTTCTAATGAATGAAACAGTTCTAGTCCTGTAGAATCTCATCTATATTAAAACTTATATATATATATATATATATATATATATATAATTGAATAAACAAGATAGATTAACACTAATATACACATACATGTGTTCGAATAGTAAGGACCACATTTGCTACGGTGAACAAATAATAACTACAGCAAAATGTTGTTATCAGGGGTTTTGCCCAACATAGGACTGTTATTTTTCTTTATTTTTTTTAAATTTAATATTTAAATTTGAGGTAAACAAACCATATTACTGTAGTTATTATTTTTTCACCCTAACAAATTTGCTCCTTACGATTCGAACACATGTATGTGTATAGTAGTGTTCATCTCTCTTATTTATTCAATTATATTGTACGGCTCGGAAAAGCTTTCTTTCTTAGAGCTATTTAATTGTAAGAGACTACACTTCTGAGTTCTTAACTCAATATATATATATTATTTATATATATATATATATATATATATATATATATATATATATATATATATATATATATATATATATATAGTAATAATAATAATAATATAGTTTCAAAAGATCCCGTTAAGGGTGAAAGCAGCGATTCTTTGCATACACTTTAATCTGGTATTTTAATAAATATATATATATATATGGATACACACATAGACCCACTCCTTGTATCAATACAGTGTTAATACATTTATATATCGATATCTATATACACTCACACACAAACATATGTATGCGTATTGTTATCTTTATATGTATATATATGTGTGCATATATGTGTGTTCTTTTATGTATGTATATATGTATATATGTCTTATTTTATGTATATGTCTATATGTATGTGTATATTTATATATATATATGTATGTGTATATTCATATATATATGTATATGTGAGTATATTTATGTATATACATGTGTGAATATTTATATATATATATATATATATATATATATATATATATATATATATATATGTGTGTGTGTGTGTGTGTCTATGTGTGTGTGTGTGTGTATGTCGATATATCTGTCGTATAAGTGTTATGATTGTTTTTACACAAGTTATATTCCCAGTGGGGCTGCATGTCATTCATTATGGTTCAACTAGTCAGTGTCATGTTCCCATAGTTTTTTATGTTTATGTTCTAATTCTGCAGCCCAACATTGACTCGATAGGAGTAACTCATACACACGCACGCATATACATACATGTATATATATATATATATATATATATATATATATATATATATATATATATATATATGGCGCATGTCTCTCAGACATGACACCCTTAATTTTACTTTGTATATATATATATATATAGAGATAAATGGAAAAAATGAAACGAAATTTCGTTTCTCACTCTTAGTACGGCTGTTACTTAAATATAAGTATGTATACGTACATACGTATATGTATACAGACGTACAGTAGTATGTATATATATATACATACATGTACACATATATATATGTACATTTATTTTAATGCTCTGTTTGTTTGTAAACAAACAGCCCGAATTAAGCCGTACAGTGTTTAGCAACTATCGTTGCCCTTTTTTTGAACACTGTCAAAGGAACGATGTACTAGTTTCAAGCTTATTAGCTATCCTGAGCACCATATACCTTCCTGCGAGATGATTGAACGTCTGAAAGTAGACACTTTCCTTATCCATATTAACGGCTGTAGCCTAATTTACATATCGAGTGTGTTAATCGGCCTGGCGCACCGAAAACGATAAATGGAAAAAATGAAACGAAATTTCATTTCTCACTCTTAGTACGGTTGTTACTTAAATGTAAGTATATATACGTACATAAATGTACGTATGTATACAGACGTACATATATATATATATATATATATATATATATATATATATATATATATAGTAATAATAATAAATTTGAAGACTAAAATCCAAAGATGGCTCGATAAGGATAAATATATATCAAATATATGAGAACCGTAGAGCAAATATTTTTTAAAATAACAGATTAAAGTTTAAGCAAAGAATCGCTGCTTTCACCCTTAACGGGATCTTCTGAAACTAACAAAGTCAATCTGTAAACGCAGAAGTGGATATTTCAAAAAACGTTGCAACCGAAGGAATACAGGAAGACGATATTTGGTTCGTGGACACGTTCCCTGGCAAAGAACGGGAAAAAACAAATATAATACGTCATTAATAGGAGCGGTGAAAAACAATTACACGGAAAGACAGAACCACGTTTGTGGTATAAAAGAAGTCGTACACTAATGTTCTCGTAGGTGGTTCATAGAGACGTTCTCTGGCAATGAACGAAAAAAAAACCGAAGATAATACGTCATATATCGATCGTGGAGAACGCAAAGACAAAACCACGTAAATGGTATAGCTGAAGTCGGAAACCGAATGATTCTCCGCTTCAGAGTTAAGAATAAAGTAAATAAAATACAATACAGAGGTAATTGAAATTAAATAAATACATACACGCATCCAAATACGTACTTACACAAGCATACGCGAAAACACTCGCCATAGGTATACAAAACCACGCACATATACATATGTGTATGTGTGCGTGTATACAAATAAATAAGTAATTAAATAAACGTATATAAATAAATAAATACGTATATAACAAGCGCACACACATACCTACATGTAAATACACAAATGATCGGAGACTACGTCAACCAAAACATGAAGTACACATATACACACACCCAACATACGTACAAACCCGCATACTCACACAGACGCAAAACTCCCGTATACACATAACCGAAAGCATATGTACCAGAATATATAAAAATATACGCCATAACATATACAATCAAATATACGTACGAGAAAGTATACGTACCTTCACAAAACATACAGGTAATATATACTTACCTATGCAAATATGTAATGGTATAAACATAACATATACTTAGCTACCACACCAAGGCGTAACATATCTACGTATAGATCGTACTATCCGTTAGGGTATAATGTGGGGCTGTAATACAGGAAAGTTATGTGCAATTTATGTTTACAAGCCGAAATTGCCTCAGATTTTTTTGTTTAAGATGTCGTCTGTGGCGTAGAGTATTTCCAGGGCCTCAGCTGCGCAGAGGTCACATGGTCTTTTATTTTCGTTATACGATCTAGCCCTAGCTAGGATCTCCCAATGTAACTTATATTGGGTATGGTTGTCTTTTAGACTCCAGATATGAGCTGAAAGTGACGTCAGATTCCTTCTTAGAGGGTAACGAAAAGAATGGGTATGCATGTAAAGACGCTGCTTGAATATATTGGCGGTTAACCCTATGTAGGCCCGGCGGGACGTGGGTGTTTCAACCTTACATTTGTAGACAATGTTACTAGAGAGACATATCCCGGATAGGGGGCAATCAACCTGATTCCTACAATTACAGTTAGTACTAACTACATGGTTGCACGTGTTCCTACTGCTAGGTAATTTAGCTAAATTTGAAGCTGTGATGTTATGTGCAAGGTTAGGAGTCGTAGAGTAAGACATTTTAATGGTGTTTCTATTAAAAATGTAACTATATTTATGTGTAGGGGGAAAATGCTTCATAATAAGGGATAGAAATATCTTCGCTAATGGTGTGGCCACCTCGATATTATATGGTGGGTTATACCATATAATGCGACGAGATCTATTTCTTCTAGGTCTATTCTCGTACTGTGTATATGCTACCTTATCGAGAAATCCACTCCGAGTAAGAGCTTAATTATAATAAGTGGAATGGTCGTTGAAAATATGCTCGTTAGTAGATAGACGGGAAAGCCTCAAAGAAACGTTTCTTACCAGGTTCTTGGTTTTGCTGGCAGGATGGTTGGAATGCTTACTTATGCAATTAAGCGTATCATTCGGCTTTCTATACGGGTAATTCAAGCCATTATATACATTGAGAGTAACGTCTATGTAATTAACGACCGAGAGGTTGCCCTATGTATTTGGATGCGTGTATGTATTTATTTAATTTCAATTACCTCTGTATTGTATTTTATTTACTTTATTCTTAACTCTGAAGCGGAGAATCATTCGGTTTCCTAGTTAGAATTTTAGTGTACGACTTCAGCTATACCATTTACGTGGTTTTGTTTTTGCGTGCAATTGTTCTCCACGCGCCACATATGACGTATTATCTTCGTTTTTTTCCGTTCATTGCCAGAGAACGTCTCTATGAACCACCTAAGAGAACATTAGTTTACGACTTCTTTTATACCATAAACGTGGTTCTGTCTTTGCGTGTAATTGTTTTTCGCCGCTCCTATTAATGACGTATTACATTTGTTTTGTCCCGTTCTTTGCCAGGGAACGTTTCCACGAACCAAAGTACCGTCTTCCTGTCTTCCTCCGGTTGCAATTTCTTTTGAAATATCCACTTCTGCGTTTAAAGATTGACTTGGATAGTTTCAGAAGATCCCGTTAAGGGTGAAAGCAGCGATTCTTTGATTAAACTGTAATCTGTTATTTTAATAATAATATATATATATATATATATATATATATATAACGAAGGAAATGTGGTAAGGAACCAGATGGACATATATATATAAGGAACCAGATGAATATATATATATATAACCAAAGATTAATATGGTTCATTGATTACTCAATGAATATAATTTTATAATACATTAATAGCACTCTACAACGAAGTTTTCTTGAGTTAATGTCTTCATTTATTAATATTCTGAATAATATATATATATATATATATATATATATATATATATATATATATACGTTATTCCGGGTTGAATCGGAGGTAACCACAGTAAGTAAGGTACTCAATACATAGCAGAGTATAAAAGTTTTAATATAGATGAGATTCTACAGGACTAGAACTGTTTCATTCATTAGAAATCATCAGGAATTCCTGATGATTTCTAATGAATGAAACAGTTCTAGTCCTGTAGAATCTCATCTATATTAAAACTTATATATATATATATATATATATATATATATAATTGAATAAACAAGATAGATTAACACTAATATACACATACATGTGTTCGAATAGTAAGGACCACATTTGCTACGGTGAACAAATAATAACTACAGCAAAATGTTGTTATCAGGGGTTTTGCCCAACATAGGACTGTTATTTTTCTTTATTTTTTTTAAATTTAATATTTAAATTTGAGGTAAACAAACCATATTACTGTAGTTATTATTTTTTCACCCTAACAAATTTGCTCCTTACGATTCGAACACATGTATGTGTATAGTAGTGTTCATCTCTCTTATTTATTCAATTATATTGTACGGCTCGGAAAAGCTTTCTTTCTTAGAGCTATTTAATTGTAAGAGACTACACTTCTGAGTTCTTAACTCAATATATATATATCATTTATATATATATATATATATATATATATATATATATATATATATATAGTAATAATAATAATAATATAGTTTCAAAAGATCCCGTTAAGGGTGAAAGCAGCGATTCTTTGCATACACTTTAATCTGGTATTTTAATAAATATATATATATATATGGATACACACATAGACCCACTCCTTGTATCAATACAGTGTTAATACATTTATATATCGATATCTATATACACTCACACACAAACATATGTATGCGTATTGTTATCTTTATATGTATATATATGTGTGCATATATGTGTGTTCTTTTATGTATGTATATATGTATATATGTCTTATTTTATGTATATGTCTATATGTATGTGTATATTTATATATATATATGTATGTGTATATTCATATATATATGTATATGTGAGTATATTTATGTATATACATGTGTGAATATTTATATATATATATATATATATATATATATATATATATATATATATATGTGTGTGTGTGTGTGCGTCTATGTGTGTGTGTGTGTGTATGTCGATATATCTGTCGTATAAGTGTTATGATTGTTTTTACACAAGTTATATTCCCAGTGGGGCTGCATGTCATTCATTATGGTTCAACTAGTCAGTGTCATGTTCCCATAGTTTTTTATGTTTATGTTCTAATTCTGCAGCCCAACATTGACTCGATAGGAGTAACTCATACACACGCACGCATATACATACATGTATATATATATATATATATATATATATATATATATATATATATATATATATATATATATATATATATGGCGCATGTCTCTCAGACATGACACCCTTAATTTTACTTTGTATATATATATATATATAGAGATAAATGGAAAAAATGAAACGAAATTTCGTTTCTCACTCTTAGTACGGCTGTTACTTAAATATAAGTATGTATACGTACATACGTATATGTATACAGACGTACAGTAGTATGTATATATATATACATACATGTACACATATATATATGTACATTTATTTTAATGCTCTGTTTGTTTGTAAACAAACAGCCCGAATTAAGCCGTACAGTGTTTAGCAACTATCGTTGCCCTTTTTTTGAACACTGTCAAAGGAACGATGTACTAGTTTCAAGCTTATTAGCTATCCTGAGCACCATATACCTTCCTGCGAGATGATTGAACGTCTGAAAGTAGACACTTTCCTTATCCATATTAACGGCTGTAGCCTAATTTACATATCGAGTGTGTTAATCGGCCTGGCGCACCGAAAACGATAAATGGAAAAAATGAAACGAAATTTCATTTCTCACTCTTAGTACGGTTGTTACTTAAATGTAAGTATATATACGTACATAAATGTACGTATGTATACAGACGTACATATATATATATATATATATATATATATATATATATATATATATATATATATATATATAGTAATAATAATAAATTTGAAGACTAAAATCCAAAGATGACTCGATAAGGATAAATATATATCAAATATATGAGAACCGTAGAGCAAATATTTTTTAAAATAACAGATTAAAGTTTAAGCAAAGAATCGCTGCTTTCACCCTTAACGGGATCTTCTGAAACTAACAAAGTCAATCTGTAAACGCAGAAGTGGATATTTCAAAAAACGTTGCAACCGAAGGAATACAGGAAGACGATATTTGGTTCGTGGACACGTTCCCTGGCAAAGAACGGGAAAAAACAAATATAATACGTCATTAATAGGAGCGGTGAAAAACAATTACACGGAAAGACAGAACCACGTCTGTGGTATGAAAGAAGTCGTACACTAATGTTCTCGTAGGTGGTTCATAGAGACGTTCTCTGGCAATGAACGAAAAAAAAACCGAAGATAATACGTCATATATCGATCGTGGAGAACGCAAAGACAAAACCACGTAAATGGTATAGCTGAAGTCGGAAACCGAATGATTCTCCGCTTCAGAGTTAAGAATAAAGTAAATAAAATACAATACAGAGGTAATTGAAATTAAATAAATACATACACGCATCCAAATACGTACTTACACAAGCATACGCGAAAACACTCGCCATAGGTATACAAAACCACGCACATATACATATGTGTATGTGTGCGTGTATACAAATAAATAAGTAATTAAATAAACGTATATAAATAAATAAATACGTATATAACAAGCGCACACACATACCTACATGTAAATACACACATGATCGGAGACTACGTCAACCAAAACATGAAGTACACATATACACACACCCAACATACGTACAAACCCGCATACTCACACAGACGCAAAACTCCCGTATACACATAACCGAAAGCATATGTACCAGAATATATAAAAATATACGCCATAACATATACAATCAAATATACGTACGAGAAAGTATACGTACCTTCACAAAACATACAGGTAATATATACTTACCTATGCAAATATGTAATGGTATAAACATAACATATACTTAGCTACCACACCAAGGCGTAACATATCTACGTATAGATCGTACTATCCGTTAGGGTATAATGTGGGGCTGTAATACAGGAAAGTTATGTGCAATTTATGTTTACAAGCCGAAATTGCCTCAGATTTTTTTGTTTAAGATGTCGTCTGTGGCGTAGAGTATTTCCAGGGCCTCAGCTGCGCAGAGGTCACATGGTCTTTTATTTTCGTTATACGATCTAGCCCTAGCTAGGATCTCCCAATGTAACTTATATTGGGTATGGTTGTCTTTTAGACTCCAGATATGAGCTGAAAGT
>OZ024742.1:187866505-187881505 GCA_964016885.1 Eledone cirrhosa
GTGATATTTAACTTTGCCATGCAATCAGACATACAATGACCCAGAGCTTACCAGGTGTCATATATAGAAGTGATTCTAATATGACCCTGCCAGGTTCTGCGGGTGGACTACACTTACAAAGATCATTGATTTGGAGGTCTGACTCTTTATGTAGAATGTTCGATTGTGGTACTCTATGATAGAAGGTAATCATCCTAATATGAACACCTTTAGTACTTCTTGATAGACTACACTGTAATTTATAGATAAGATATTTAAATTCAGAAATTGTTTATAATCTTATATGATAGGGACTCATTTGAAACACCATTAATGTACTTTAGGATAATAAATTTAACTATAGAAATCTGCTAGTTACCTCCCCTTACGCATTAACTCCCCTTAATCACACACACACTTCCGGAATATAATACGATGTCAACTCTCACAACAAAAACAACCTGTTCTATAGAATCGAATAGAGAACGACAAGCGGTGATTTCTAACATGGTTCACCAGGCACCCAATGTTGAATCATCGTGGATTGTGTGATGGACATGTAGTCTATAAATTGATTTTCCTGGATTGTGAGAGTGGTGGTGTGTGCGAGGAAAGTGGTGCTGTTTTGTTTCTCATTTGTAATATTTTTGATATTTTTGGTGTTTCTCTACACACGGGCTTCTATATCGTAGAGGTGTGTGTGAAAAAGGCTTTACCAGTACAGCCCCCATGATGCTCTTGATTGTCTGCTTTGACTGCTTGTTTTACATGTAACAGTCTGCCGTATAAATAGGACACGCGTGCATACCTCACGTGAGACTGTTGCATACACTGGCTACTCCAAACTTTCCTCTTGCTTTATCTTCGTAAACTGCCAATGTTTTATTTTATTTTTATTTTAACTTTAATTTTGTCCTTTAATATGACTGTAATATGTCTATGTAAATTGCCATGCTATATTATTATAATGGATGTCAACCCACTGTGGGTCAATATATACATATGTTTCTATATGTCTCTTGTGTTGAAAAGGAGGTCAAGTATGTAAAAAATCACTAACTAATTGCTCCGAAGACGCCAAACCTCGGTTTGGAAGAAACAATTGTAAGCAAATAAATGATTTAAACTGAACTTTGATTCATGTAATTTCTATAAATATGTATATATATATATATATATATATATATAAGTATCACGATACATTAACGGAGCCATAGACTCTCGCCGTTCCCTGTAATGTGCTCAAAGGAGGGGAAATCCTTGGCACTTTAGAATACAATATGTTGAAAATGTAACACACTAGAGAGAGATACAGAGCGCCATCAACAAATCAGGGAAAACACCAATGTATGGAATCTATAACCTATGAAAGGCAGAGTATAGATACGATAATTAAAAATATAAATTAAAGCGTCAATAAATACCTCTATAACTATATAACACCCGTACAAACCCGAAGAGATCTCTTTCGCCATTAAGTTGTTGAGAGAAGTGAAATAACCCAGGTTCATCAGCGTGTGTTAGGCCATACATTTCGGACAACAGTAAGAGAATTCTTAAAGCGACCGTCCAACTACACGTGGGAGAGAGAAGTCACAGCGTGTTTAAGGGCAGTGAATCAGTGGTCTCTGAGGGACGAGCTGCTAGAAAAGGCAGCCCAAAACCACTCAGAGAAGTGTGCTCAACTAAACAGAGAGAGAGGAAAGACTGTTATAAGAAGCGAAATATCACGATACATTAACGGAGCCATAGACTCTCGCCGTTCTCTGTAAATAATGTGCTCAAAGGAGTGGAAATCCTGGGCACTTTAGAATACAATATTTTGAAAAGGTAACACACTAGAGAGAGATACCGTGCACCATCAATAAAAGAGGGAAAACCTATGGAAGGCAGAATATAGACACGATAAAAATATAAATTAAAGCGTAAATAAATACCTCTATAACTATATAAGGTGTCTATATTCTGCGTTCCATAGGTATTAGATTCCATACACTGGTGGTTTTCCTTGTTTTATTTTCCCTTTTTTACATTGACGGACATCTTTTATATTAATTATCTATATCTATATCTACATATAATATAAAATATTGGAATTTCCATCATCCTTTTGAGAAACGTGGATCAACCACGTCTATGCAATGATAGTCAGGCAGAAGATGAACCATCTCCTAGAGGTCAATATTCTAGGTGGGAGCACCTAGAATTGTTCATATACTATGCACAAACGGTAAAACGAAGAATCTGGTATATCTGGAAGATTTTTTTTACTGTTTTGTGTAGCATACTGTTTTGTGTAGCATACGGACTCGCCTCATACTGTAACCAGACAAACATCAAATACAGTAATTTTCTCTTTTACCTGTCTTCTGTTATCATCTGTTTACACGGGCGAAGCTGGGTACGTCAGCTAGTGTATAGTTATATGTATATATATATGTATATATATATATATATATATATATATATATATATATATATATATATATATATATATATATATATATATATATATATATATATTAAAGTTTAAGCAAAGATTATTACGTTGTCGGAGAAAGCTTTTTAGCGATACTCCGGCTAAATTCCAACTCACTCAACAAACATTAAGAAATAAGTGAGTATATTCCTAAGTAAGCGTTCGGTGTGCTAATTAAATGTATTGCGTGGACAATTGGGTGTATTATTTCATATGAGACATATCGAATATATCTCTTCCCAGACGGACGTCTCGTTTCATTATAGGATTCCTGGGTGAAATTATACCAATTTATGTAGGAGCTTGTATACCATCAATAGATATATATTCAAGTGGGCTCCTATAATCCATCAGTGGGTGCCCCAATAATAATCATATTGATAATCTAACCAACATCAGCATTTAGCGATAATCATCATCAGTGCCTGAGGTATCTGTTATGTTGCTAGTCCAGCAGTTCTAAAGAAATACTCAAACTAATTAAAAAATGAGGAAATAAATTACCGCCAAAAAAACAAAACATGCGCATGAAAATGAACTCTAAATGGAATACAAGCCACGTGCTATATATATATATATATATATATATATATATATATATATATATATATATATATATATGTGGATGTTTGCGCACATAAATAAATATACATTCGTAACCTACAGTTAAACGAACACAGTTACATACAAAAGGACGCATATCAAAACGTGTGCTTCAAAAATATTTAAATACAAGGATATTATTCTAATTATAGTATTTTCATAGACATTCTGCCTAGAATTGCAGCAGCAATCGAGGTTTGGTAGTACTCAGAATTGATAACTGAGTACTGGATTTTTTCATGATGGAATGATTGATTTGTCAAGGTCTTTTTCTGTGTAACTGTTATCTTTCCAATGTCGTCTATTCACTTTGAATTATTTGCGTTGAATTGACAGTATCGGTAGAGGGTCGGAAGCCAAGCTTTGCATGGTCTGAGTTCAAATCCCGACGACGTTAACTTTACCGTTCATCCTTACGGGGTCGATAAAATAATGTACCAGTAATTCACTGGTACAAATTCTGGCCTTGTGCCAAAAATAGAAACAATTATTAGTGGAATGACTCACATAGACTACAAAAATTCCTGGCGGAGGACTGGATTTCACATTGAGAATCTTGCGTAACAATCGTATCGGCATTATATATACACACACACACACATATATATATATATATATATATATATATATATATATATATATATATATATATATATATATATATATATATATATATATATATATATAAGGAGAGAAACTGCCGGCAGTTGGGACTAGAGGAATTTTGGTAAAGTTTATATGCATTTTTTCTTCTAACATATATTTTAGACCTAACTACGTTTAGTTGATTATTTGTCTAGTCAATTTATACGGGCTAAAAGGAGGGACTAGATAAATTTTATCTGGCTGTCCCTCGCGGAAAATAGTCTGTATCATTTGTCTATTATTTATTCATAGTTACATTTTAAACTCATAGCCTCGTTTAAAAGATTATTTATGTGGTTGATTTCTACGGAATAGGGAGAGGAAAGACTGTATATACTTTATCTAATAATTCTTCAAACTTGTAATTTTATATATAGCTCTGATTAATAATTATTTGCTTAATTAATTCTTTCATTGAGCCACGCCGTGAAAGGTAGCCACACTCATATATGTATCTGTGACTATGTGTAAATATATTCATATATCCCTATGAATTTAATATATACTCCCGTAAGGTAGAGTTACACGTTAGGCAGTATCTGGCTGCGCTTTCTAGCAACCAGCCTACTCGCAGCTTGGCAACCAATCACAACATTCTGCCTTGACCACTAGCCACGTGATAATTCTTAGCCATTTTCTTAATTCATTTCTGGAAGGGGTCACGGTAGAAATTTTAGTCAAAACTCGGGGTGTCTCTTGATGAGCTCCAAGCCTCGTGGATAAATCCAGGATCGGATATATCGGCAAGCAGGAGCGAAACTACAGGAAGTCGGGACTAGAGGAATTTTGGTAAAGTTTATATGCATTTTTTCTTCTAACTTCTATGTTAGCCCTAACTCCGTTTGGTTGATTATTTGTCTAGTTAATTTATACGGGGTAAAAGGAGTGACTAGATACATTTTATCTGGCTGTTCCTCTACGGAAAGTAGTCTGTATCATTTATCTATTATTTCTTCATAGTTACATTTTAAACTTATAGTCTCGTTTAAATGATTATTTATGTAGTTGATTTCTACGGAATAGGGAGATGAAATGCTGTATATATTTTATCTAATAATTCTTCAAACTTACAACTATATATATATATATATATATATGACTTGTGTGTCTATTAAAATGTAAGAAGAATATTTCTAGGTAAGAATGGATTTTCTTAATTTTAACCAAAGTATCCCTCCCACCACCATTAACTAGCTAAACACTCACCATCATCTCTACTATAGATAATATTACAAACAATAATGCGTTGGATTAGCAGTATGGGTAGAGCGTCGGGTAACATGCTTTATGTCTTATAGGCCTGGCCCTGTAGTTTCTCAGTTCATATCCCACCGTTGTTAGTTTGGCCATTCATCCTCACGGTGTCGATAAAATAAACATGGGTTGATAAAATGGATACATCACAGATCGAGTTAATTGACTTTCCGCTTACCGTCGAATTGCTGGCCTTGTGCATATAACAAGCGGAAACAACTCTCCAGGGTCCTTATATCTGTATCAAACTCACTCATCATCATTATTAACTTTGCCTTTCATCCTTACGGGGTCGACAAAATAAAGTACAAGTAATGTACTGCGCAATTTGCAGGGCTTGTGCCTAAAGTAGAAACAATTATTTTAATTACTAACACTATTTTACCCAGTCCTTTACCGTTCTTCTCCTCTTTATCCTTATAAACTACTTCATCATCAGCACCACAACCACAACTATGAGCAGCACAGCAGCAGCACCACCCCAATTATCGGCATCACCATCAGCAGCACTATCACCACCAACGTTATTATAAAGTTCATCAGCATCATGATCACCACTAACATAATTACTACCGCTGTTTTCACAACCGCCACTGGGTCATCAAACACCTATCACTACCACTACTACCACCACTAGCAGTACTTCTACTACTACCACCACCACTACTATTGCCACCACCACCCATACAATTACTACTACTACTGCCACTACTACTACTACTACTACTACTACTACTACTACTACTACTACTACTACTACTACCAGCACCACTTCTACTACCAATGCTGCTACCACCAGTGCTACCACCAACACTACTACTAGTACTACGACCACCACCACCACCACTACTACTACGACTACTACTAGTAGTACTACTACTACTATTACTACTACTACTACTACTACTACTACTACTACTACTACCAATGCTGCTACCACCAGTGCTACCACCAACACTACTACTAGTACTACTGCTACGACGACGACCACCACCACTACTACCACTACTACTACTACTACTACTACTACTACTACTACTACTACTACTACTACTACTACTACTACCCTTCTTACCTATTATCCTAATCAGTAAGTAGAATACCACTGTTATCGATTGGGAAAAAAAATGTTTACAATAAAAAAGTGACCACATTTCAAGTAGATTTTTGTGGTGGTGGTGGATAGGTGTGGGCGCGTGTGCCTGCGGTGTGTGTGTTTGCGGTTTGTGTGTATGAGTTTGTATGTGTGTGTTGATGTGTTAGTTTTTGCTCATATTATGGTGTGTACTTGTATGTATGTTGGTTGTGTGTATGTGGCTGTTTTTCTAGGCTTGTGTATATGTCATTTGTTTCAGATAATTGCATATGTGGGCGTGCATGTGTTTGTGTGTAGGTGGGCAGAAGTTTTATCTTTTATTATAGATGTTTTATCTTTTATTATTAAAGGGCGGTGGATTGGCAGTATCGGTAGAGTATCGGACGCCATGCTTTGCAACAAAGAGTTACGGTCCTTTATGGTCTGAGTTCAAATCCCGCCGAGGTTAACTTAGCCTTTCATTCTTACGGGGTCGGTAAAATAAAGTACCAGTAATACACTGGGATAATTGCTGGCCTTGTGCCAAAAAGTAGAAACAATTATATATTATTAAATATAGGTATTTAAATAATAAATAAATAAAAATAAATAAAAATAAATAAATAAAGAATAAATAAATAAAGAATAAGGAAAGCATTATAGGTATGGGTACGTACGTTTGATTGATTTTAAAAGAATGAGAAAATCATTATTAGCACAGGGATACAGAAACTAGAGGCTGCGATATACGTATATACGTACGTATGTATGCACATGTATGTATGTATGCATATGTATACGTATGTATGTATATGTGGGTGTACTAATGTGTAAGTAAACTAAATACTTCTGTCTCTCAACATCAATTAACTATGATATACACCATCTTTCATCTCCTTCTAAGCTCTGGAACGATTTTAAATAATGTTGAAGTGAAAACCTCTAGTAAAACGTTTTGTGGCGATATTAAGATATGGAGTAAAATATAATCAATGACACAAAATATTAATAAATATATCTAATAGATAAGTATATCTAATAGATAGATATATTAGATGTGAAATTTTTGTAGAAATGTATAGCGCCATTTTTATAAATATCTCACTACATTTAAACGTATTGAGTTCTCTCCCTACGGATGACTGGCGTTTTTATTCTAAGAATTAATATAATCTTGTATGCGTGTGAGTATGTGAGTATGCATATGTATGTATATATATATATATATATATATAATATATATATATATATATATATATATATATATATATATATTTATGTAGCGATATTGTATGAACATTATATATATATATATATATATATATATATATATATATATATATATATATATATATATATATATATGTGTGTGTGTGTGTGTGTGTGTGAGTATCTGTTACACCCGTGAATACATAAGTAATCAACTATTCTGAAGGTAGAGCTGAATATAATGTTATTATTGATTATCATGATTGCAATAGTACTGAAGTACTGAGTGAAATAGATTGTCATGTATAGTAAGCATAGACACATACATATTCACACGCACGCACACACACACATATTCACATAATAGATAGATGTCGTTGATTCTGCTGCAGGTTTCATTGTGTTCAATTTTCTCGAATAAATATGAGCAATATTGAATTTTGACAGCATTTATATATTACATTGCTATTTCTTTACCTTCTCTGTCCAATTCGCTGCAGTGTCGTATCGAGTAGTCTTGTACGTACACTAAACTTTCAGTAATGTTTTGTATTGTAGTGTTATGTGTGTTTCCAAATAAGTTATAAGGTGATTTATGATGTAATAATTCACTTTTTTTCGTATACACTCTATTTTATTCACATTCTTAAGACATTAATTCTTCTCACACATATTGCATGGAAGTACATATGTTGCAAAATTACTGTGGGATGGGGTTTATATAATGCTGTAAAGAGAAAATAAATTTGAAGTTGGCGAAATTTTACTTACACATGCTTTAACATGACTTCCTCAGAGGAGATAGAGAAGTACCTACTATGGTTTTCAGGTCTGTATCCCTTACATTATCCACAGATCATCTCCAAAGGTTTGAAACATAGGGTACGCTAATAAAAGCAACAGCACTCATATATGACCACTGCAATGCGGGGAAGGAATTATTCTCAAGGTCCAAAGATACATTATTACAAATAAATAAGCTTCGAGTGATGTTAAATCGTGCCACAGATTCAGTATAGCCCAAAATAATGTAATATATAATTTATGTGTGATAGGGTTTCTTATCTCATTATAAACAATATCATCTTTTAAAGTCAATGTTCTCCATGCTAGCAAAGATTAGGGGGTTATCTGTATTGCGATCCACCTTGTTATTGTATATATAGCCTTAAATGAACTCTAAATATGCAATAATAGTATCCAAAGCAATGCAACAATGGCCATGGTGTCTTTATCAGGCAATATATCTCAATCTATGAATATGCCAAACAATGTGTGTCTAATTTCTTTTTACTTTACGATTTGATTTGAGCATTGAGATATTATTTTTAACAACTTGAGCGACAATTGCTTCTTGATGAGTCATCTGTGATCGAGATCCAGTTGTATATTATACTGATATTTTTTTCTAGTTATACTGTTTTACCCTCTGATGAAGGACTACATTGTAGTCAGCCGTAAAGGAACAGTTGTGGCATGGATCACATATTCATTTGCTAGTTGTAGCATGCCTCCACTTAACAACTAAGGTATATAATATATTTTGTGATAATTGGTAGTAATCAGGCGGTAATACGTCCTGATTTAAAATATGACCGGAGTCAATGCAGCTTTTCATCCTATTGAGGTTGGGAAAATACGAGTCCACTACTGGAGTGTATTCTTACCCTTTATCTCCTTTCATTCACAATCTGTCGGTCTGTGTCTTGGGAAGAAACCGGTTCTATTCATACTATAGAGAGATGGGCTCCACCGGGTTTAAATACCCAAGGCGGCACCCCTACGATTCCAACAGGACTTCAGAATGGATGTTTGAATGAACACGTCTTACACTTTATACCTGATATGCAGGTACAAAAGACGTAGTTAGAACTTTGGTACAAGGTCGCATAATATAGGGGAGAGAAATACTTGCAGCATTAACTTGCCACTGTATTTTATCTACTCTGCAGGTACGAAGCACTGTTTCCTGTCGTATTGGAAAAAAAATGTATTGAGCTGTAACTAAACCTAAACACTACAAGACGAATTTGTCCGACGCTCTACAGTGTCGGCTAAAATTCACCTTGATTTCCAACAAAGAAATATGCAACGTTTTCCGTTTACTTTTTCTGTAATAGTGATGGGGTTAGTTGAATTAATCGACTCCAGTGTTTCCCGTGTTTTTAATTTATTGTCCACCGAAAGGGAAAATGCTAAGATGATGCTTGTGAAATGTAAAGGCTAGCAAATAAAACATGAAAAATATCTCGTCTGCCCTTCTACTAAATATGCCAATTCACTGTCCATGTCAGTCCTAATAATGATCAATCTTTCGTTGGTTTCGACAACGAGCATCAGATATTCGATCAACTGAACTTTCAACTCGTGAATCACCGCGTAAGTAGAGTATTCCACAAACACGTGTACCCTTAACGATATTGTCGGACAGAACCTGCGTTTACATAACATGACTGCTACACCTTTGAATTACTTCACTTCACGGGCTCCCACAGATTTCCTCTCTATCCGAGTTCATTTGCAATACTTGCGTTGAGCTTAGGTTATGCTAAAGACAGTTACCTAAATGCCATGTTGTAGGATGGAACCCGAGACCTCATGTATTCGAAGGGAACTTCTTACCTATTTAGTCAAGACGAAGCCCACAGTATTAAATTTATAATTATTACCGTTTTAATATCCTACATACGACATAACTTCCGTCTCCGTATTGCAGTGCGGTGTATGATGTCTTAAAGCTATTATAAAGGTATTAAGTTATAATAATGTGCTTAACATCCCAATACAAATGTAGTCTGAATTACTTCATGCCGCATTTCATTGCCATAATGCGCAATTTTTTATGACTTTGTACTTATAATGGAATCAACGTTTTCCTCTGTGAATCATTTATGTTGTGTATTTTACATAGTGTAATGTAATATTCTACTTTTATGAGTGGAAAATAATTGATCAATGATTATTGTAGCCATTAGGTCCCAGGTTCAAATCTACTTTGAAGCCTGTTATACAAGTGTCATTTAACAGAGCTTCGGGGTGACGTATGAGTTTTGAATAAAAATATGGAGATGGAAATGTTTTGGAAGTCTCTCCGTCTCTACATATAATTCAAAGGGTCAGCTTTGTCATGCCGAATACCAACAGGAATTACGTTAAGGGCCCATGTGTTTGAGGAATGCTCAGCCACTAATACGTTAATATTATGAGCAGATTATTCCGTTGATCTAACAGTCCAAAGGAGCTTTGTCGAAATCGACAGCGTTTTATTCCTCTGCTTCTGTACAATTTATTACCTTATATATGCTCAATGGTTGATAAAGTTTACATGTTGATTTTTCTACAGTGAAATGCAATGGTGCGTTTATCCTATAAGGAACAATATCATAAACACGCTATACACTGATGATGCTGATTTTATGGATGCAACATAGTTGACTGATTCTGCTGCCTATCAATTTAAAGTTCCCATGACATATTGAGTCATTTATCATACATAGCCTCAGTTCGATTAAGTCTTCAGAGTGATAACTAACTAATGTCTATCTCAAGATAAGAGGCTCGCCAGGTCGGTGCTTATCCTGGTTTCGTGGCGTGAAGGGAATGAGATTATAAGACTCCCTTGGACAGGATAACAATCAATTGCATAGTTAAACTCCCAGGTATTGATGGTATCCATCTTTATCTGAGTATACTGGGGCAACATGAAATGATGTGTTTTGCTGAAGAACAAAATACACAACCCGGCCCAAGAAATCGAACCCACGACATTTTGATCGTAAGTTCAACAACGTTACCACTACGCTACACACCTTCACATGATATTAGATAAAAGGAATATTTTCCGAAGCTGCTTTCATGTCAATTCAACGAATGAATTCTTCCGTCGAAGCTGACAGATTCATTTCATTCAATTCTCTCTCTCTCTCTCTCTCTCTCACTCTCTCTCTCTCTCTCTCTCTCTCTCTCTCTCTCTATATATATATATATATATATATATATATATATATATATATATATATACATATGCATATATATATATATATATATATATATATATATATATATATATATAAGTAAATAATCGAGAATCTGAATCGCGGCCCACGAAATAACGATAAACAATCTTCGACATGTGTGGCAGAGGGCGCAATAGTTTGGATGAACCAGAGCTATAACTATCGTTAAAATACCAACACATAGAGACGATGCCTAAAATCATTCGCACAGCCGAAAAAAACGACCAGGAAAATTAGGGTCACTCAAATAATAAATTAATAAATTAATAAATTAAATGAATGTAAAAACTCACCCGGACCCGCTAGAAGGATGATCAATTCTAGCTTTTTTGGTTTCTGCAGTTCCTTAATCAATTACTGTCAGCCCACATAAAAAAATATATATCTGACTTCTAGTAAAGAGATGAACGTGGAAACTGCTTTCTCAGCGGATGTTTCGTTCAAAAATACAGGGGGACCCGTTACTGAACGCACGTGTAGTCCAGCAAGGGAGGGAACCCCTATATTTGGCGAAAGAATTCAGTAAGTGTAAATTTTGTAAGAATACAAAAATCACATATCGAATAAGAGTTCTCAACAGACGTGTTAAAATAAACAAGAGCTATTCATCAGTCAATAAGATCAGCTAAAAAATCAATAAAATTAACTGGTCAATAGCTAAAGCCTGGAGATTAATACAAGTAAATAATCCAGAATCAGAATCTCGGCCCACGAAATAACGATAAACAATCTTCGACATGTGTGGCAGAGGGCTCAATAGTTTGGATGAACCAGAGCTATAACTATCGTTAAAATACCAACACATAAAGACGATGCCTAAAATCATTCGCACAGCCGAAAAAAAGGACCAGGACAATTCGGGTCACTCAAATAATAAATTAATAAATTAATAAATTAAATGAATGTAAAAACTCACCCGGACCCGCTAGAAGGATGTTAAATTCTAGCTTTTTGACATATATATATGCATGTCTGACTTTTTCGATTATTTATAATTGTTTCTACATTTGGGACAAGGCCAGCAATTATCCCAGTGTATTACTAGTACTTTATTTTATCGACCCCGTAAGAATGAAAGGCAAAGTTAACCTCGGCGGGATTTGAACTAGGTCCGTAAAGGGACGTAACTGTGCTGCAAATTAAGGCGCCCAACCCTCTACCGATTAGTATGCATTATCTGGCCTTGTGCCAAAAGTAGAAACAATTATATATATATATATATATATACATACATATATATATTTACATATATATATATATATACATACATATATATATATATATATATATATATATATATATATATATATATATATATATATATATATATATATATATATATATATATATATACGGGATAACAAATTATTGTTATAGGTATTGTTAGATGTAGTCCAGTTAGGGTACACCGAGTAGTGGATAGTATTAACGCTTGGCTAAGTTTGAAGTAACAAGACGTTTCCATAGTGATGCTGCGAGTACGCGGTGATTTCTATATAGTTTACACTTGGAGGAATAATAAATCAAGAAAGAGGAGTGACATGGTTTGCCCTACAATAAGGGCTTTATTCACATTGCTGACAATTGTTTCTCTGAACTAGTAGGTCTAGAGATCGCTACCCGCCTGTTTTTGCGTCAATCGATCACCAATACTTTGTTATAACCAGTCTATTCATCAGAGCATGCGAGCATGAAGGAAATACACAGGCGTGTCTTCTATATATAGTAGTGGCAACAATACTCAAATACATTTCCTAGATAGTTAATAGTTAAAATAATCACAACATCAATCTAAGTAAGACATAGAGTATACTGATGACTTTAGCATGTAAAACGAGCTGATACGAAACAGATGTATGAAAATGACATATAAAAGCTGTCATGGGGTATATTATATATAGTGTAGAGATAAATGGGGCTTGAAATAATGGACCATTTACTTTACTGTAGGTTTGCTGACCGTAAGATTTATTTATTATATAACAGATAAAATATTTTTATTGTATTGAGGATGGTAATTTTTATGTGGTGTAAAGCGGATTTATTATTTAAGTGGTCTATATTAGATGAAGGAATGGTTAGTTCGAATCATGGGGGTTGTTTAGCTTTCACAGCTCAAATAACAAATCATGCATGAAAAAGACCAATAATATAGGGAATAAGGTAATACAGAGTTTAAGGAAGCAAGGTATATATAGAGAGAACATGATGAGTACTATTACGGATACATTGGGGTGTTCATTATAACAACAGGTTATCGGTAGAGGGTCGGACGCCATGCTTTCCAGCATAGTTACGTCCCTTTACGATCTGAGTTCAAATCCCGCCGAGGTTGACTTTGCCTTTCATCCTTACGGGGACGATAAAATAAAGTACCAGTAATGCACTGGGTAATTGCTGGCCTTGTGCCTAAAGTAGAAACAATTATAACAACAGGAGGAAGGTGATATGTCAAGGACTGTGATAGTAGTCAAATAATTGTTTCTACTTTAGGCACATGGCCAGCAATTACCCAGTGCATTACTGGTACTTTATTTTATCGACCCTATAAGGATGAAAGGCAAAGTCAACCTCGGCAGGATTTGAACTCAGATCGTAAAGGGACGTAACTATACTGGAAAGCATGGCGTCCGACCCTCTACCGATACTGCCAATCCACAATAATGTACTTAGAATTAAGTTCATCTGTTGAAAATCAAGAGTGAGGAGGTGGTGTTGACAGCAGCCTAGAAAAGATTTATGGGTTGATAAGATATTTGCAGACATTACTGTGGTATAGAATAAAGGAGGCTAGAAGCTGTTTAAAGAATATTATAGTTCTGTGGTGGATTGGCAGTATCGGTAGAGGGTTGGACGCCATGCTTTGACGCATAGAGTTACGGTCCTTGCCATTCTGAGTTCAAATCCCGCCGAGGTCAACTTTGCCTTTCATCCTTACGGGGTCGATAAAATAAAGTACCAGTAATGCACTGGGTAATTGCTGGCCTTGTGCCAAAAGTAGAAACAATTATAGTTCTGTGGTGGTCTGTGTGAGAGTGCGGATTTCATATGTTGAATGCTAAGTTATGTTGTTTCGAATCACGGTGGCTTACATCTTGTCAATTTAGTAGCGATCCTGTGTCTGCAGAAAATTGACCTTTCTATTTTGTTGTTGAGTAGTAGCCTGTTATCGTTCCTAAGGATATACAGTAATTCAAGGTCGCAGAACGTACAATAGGACATACGGGTACTGTATGCCCTTGCAGCCGACAACCTTGACCAGTTGATATTGTAGTCGATGTTTTCGTCCTTAAGATCCCAAACTTTTTTGCCGAGGGTTGTAGAAGCTATTAGTGCACGGTTCTTCATCGAATGTCTGTGCACATACAATCTTTTTTTAAACGTACCCGCGGTGGATCCAATGTAATGCCAAGTTGAGTTGCCCGAGTCTACCGTACACATGTACACTAGCCTTGAATCCTCCCGTTGTTATAATGAACACCCCAATGTATCCGTAATAGTATTCATCATGTTCTCTCTATATATACCTTGCTTTCTTAACCCTGTATTACCTTATTGCCTATATTATTGTTGTCTTATTCATGCATGATTTGCTATTGGAGCTGTGAAAGCTAAACAAGCCCCATGGTGCGAACTAACAATCTCTTCATCTAATATAGACCACTTAAATAATGAATCCGCATTACACCCCATAAAAATTACCATCCTCACTACAATAAACATATTTTATCTGTCATAGA
>OZ024742.1:187899005-187901505 GCA_964016885.1 Eledone cirrhosa
AATGAACTGAGTACCTTACTTACTGTGGTTACCCCGATTGAACCTGGAACACTCACTCATCACACACACACATATATAGTCCCGTATCGTAAAGTTTAGACATCATATAAGTATGGAAATTAAAAAATAAAAAGCAATAAAACAATTACTGGGTACTTTATGATCAATAGAAATCTTTGAAGGTCTTAGCACGGCGTCAGACAGATGATTGAAACAGAGTAAAAGAGTAAATACTTATGCCCTGAATAACAAATAACATAGATGATAAATATATATTTACTTGCAGTAATCAGGCAGGCTGAATAGGGAGTCAAAGAAGCGTTGAAATGTGTGAATATTTTGGTAAATAATGTTTGATACACATACAACATTGATTTTATTTCAACGTGTAATGAAAGGTTAAATTATTTACGAGACGTCAAATTTATCGATATTTGGTGTAATGTTTTGGAAGTGAAGTCAAATAATTGATATCGTATTGATAGAGGAAGTGTTGTAAAATTACATATATCATTGTAATTTGTATAGATACGAGTATATATATATATATATATATAAAAGGAAAATTTCGCTCTACATAGCTCAATACCATAAATTTAGTCTGAGTTTTTCGAATATTAATAATAACATTCGATTCGTTTGCAATTATGCAAACAAACCTCAATTTTATAGCCATGTAAGTAGAATGGACACTTCATTCTTGCTCTTGTGTTGGTATGCGAACAGAACTGCAGACACTAATGTTTCTGGGTATCACCCTTCATCAGTACAGCTCATTGTTCACCTGCCAAACTGTCAGAGATAGTGAAAATATATGCTATTGTCAAAAATAGACAGTGACTGATCGGCCTGATTTGCATATTAGCAGGCTGGCTGATCAGTCAGATCTGCATATTTGCAGATCCAATGATCAGCCAGATTTGCATATCACCAGACAGGCGAGGGATAAATTGCCGGCTTTGCCAAATTCAAATAAAAAAGAAACTTTCGCTCTACATGGCTGAATACAATAAATGTATGAGTTTTTCGAATATTATTAATAATATTCGATTCGCTTGCAATTATGCAAACAATATAGGGATATATGTAAATTATATGTAAAATACTGGGAGGTTGTATCCTAACAAGTAGAGGTCGAGTTTGGTATAGAGTTTGTTCCACAACAAATGAGCAAAGTATGGTTTGATAATTTGTTGTGGAAATAACTCCCTCTCCTCCTGTGTGTGTTTGTGATGTGTATCACTGCTCTCTCTCTCTCTCTCTCTCTCTCTCTCTCTCTCTCTCTCTCTCTCTCTCTCTATATATATATATATATATATATATATATATATATATATATATATATATATATATATATATATATATATATATATATAGTAATAATAATAAATTCGAAGACAAAAATCCAAAGAGGGCTCGATAAGGATAACTATATATCACATATATAAGACTCGTAGAGTAAACATTTATTAAAATAACAGATTAAAGTTTAAGCAAAGAATCGCTGCTTTCACCCTTAACGGGATCTTCTGAAACTAAAAAAAAGTCAATCTCTTAACGCAGAAGTAAATATTTCAAAAAACGTTGCAACCGAAGGAAGACAGGAAGACGATACTTTGGTTCGTGGAAACGTTCCTTGGCAAAGAACGAGAAAGAAAACGAAGATTATACGTCATTATTTGGCGCGCTGAAAACAATTACACGCAAATGACGTATTATCTTCGTTTTTTCCGTTCTTTGCCAGGGAACGTTTCCACGAACCAAAGTATCGTCATCGTGTCTTCCTTCGGTTGCAAAGTCTTTTGAAATATTTACTTCTGCGTTCACAGATTGACTTTTTTTAGTTTCAAAATATCCTGTTAAGGGTCAAAGCAGCGATTCTTTGCTTAAACTTTAATCTGTTATTTTAGTAAATAAATAAATATGTATATATACAATAATAAATAAATATGTATATATATATATATTAAAATATTAATAAATGAGAAATACGTTCACATAACCAAAGTATAGATTTTATTATATATGTTTCAAGGGTTCAGTAGTTTTTGAGTACGCTTTCATCAGATAAAATACAAGAAATTGGTTATTCGATATACCGCTATGGTCAATCCATATAGTGGCAGTAAATTACTTCCTCAACACTAAACATTTATATACCACAACAATATGTTAACTTAGAGAAAAAGACGTAAAGAAACAAAGAAATAGAGAAGGGAAGTTGAAAATGAAGATATATATATATATATATATATATATATTATACATATATATTATATATATTTATATATATTATATATATATATATTATATACATATATATATTATATATATATATATATATATTATATATATATATATTATATATATATATATATATATATATATATATATATATATATATATATATATATATATATATAAAGAGAGCTTCTTTTTATTAATATTATATATATATATATATATATATATAATATTAATAAAAAGAAGCTCTCTTTAT
>OZ024742.1:187906505-187926505 GCA_964016885.1 Eledone cirrhosa
ATACATAAAAATTCATCAAGAAAATACAGTTAGGTGTGTGTATATATTTAAGTAAATTCGTTCACAGATATGCATAAAAATGTATGTTCACATGCATACGCATGTCTAAAAAGTGTATGTAAATATAAAAATGTAGGGCTAAAGTCTCTGTATGTTTATAATCTACAGACAAAATATACATACATATACATATATATATACATACATATATACACACATATACATACATTCATACACACACACGCATATACACATAAACACACACATACCTACGAACACACATATATATACACACACACACAAACACATTCGTATATATTATTATTATAACTATATGGATATTGAGGCGCACACATAAACACGGCCACACACACTTACATTTAGATGCAGAATTAAAAGGAGGTAAGGGAGTAAGTAATTAAAGGAGAGTGTCAGACTCAGCATATTTATAAAAATGTATCTATAAAGTTATAAATAAAAAAAAAATGTTATAGAAGGAAAAAACTTAAAAACAGGGGAACAAAAAATAAGGGGGGGTACGTACATACACAGACGCGAATGTCTCACAAAAGAAATATAACAAAAACATAAAAAAACATGAAAGAGAGACATAAAATATACATGCTTATATACATACGCACATTTACACATCCATACGTTCGATACATACATACGTACACACACACACATACACATACTTAACCTCACGCATATTAACCTGTTTGTATGCATATACATAAAAACAAGTAAAACATATACTCATACATATAAATACACACCGATATATATATATATAATATATAAGAACAAAAGATGGTTAAAGGAGTTCCATGTATTTTATTATGCGCATTTCAAAAACAAATATCATCATGCAATAATATTTGTGTGTTCATCAGATAAAACAGGAGGACATGATATGAAGGTTAAAAAACACTTGTGGATAGTTCAGTTTTAAATCAACATATGAGAAGTAGTTTTAGATTGATGTGTGATATTGGGAAAAATATTTTATTTAGAGGGGGGGTTGTGGGGTGGAAAGGATGAAAAAAAAAGAAGGAGATGTGAGTGAAGGTGGAGAGGGAGGAGTACAGCGTTATACCAGATTATGTTTTTGTATCTAGGTCTTTTATTAAAGTTATTGGAATGATCATGATTAATTATTCTACTGTAATTTCTTCTAGAATTTGTTTCTTTACTATATTTGATTTTATCAGGATAGCCGGCTTTAGAAAGCGCGTTATTATAGTAATTGGCGTTAGCATCAAAAGCCGGCTATCCTGATAAAATCAAATATAGTAAAGAAACAAATTCTAGAAGAAATTACAGTAGAATAATTAATCATGATCATTCCATTAACTTTAATAAAATACCTAGATACAAAAACATAATCTGGTATAATGCTCCTTTCTCCATCTCTATTAATAACAATATTCCTAAACTATTCTTTAGTGCCTTAAATAAATGCTTCCCTCCCTCACATATCTATAGTAACATATTTAACAAACACACCATAAAATTTTCTTATTCTACATCCTCCAACATTTCCAACATTATCTCTAAACACAACAATAAAATACTAAATACTGAATCTCTTCCTTCCAACACTGAATTTCATAATAATAGTACTCCCGACGTCATTGTAAACCCTAGGCTAATTTCTACAAACCCAAATACAACGTCAAACACAACTTCGCTAAATGTTCATAATCCCATTCTAAATCAAGCAACTATTATTCCTATCGCAAACAACTTCTCCAATCCAATTCCTTCTATAGATAACACTAGGTCACTCATTAATAATCTCTCTAATTGCAATTGCAATTGCCCTATTAAAAATAAATGTCCTCTCAACAACCATTGTCTTGATAAAAACTTAATTTACGAATGTAAAGTTATAACTGACACCAATTCCTTCACCTATTTTGGCTCCACTTCCACATCTTTTAAAGCTCGTCTTTATAACTATCATTCGTCTTTTAAATACAAACTTAAAAGAACCAACACGGCTCTCTCAGAACTCATATGGTCCTTGAAAGACAAAAACATTAAATATAGCATCTTTTGGAAGAAGGTTTCTTCTGCGTCCTCATACTTGAACAATTCTCTATCTAAAATCTGCAATCTCTGTCTAAATGAAAAATTTACCATTATCTCTAATCTAGATTCTATAATAAATAGACGCACTGACTTGTTTTCTATCTGTTTGCATAAATTCCATAAAACATTTCACAAATTATACAGCTAATATTCAATTCTTTATCAATTTAGAATCTTTTTCTCAAAGGCACATATATATACACTTCTTTTAAAAATATACCCATCTTTCTACCTTATTTCAAAGGTTATTATACATTCTATAATACTTGTTTACTCATTACTCTTACTCTATATCACCTTGTAAAAATCCTTCGTAAACATATACATTTTTTTGACGCTAGATTATTCATCCTCAATTCATTATCTTTTCTCCCTATCATCTAACTCATTATTCTCAATACATATTAACATTTTCTTTTTCTTCGCACATATTATCAAATCCTTCAATATACAAACCTTAACTTTACATTATTTTTCTCAAATCCTTCAATATACAAACCTTAACTTTACATTATTTTTCTCAAATCCTTCAATATACAAACCTTAACTTTACATTATTTTTCTCTTCGTTAATTTTCAAATTCTATAATACTTGTTTACTCATTCTACATCACCCATATTTATCACTTCCTTTTCTTCTCTTCTAATATCTAACCCCTAATATGTACCTTGTCTCACTCTTGCCTAACATAGAATCAATTATTACATAATACAACACATTCTTACTCTATATCACCTTGTAAAAATCCTTCGTAAACATATACATTTTTTTTTACGTTAGAATATTCATCCTCAATTCATTATTATTTTCTCCCTATCATCTAACTCATTATTCTCAATACATATTAACTCTTTCTTTTTCTTCGCACATATTTTTCTCTTCGTTAATTTTCAAATTCTTTTAATTTATACATTATCTTCCAACGGTTTTCAACCTCTCTATGTAAAACAATATATCTTTCTCAGTTATAAAAACTATCTCTCTCTCTCTCTCTCTCTATCACCCATCTCTCCTCCTATCTCATCCTTCCTCACTATACTCCTCCCTCTCCACCTTCACTCTCATCTCCTTCTTTTGTTTCATCCCCCCCCCTCTAAATAAAATATTTTTCCCAATATCACACATCAATCTAAAACTATTTCTAATATGTTGATTTAAAACTGAACTATCCACAAGTGTTTTTTAACCTTCATATCATGTCCTCCTGTTTTATCTGATGAAAACACAAATATTATTACATGATGATATTTGTTTTTGAAATGCGCATAATAAAATACATGGAACTCCTTTAACCATCTTTTGTTCTTATATATAATGTATACTCCAGTCCTACAAACTGTAGAGTGCTTCTTATCCGATATCTACATTGCTTTATTGTACTACAATAAAACTCACCTCCTACATATATATATATATATATATACATATATATATATACATATATATATATATATATATATATATATATATATATATATATATATATATATATATATATATATATATATATATATATATATATATGTATATATATATATATACATATATATATATATATATATATATATACATATATACATATATATATATATGTACACACACATATATATATATATATATACACACACACACATATATATATATATATATATATATCGATTGTTTTTTTTATTTCTATTCACCTTTTGCACACACACACACACACATATGTATATATATGTATATATATATGATTATTGTTTATATCTAATGCATTACAGCGTTATTTAAATATAGATTTAATATTGTTTGTAGATAGATTAATTTTTCACATGTCATATGTGATTGCCGATGAATGAAAATTTGATAGTCTGAATATTACTACATTTAAAAAATGTACGTGTTTGATATTCCTTGTCATATAATATTATCCATTTATCTGTAGCTACGTCCGAAGTTCAGAAGACAGTTCCTTCTGAAGATATACATTTGTTCATACTTTTTCAGTTTAAGTGCTATTATAGCATAAGTATATATTATATTTCACCCCAAGATAGTACGTAGATATGTCTTACACATAAATAGCTAAACTAAAATACGAAAGAAATGTCATTAAGCCATCAATAACGCTGGCTAGACGGAAGTCCGTTTAACAGAGTTTACATTGTCTATTCTGAATAAATATAACATTTGATTTCATGATGAAGTAACAAAGTGGATGGAAAAAGAGAGTTTGATGAATGATCCTGCGCCTTGTCTTCTGAAAATAGCAATTTTTGTTTAGTTACTTCATTATGAATCGATTGGTAGGTGAAAAATAGAAACTGGAAGCTTGAAAATATAAATTTAACATTTTTTATTCAATTTAAGCCGTTCAGTAATATTTCATTTCAGGAATACGACCCTTTAATAAAGATAGATAAATAATTGTTTCTACATTTGGCACAAGGCCAGCAATTACCCAGTACATTACTGGTACTTTATTTTATCGACCCCGTAAGCATGAAAGGCAAAGTTAACCTCGGCAGGATTTGAACTCAGACTGTAAAGGGACGTAACTATGCTAGAAAGCATGGCGTCCAACTCTCTACCGATACTGCCAATTCAGATAAATAATATTCTTATACACATATTCTATACCTTTTGCTATAAAAATATTTATGAAATATAAGTTCAAAAGTGTGAACTGTTTTCTTTAATTTAATTTACTTTATTTCCATCTTGCTTTGTGCTGATTTTTCTAAAATAAATTACCCTTGTAATTCACACAAAATAGATATTCTATTACTTGTATCTTATAAATCTTGCTTCGAGACTACCCCTTGGTCTCCTGTCGGTTGGTTTTGCCCGTAAATCTGTCCAGCGATTGTTTTCTGGGACATTCTAAACACATACTTATAGTATCGGAACTGTTATCTCTCACGTCAGAGAAGTACCGGCTCTACCTGAAGTGACTGTCTGATCTTCGAGCTACGCACTCTATCGAGTAATGTTACTTCATAGATTATTCGGAGGAACCACATTTCGGTCGCTTGTATTCGCGATCGTATTATTTCGGTCATTAACCAAGATTCATGACCATAGGTAAGGATTGGCAGGAGACCCAGAGGTTGACCCCGAGCAAGATGGCTGGATAACATACATGAGATAGGCTGGGTTCGATTGGGGATCCACTCGGATCAGTTGGAGATGGTTGCTTCTGACAAAACCCACTAGTAGGATTGTTTGAGGACTCTGCTCCCACGGTACTTTCAAGAATAAGTAAGCGAAGAAGAAGTATCTCATAAATATATGAAAATGTTCAGACAATGAACTTTAATGTTTATCATATTTAGTCAGCAATAACATTAATATTTTGTATAACATAAATATAACGTGTGATATTTTTAGAAGGCGAAAATGTTACAAGAGCATTAACAATGCCAATGAAACTATTCGACTTCTCAACTGCTGACTCGTGTTACGCTGAAGTTATTTGTAAACTTTTAGCTCTCTGAAATCCTTCCGCTTCACAATAGCAATGCAATAATCTGCAAGAAACCTATCAAACAACGATGTCATAACATTAGTTGTATCACAAAGAGCTTAACAAAACATCCAATAACCCATGAAATAGGCATTTTCCATTTAATGCTAACGCTTGCGCGGATGTGAAAAGCCATTTCAAGACAAAAGGCATTGTCGATATGTCGTGCTAAATATATCGAATACAGCCGCTGACGTGTATGTAATAGAGACGGCCGTAAGCTAAAGTTACGTTAGATTAGAATACAGTAGAGTAGAGGAGATCAGAGCAAATACTTCGTCGTCTAGTCATTGATTTTAGTTTCCTTTCAACAACGAACATTTCCAAAGAAGTTTGGCTACGTAAATATCAAATGTGTCAGCCTTTTGATCTAAGACTTTCTTGGAATGTTGGACTACTTACGAAGCGCTCTTGCATTTTTATTGTTTTTGAAACTAACTCCTCTCACATGCCATTTGCATCTCTTGTGTGTGTGTATGTCTATGTGTAGACACAGTCACACACACACACACACACACATATTCACACACGCATACACACATATATTAACATTTGCACATACACAATACTGCAATTATCCATTATCCCTCCCCTCTACCATTCAGTCATGCTGACCTTAGTTTTTATTTTTGATTCTCATTACTTGTCGTTTTATACTATGTATATACCTTTATCATACAGAAATTTGTCTCCGTCTCACTCTGTCTGTCTCTCTCTCTCTCCCTCTATCCCTCACTCTCTCCTCCCTCTCTATCTCCCTCCCTCTCTCACTCGAGCACTCACTTTTTACACCCTACATTCTCTGTAATCTCTTCTCATCATTTCTGTCTTTCTTCAATTTCACTTTCTTCCTTTCTTCAAAATTAAACCTGTAATTACTTATGTTCACATAGACACTAATTGTTGCACCTCTGGCGTAGGCGTGATTACACACACACACACACACACACACACACGCACGCACGCACGCACGCACGCACGCACGCACGCACACACACACACACACACACACACACACACACAAACACAAACGCACGCACATACACACACACACATACACACATATATATATATAAATCAGGTTGGATTCAGTTTGAAGCTGGCTAGACCATTACTCCATAGAGTACTCAATACTTGGGGTATAGTTATAATATAAAGAATCAGGACTCCGACGCCAGAGCTCTTGCCGATTCAACAGCTTGTTCCAGATTCAGTCTGTAACTAGCTGTTGAAAAGCCAAAAAATCTCAGCCGTCGGGGTCCGGGCATCTTTATAATGAATGTATGTATGTACGTATGTTGTATAGCTCTGTGGTTAGATTGTGAGGTTGTGAGTTCGAATCCCATTTCGGGTGCTGTATTGGCTCCTTGAAAAAGACACTGTATTTCTAGTTGCTCCAGTTCATTCATCTGCAGAAATGAACTGTGACGTCACTGGTGCCAAGTTGTATCATCTTTTGCCTTTCGCTTGGACAACTTCGATGGCGTGGAGAGTGAGGTTTGGTATACAGGGGTGACTGCTTGGCGTCCATTAAAAACATTGCATGGACTTGTGCCTCGCGGGGAACGTTCTAGGTGCACATTCCATGATCATTCAACCGAAGGGAGTTTATATTTAGAGAGAGAGAGAGAGTGAGAGAGACACACTTTAGTTACAAATGATCACGCGTAGAATATATATATATATATATATATATATATATATATATATATATATATCCAGCATACAACACGTTCTATCACTCCAACGCCATCATCAATATCACCTCTCTTTCTCTCTCTCTTCCACTTCATCCCCCTCTCTCTCTCTCTCTCTCTCTCTCTCTCGCTCCCTATCTCTCGCCCCCCCCCCTCTCTCTCGCTCCCTCACTCTCTCTTGTTCTCTCCCTCACTTTCGCTCCCCCTCTTTCTACCTCCTCATATATACATATATATATACAAAGAGGGGAGGGGGGCGAGAGAGAGGAGGGAGAGAGAGAGAGAGAAGGGGAGCGAGAGTGAGGGAGGGAACACATGTATATATATATACATACATACGATGATAATGTCCTCAGCGTTCATATTCTTGTTTTATCGACGGAGTAGTGCAGTTTATTACGATACATCGACATGTGTATGGTAGTAGTCGTACAGCTGTTTAACATTTTGCTGTGATGAGACACAGATACCTTTCATTGATTTTAAATTTTATTATATTCATCAAATAGTTCGACTTTCCGTAGCTATTACCTTCAGCAGCAGTAAAAGTGTAATAAAATATCTCACATTGTTCTTAGCCGTCAAAGTAAACGCCAGAGCTGTCTTAGCTTTAAGAATCTTGTTTCATAATACTAGTCGGTAAAATTACAACAACCAGTTGATAGCAATCTTTCAGACAAACAGAAATTACCAGAGTTGTTTGTTATTGCAATGTTGTAAAAACATGATGATCATAAGCTGAACCGTATTTTTGTTTTTCTCGCTCACAGAAGTGCGTTTTGTGTGTTATGTTCCATTGGAATCAAACACACGTGGACAACCTGATAAAAACATGCTCATGAGTTTTTAACGTGCTAATAGATGGTTATATATTTTCACTATCTCAACAGTCTATATACATAAATCATTGACTGTAAACGGATGGTACAATGACACTGGCTCATAAACTCCAATGAGAATTTAACATCAAATCAAACTAAAACAAAATTTGAAAGGAAATCAATCCAACTGCTTCTTTTGCTTCATAATCTGGGTGTTTTCAATAAGGCTGATGAAGGTTCGTGATTAAGATGTTGGGATCACAATTCTAAAGTTTTGGGTTCGGTTCTCAGACCTGTTGAAGTGTTCCGTATTCAAGCAGGCTTCTTTATTTCACGTCGCACCAGTTCATTCGTTTGAAATTGAATACTAGATGCAGCTGAGGCCGACCAGTTCAAATGACCCACGAAACGTCCTCAGGCAAAAGGTATTGTACTTTCAAACAATAGCCATCACAATGATATTCTGCTTCGGATTCATGTTCTTTTCGTTGTTTAGATTATTTTACAACCAACTAATACAGAATTGAAAACAAAATTAGCTCGCACTCAAACATGTGAATACATAAATGCATTCGTGAGTTTTATATATAATAACAATAACATTCAATTAGTTTGCAAACAAACGGCCCCATTATGCTATGTGTTTTAGACGACTATAGTCATCCTTTTGTTCTAGCGGTGACAGAGAGAAACAATCGACAATAATATTGTTTCTGCGTTATTGGCCTTTGTCAAGATTATGTATCTCTCTTCTCTGTCACGTACTAGAACTCTTGAGAATATATAGTTTTCTTTAAAGTATACTTCGGCTGATTAGCCGAATTTGTATACCGAGCGATTTTACGTCTAAATCACATAGCGTAATGAGGCGCTTTGCTTGCAAATGAATCGAATGTTATAATTATTCAATGTAAAACCCACAAATGCATAATATAGAATGTATATGATGTCCATTAATTACCATTTACAATGGAAAGTCGGTTTCATATGTATTATGCAATATTTGTATAATTTAAATTAATTGCTGCATTTGTCGCACTCTAATCTGTATACATAATTCTGTGTTCGGATACATAAGGAACGAACTACACGTATCCAGAACAAATGCACCGACGCAAGAGACCGGGACACTCACACCACACATTTTCTGGAAGTACTGTAACTGAACGGATACCCGACGTCCACGGCGAACCGTGCCAGAAACAACAGAGGACACCACACCCGAGGCACTAACACCTGCTTCATGAAGCTCCCACACTTCAGTGATGAAACAACAACAGCCATCCTCAGAGCTATCAGACGAGAGGGACTAGATATCCAGCTAGCCCACTCAGGACCTTCTCTACGCGGACAGCAAACCAAAAACACTTCACCAGACATGACAGCGGCTGCAGGCTAGCCAACTGCCCCTTCGACTACACAGGCCTATGCCACCAGGTTTACGTCGTATACATATTAGAGTGCGACAAATGCAGCTATATCTACATAGGTAGCACCACCAAACCACTTCACATTAGAATAAAAGAACAGCCCAACACTAACGCTTCCTCATTTACGAAACACTTAATGAAATGCAAAACCGACAAAAACATAATAGTTAGGATAGAAGCTAAGGAAATAAACCTCGTAAATCTTAGAATTAAAGAAGCACTTATTATAGACAAAACACAACCACCAATCAATAACAGACTAGAACTCAACACCCAATTTTAAGATGATAGAGCACCTAGTCCCACACTTACACCTCCACGTACCATCTCACACACACACAGGCACGCTTACACCTTCACTTATTCTCTCTCTCACACACACACATATAGATGAGTTTTAACATGATAGAGCATCTAGCCCCCACATTTACATATAAACATGTCCTCTCACACTCACACACACACACGCATGCTTAGACCTTCACGTATTCTCCCACACACACTTAAACATACATGTCCAAACCCTTTTAAAAGGAGACAACCCTTTATCCACATAACCTTCACTCTTTGAAATTAGAAATATAATGGAATTTCTTTACTATTTCCTGTCAACATTACTTGGCAAGCTAATTAGAACACTGGATTAACCCCTTTACTTCCCTCAGAAGAAGAGATATTATCTCGAAAATTAAGGATATTCAAATAAATTTGAGGTAAAAGATATTGTCAGCAATAGCTTTTACATTTGTATTTATATTCTATATCCATACCTGCATTGTTCTGTCCTTCTAACTACAAACGTTTATACCTCACTAAGCAATACATCAAGTAAACTACAACTTCATATATATATATATATATATATATATATATATATATATATATATATATATATATATTATATATTTATTTATTTATTTACTTAACGCGATTTGACATCACTATATATATATATATAGATAAGGGGACCTGTGACACTAAAATTCGTTTGTTTGAATTCATATGACTCCAGTTCCCCAGTGAATTAACAACCCAACAAGGAACTGGGCATATCAGAGTATTGACAATATCATACACCTAAACAACATATGTACTTGTCTATACCATACTAATTCAAACTGCCTGAAGAGGTCACAGCCAAAGATGGCTGTCACTGAAATATATATAGCAGTAATAAACGAAGCTAAATTTTAATCATTTGACTTTTATTTAACTTTATTTTATATATATATATATATATATGTAGATAAATCTACCAAGAGTTTACGGTAGTGTCCAATCCGTATGAAGAACTCAATGTATTCCGGATATCATGGAAAGAAGAGATGTAATGAAAATCCACTTTCGGTGAAAGATAAACGGTATACAGAGTCAAGATAAAATATTAAACAAATAATGAATAAACAATTCCTTATATTAAACAAAAAAAGTTCATTATTTAACGATCGTTTCTAGGGTATATATGTGTTATAATTGGTATGCATATTCAACAGATCTATGTACAAAATTATACAAAATTATACAAATTATCAAGATTAAATATACATACCTAACACACCCCCTCACTGACCAGCAGCTGGCTATTGCTAAATCTGACCTTTATAAAATAACCCACACCCCAAATAACTTCTCATTCACTACCAGAAAGGGACACAGCAGTCAACCTGTTGTTGCTACCTAGATGAAAACTGCTATGAAATCCCACAATGAATTTTATACTTGAATTTTCAAGTCTCAAATTTTAACTCTTCGTATTATTAATTTTTCTTAATATTAATCAACATTTGAAAAGATGGCTTTTGCAGACCCATCGAAACCGGTCATTTTTTATGCCCTTTATTATTTCCTTACCTTATAAAATTATGTTTTTTCACAAAAAAGTATTCTGTCTCTTATATATTCCATGTGCCATTACCAACCTCAATTTTCTCTATAACCTTCGTTTTGTGTAGAAAATTACACTTTTCATATATATATATATATATATATATATATATATATATATATATATATATAAGCCTACCGCTGCTAAGGGGCTTAAGCCCCTCCAATAATTTGTTTCAATATACTTGTGCTTCCATTTTTTATACTCCACTGACTTTCTATTAACACTAAGTATGTTAGTATGGTCATGTTTTTTTATTTATTTCTTCGTCTCGTATTGTTGATAAAAGAGCGTGAGCCAATAATAATAATGATGGTTTCAGATTTAGGCAAAAGCCCAGGAATTTTTGCGGACAGGAAAGTCGATTAAATCGATCTAGTTCGTTACCGATACTTTATTTGATTGACCCCATAAGGATGAAAGGCAAAGCTAACTTCAGCATGATTTGAACTCAGAACGTGAAAGGTCTTAGCTATGTCATAAAGGATTTTGTGCGATGCTGTAACGCCACTGCCGCACATACACACACACACGCACACACACACACACATAAGTCGCCAAATAATCACCAAAACTATAAGGAAAGCTCTGATATATTCTACTGGTTCTTTAGTCTCCTCCTACTAAATTCCTTTCTCAATCCGTTGGTCAATATCGAGGTTATAGTAGGGAATATGTGCTCAAGGTGCCACACGGTGGAATTGAACTTAGAAAAACGTAGCTCTGATGCACAATCTTTAACAACACTCCTATCATTCCGTTGCATATTAGAGGTGGGAGGGGGGAAACACAAAATGCTAATTGATCTGATAAAATGATATTATTTATTGATTCTCTAACGAGGAGGAGCATGAAATGTGTTATTGCTTAATGAACCATTGGTATATTATGTATCTATAATCCATTGTGCAGAGCAGACGGAAACAAATGAAAGCATTGAACTACTGCTAAAAACAAATACATCATGAGCACAACTAGTTAGTTTGTACTGATTACTCGTATTCTATTGTATATCAATTGCTGGCTACATTAATCAATGTGAATGCGGGAAGCTTAATGGTTAGATTTTTCCGTTAGTGATCGTAAGCTCCTAAGTCGATTCTCGATTACGCGTTTTCTTTTTCAACAAGATATATTATTTCGGGTTATTCCGCGTGACAGAGCTGGAAAAAAGTGACATGTATACGTATTTCAGAAGACCCACATTGCAAACCTACCGATTTCTAAAAACGCAAATTGGGAGTACTATGAAAAAAAGTGCCCGAAACAGGAAGAAATGAGTCAAAATGGGGAGATTTTACATTAATGATAGCTATACCCATTTCCATGATAGAAGACATCTGTCACCCACCCCAAAGTGGGTGGGAGATATCTCCGTCGAGCGGGGAGAGTTGACAGGTCAGACGTTGTCACATATCATGTCACACTGAATCTCTCCAAGAACTACGTTAAATTACATGTACTTTCGAATGGGTCGCCGCTTACGCCTTCATTCGACAAACATGCTGTTTTGTTAATCGAAATTGACAGGGACACATAGTGAGAAATAACGAAGCCCTCCATCCCACATAACAATGAGTGGCGGCGAATTGGGTTAGAGGATCCTATTATGTACCTCTGTAATTTATGGCCCACTATGAGTTCAAATTCCTACAACACCGGACAGGCTGGTTTGTGATATATATATATATATATATATATATATATATATATATATATATATATATATATATATATATATATATATAGGTTTGAAGAAGCTAGATGGTCGGTCGTCCTATTGTCTATGATTTTCAGCCCCTTGGATTTTATCTGTTATATTCCTTTGTTATATTTCGAATACCTGATGATATCACCGGATTCATGCGGAACCCGGTGATTGAAATTATCATAGTATAATAAACCTTTCAAGGATTTACACAAGTCCAGCCTCCTGTTATATTATTATAATATATATATAGAGAGAGAGAGAATAAGGAAAAGCGAAGTAGTTTCAGATGTTCAAGTCCTTTAATAATAATTGTTTCTACTTTAGGCACAAGGCCAACCATTATCCCAGTGCATTACTGGTACTTTATTTTATCCACCCCGAAAATAATGCTGTGATATATATTTCAATGGCGAAAGTGGCCACACTGTTCTGTGGGCCAGTCTCGCGACATCGTCAGACAGCTTGTTACTTAATAAGGCTATGTTTCCGAGGCAATCCAAATTGAATCGACATGGGAACGAACGAAGTATGTGCTTTTGGGTTCTTCATCCGATCCCCTGTGAGTACCAATTGACCCCCACTGGTCTGCGCAGGCGCAGGTCCAGGGGGAAGTTAACCATTAGCTACCGCAGATTTAAACGAATTTCGCTTAGTCAGTTCCCTCTCTCAGCCAGACAATGACCCATTCAAGCCTGCACTTGTTTACTGCTACCCATCCCGTCTGTGGCAGTCAGCCGAAAGCCAGTGGGGATGGGAGAGTGTTAGTATTTACAGGTCTCTTTACTACCTCTCACAATCATGGACAGTATAACTGACCATCAACCCCTAAGGGGATATATTTAATTCTATGTATCATAGTTTCATATTGGAAGTTATAAGTGAAATTAGAACTAAAAATTACAATTTAAAATCGAAAATCCTAAATCAAGTATCAGAAATTATAAATTAAAAAATCAACAATTAGAAATTAAACAATTAAAGATTGTTCAAGTGAGAATGCGGGTTCAGGTGAGTAAAAATATTATAGATTGAAGTGAGTAAATAATATTCAGAGAGATGTTTAAGTAAGAAGTTCTGAAAGTGGTCCTAATGTTGCAGTTATACTATCTACATACTGAACGATGGTGCCGTACAGTAGAACTGAGGGTAAATTACAGTATTACGGGTAGTAGTCAATCGGGTACATAGTCGTAATTTCCATCACATGCAACAAAACCAACAAAAACATATATAAAGTACACAAAAGAAAAGAAGTCTGTCAAATATGTTAAAAACTTGTTCGATATTTCATGTAAATTTAATTGTCTCAGTGAAAATATTACAGTTGCAGGTAAGGATCCAAATATAATTTGTAATCAAGAGAAACTGACACCTGCAATTAGGAGATACACCATTGAAAGTGTAATATCAATTGATTAGACAGTGCTTTGTGTCTGACTAACTTGGTGAACCGTCCTTAACTTCATGTTCCTCACACACATGACGACATATGGACATGTCTCATTCCATCCATCTATCAATTCATCCATGAGTATTTTAGCCGTGACATTCTAATATCGATAGTAATCTGTAAACTTAATCTCTTTATTTCTTCACTACCCCTTGCTTTCCAAGACTACCTTTTACTATCGATATGCCTTCCAGTGTCTATTTCTATTTTGAGTCTTCTATCCAACTTATTCTCAATGAGTGGTAGCCCTCCACTTCGAAAATCGATCCTCTAGATGATCCTTTATTATGCTCCCTCCCCGCCCCCAAGAAAAACGTCATCATCATCCCGTCCTATAATATCTAATGTATACTAGCCCAACGCCTATGTAATTACTTATATGTACTATTTTGTTAAATTAATCTTGTGCCACAATTCGTTTTTATTATATAAAGGGTGGAGTTCAAATCCCGCCGAGGTTAACTTTGCGTTTCATCCTTATGGGGTCGATAAAATAAAGTACCAGTAATACACTGGACAATTGCTGGCCTTGTGCCAAAAAGGTAGAAGCAATTATATAAAGGGCGGTGGATTGGCAGTATCGGTAGAGGGTCGAACGCCATGCTTTGCCCCAAAGAGTTACGGCCCTTTATGGTCTGAGTTCAAATCCCGCCGGGGTTTACTTTGCCTTTCATCCTTACAGGGTCGATTAAATAAAGTACCAGTAATATACTAGGATAATTGCTGGCGTTGTGCCAAAAGTAGAAACAATTATATAGAAATAGCGTCGGATTGGCAGTATAGATAGAGCATCGGACACCAAGCTTTACAAAATGAACTTTACAAAATGAACGTTCTAATTTTCAAATCCTGTCTATTTCAGCTTTGATTTTAATTCTTATGGGGGGGGGGGGGGGCGATAATTCTGATGGGGAGGTCGCACTAGGGTCAATTTTTAAATGAACCACCACCCCGCCCCATATTGTTGGTCGCGTGCCTAAACCAGAAACAATTATATAGAAATAGCAATTAATGGAAGAAAATTAAAACATTTAATACAAATTAACATGGCCGAATATATTTTTCTTGTACGTCATTAGAGTAATATATAAACTTTTTATGTAAATGCATTAGTTAGTTGAAATCATATGAAAACAACGTCAAGCCTAAAGGTCATTGAAAGTTAAATCTGGAAAGAGCTTTTAGAATAAGAGTTATTTGGGTTATCTGTGAAACCATTTGTTGTTCAGTCCAGCCACTTAGAAAAACAGCCTGTTTGGACAAGGTACAGCCATCTTTTACGATTATATCCTGTGGAACAAATGTAAATCAGTTGAAAATTTAGTAAAAGCCATGCTGTTTAAGTGCTTCTTTTACGTTACATATTATACACAGATTTCGAAATATGTGTATATCCTTCCGAACATGTTAGAATGTTGAGTAGTTTTAATATATCTGTAGATAAAAGTGTCTATATACTGTGTCTTACATAGTGAAATATCGACCAATAGGATGTCAGCATTACATGTAAATGCTTGATTTATTGTGGTTTGATGTTTCCATGCTACTATGTTCCAATCTTGTTAAAACTAAATCTGTTTTCGATTAAGAGGTATATGTATATATATATATATATATATATATATATATATATATATATATATATATATTTGGCTTAGCATGACCTAATGGTTTAATAAGCTCGCCTCACAATCATTAGTACCTGACTTCGATCACCAATACGTGGTATTTTCAGGGAGTGAATTTTACCATAGCCTTCAGTGGACTCAATCGATGTAAGTGGAAGTACTTTTGAATGTAGCATGGAAATACTTTGTAAAGCGGTGTGGTCGCACATTGGTAAGCGGTGTGGAGGTACTTCGGAAAGCGGTATGGAGGTACTGTTGGCAGGAGGTATGGAAAAACTTTGGAAGGACAACCTTACTGATTCGAAACTCCAACTTTGTTATATATTGTGTCATGCTGATTCGACTTAAGGGAACACGTGTCTGTCGAGTGCTCGACGTTGATCCACACGGCTGGCTTATCGCTGATACCAACATAGCCGATCCCTCATGCCATCTTACCTGATATTAAAGGGATAAAATATATCATATTAATTAGATTTTGCATTATATTTAACGTCTGACTTTATAACAGAACGCTTTAAGAAATGTTTAATGAACTAATAGGAAGGATCCATACCTATTTCGACAACGGGTGTTCCATGTCTTTTATCAGCCTACTCCTATGATTAATGTGCAAGTGTCTTCAAATTCCAAAGACACGTGTGTTTTTCATAGAATCAGCTGGGCCACATATGTCAAAAGGCTAGTGATTTTTTTATTTCCGACACATTCGATCGAATGACCTTCCTATTAGTTTTTGCCCCCTCAATTGCAATCAGAATGCCTGGATCGACTCGAAGTTATAGTAAATGAAGTTGCACAAGATGACATGCAGTGGAATTGAACTCGGGATCCCATGATTGCGAGGCGAGCTTATAAACCAACTAAAAATGTTGTGTCCTCAATGAATTATTACGATAGTATGTTTCATTATTTCCAATAAAATATGGGCACTCATTTGAAAGTCCAGCCGACTAACAGAAAACCGTTGTCACAATAAATCTTCATTAAATATATTAATTCACAAATCAGTTTCTCAACCGCAAAGAGTTTTAAGCTGTCAATTAAGAAATCTAATTATGTTTGTAAGAGGCAATACATTGTTTCAGTAATTAGAGCGTTTAATTAAAGTGTTTACTATTTGCTTTCGCTCTTTCTGCGTTCAAATCACGCCATTATAAATCGAGGCTGTCTTCTTTTTAGAGTAGATAAAGTAACAGTGTGGACCGAGCTATTTGCGGAAATGCTAACGTGTCTGACATGATTCCTTGCAGTAACTTTTGTGACTCTCTACGCTTCAAATTCTAAATACTCGCCAAGATCAACTTTACCTTTTATCCCTTCGGTGCGCAACAAATTAAGTACCTGTTCAGAGGCATTTGATTTGCGGAAACGTTCAAATGTCATGGTGTTTTGTTTCAGTATTCGTTCCAGCTTAGAGAATTCTGACATGGAACTCAACTTCTTTTTACAGGGTGACACTTCTGTCAGATATTGTGACCGACGGATAGTATTAGCAATGTGAAGAGCAATGGAAACATAGTTTCATTGGTCTCATCTGACGATCAACTAAATATTTTTTTTATTAAAAATACGCTGTTGATAGTTCAATATAGATCAATAAAATGTTCTTTTTCATAATCAAATTTCTTTATTGTATCAATTCGAAATGTTAATGAACATTTAAAATAATCATTTTATAGGATATTAAATTTGATGTTCGTTTCGATAACACGGAATAGAATTTACATGATATCAATTGAGATGTTATTTAACAGAAACTACATTATCTTGGAGAAACGGATAGTAATGAAGAAAGCGATGTTATCAAATAACAATTCAGTTGAGGGTAAAATTAGTGTAAATTCCATCTTTGTTGGAATTGATTATTAATATGACAGGCAATAAATGATTGGAAATATCCCAGTTGTCGCAGTCTTTCACGTCTGTTGCCATATTTATGAGGATTATAACTACGACAGAGAGCGGTGGATTGCAGACGCGTTAGATCGTCGGATGAATGCTTTGCAGAACTTGTTCCAGGGCTTTAGCTTCTGAGTTCAAATCCCACACTGTGCAACACACGTGTCTAAATTAGAAACTGTAATTAATATAACAGCTCATCAGTTGCGGAAAATATATGATTATTATAATCACTGGTGGCAACTAAGTATTTCACATGCGCTGCTATAGATAACAATATTAATAACATGATAGGGAAGAGTTGTTATAACATCTGTATTGAATTCAGATAGTGTAACGTTAAAGTAATTCTCCAGGATATTTAACGAAGGACAGCCTGTGGGACAAAATTGGATTTTTGATTTAAATGTATTCATTTTCATATAGGTTTTTGTGTACCTAGCTTCACCCAAAACACGTTCTATATCGACCCGAGGATATGGTGGCAATATGGTTGCATTATATACCCCGTAGGGAGTCCGAACATGAGCGAGCATTATACGAATAGTACTAGTGTAATCATCTCACTCCTATTAGTAAAGTTGAAACTACATATACAGGGTGGGTCAGAATTCATGACGCACTAGATTATTTATATATCTATTAACACAAAATGTTATAAAACACCTGATAAACGTCTTGGTGATTTGTATTTTTGTGGAGAATTGTCAAACTCAGTTCTCAAGCATTCTTCATTTTCAATTGTTCCAGCAGATCTTGGTCGTCCTGGTGTTTTGGGGTCCATTACACGACCTGTTTCATAAAATAACTTATTAATCCTAGCAACAGTCTTTTCCGTAGGTGCCGGTGGCCCATAAGATGCTTCCATTACTCTGCAGGCTTCAGTGATGTTGTCTGTTTTAGCAAACAATCTCTCACATTGAACACATGTTTCCAACCTTAGCAAAGGATGTGCCTTGATTAATCAAATTTAGAAAAAAATATATAAAAAACCTTTGAGGCATATTAAGAAATAAAAATATAAATTAAGAAACCTGCTAAGCATATTAAGAAATAAAATAATAAATTAAGACAATACAATAACAATAACATAAGCATTTTAAGAAATATAAGTAAGAGGCGTTTATGAATTCTGGCCCACTCTGTACAATGCTCTCGCTGAAATTATGATGCAGGAGAACTGAACGCGAAATCACAGAGTTGCGAAGCAAACCTCCTAACCATTCAGATACACATGCCCGTTTCATTAACACCAATGCATTTTGTTATTACTATCACAATCATTTCTTTCCTTCTTCAAATTAGAAAGTAATGAGTGCATCGCTGGAATATGGTGCGGCTGACTTATCAGATGAAACATACATCAATTATGATTAGAGTAAGATCATGAGGTGATAATTATAGGAGTTTATATCTTAAAATATCTAATTGAAGTCACTGTAGTTTCTGATGTTTTAGATGTATTTATAAAGAGAGAGAATTCACACATCATCTCTCTCTCTCGCTCGCCCTCGTCTTTACACATTTATATATATATATATATATATATAGTTGTGTATAATGGTAGCTATGGTGCATCCATAAGCGGTATGCCAAAATTACCACTCGATATTCACCAGAGTAGAGTGTAGATAGTATGAAGAAAAGGAAAATTCAGTGGTGCATCTGGACTTAATTTATTGCGTGTTACAATTGTTTCGCCGGCAGATAGCTCGAGACATGGTCCTTGTATGGATCTGGGTGATTTTACTTCTGCAGGTTATTTCAGACACGGGTATTTCGTTTGGAGCAAATTTTATCAATGGGGTGTTATCATCAAAAAACATCCTCAAAAAACCCTACTTCCACTCTTGTCCTGCACCTCATACTACAT
>OZ024742.1:187931505-187936505 GCA_964016885.1 Eledone cirrhosa
TGTACGTGAATATGTATGTGTGTATGTGTGTATATATGCATTGTATGTATGGGTGTGTATGTATAGGCGTGTATATATATATATATATATATATATATATATATATATATATATACAGTCGCGTGCGTACGTGGGATTAGATATACATGGGGCGATATGTATGTATATATATATACGTGCATCCTGTGTATGTATGTACACATGCATACGCTTTTGTCTGTACGTATTGCGTGTATATATATTTTTTTTATAGATATATGTGTATGTACGCGTGTACCTTGTTTGTTTTCTTTTCTTTTCTTTTCTTTTCTATTCGCTAGTGTTAATTGACTACTATCTTTCATTTAACAATTGTTTCTTTCTCATATATTGTTTCATGTTTATACATATATCGAGAATGACACTTTCTTTTAACTATTACACTCCCTTCCCTCTTTATCTTCCGCATATAAGTGATCGCGCGTGTGTGTGTGTTTATACGCGTGCTTTCATATTCATATGTGTATCTAATACCTGTTTTCTGGATACGTGTCAACTAGATTATCATTTTCTTTTTCAACTCATATTATATCCGTATTTGTGGTTACATATACACAAATATACTTGCCCTCATATATGTACTTACGCACACATTTTCACCATACACACATATTTGTACATACATACATATGTACGTTTGTGAGTGTATATACATATATATACACACACCTAACTATATTTCCTATAATTTTTTATATATTTTATAAATCTATTGCATTACTTTTATTTATATATATATATATTTTTTGCATTTCTTGAGGAGACTTTACAAATATTTCACAATGTTTTATATTGCCTTGTCCGACGAACGAATAAGGACGTTTCTTTCGTATTCGTCTTATTCGGGAAACCTCTGGTAATGAGGTAATTATATTGTATTGTTTATTATACATTATATATATAAAAGCTTTTCTATATTAAACATTTATACTCTGATATGTATTGAGTACCTTACTTACTGTGGTTACCCCCGATTGAACCCGGAATAACTTATATATATATATATATATATATATATATATATATATATATATATATATATATATATATATATATATATATATATATATATAATATATATATAAGGTAAACAGAAATAACAACACAATCAGTACATGGAAGGAAGATATTAGTTTAACGCTTGAAATATCAGGAACAGGGTCTTAACGTTTCAGACGCTACTCTTTCATCAACAGAAAGATTGAGAAATAATTTTGATTGAGGGGATGGGTGGGCTGCAATTGGAAACAAATGTCTTTAGATAACAATAACAGGTCAATTGATGTTGATATGAGAGAGAAAGAGAGAGAGAGAGAGAGAGAGAGAGAGAGAGAGAGAGAGAGAGAGAGAGAGAGAGAGAGAGAGAGAGAGAGAGAGAGTTTTTTTAACATTTTGCTGGGGTGACGAATGAATTTAGTTCAACCAAGGGTAGACTGAATACTCAATAGTACATCCAGCATATCCCTAACTTTAAATGTTTAGAGAATGTATAGGGCTGTGGAAAAATATCCAACTTTAGGGTCCGAAATAATAATTGGGGTGTGGTGGAATAAGTGGTGGTGATTCGAAAATCGGTAATTTTACTAGGTTGTCTCCGTTTATATTTTTTTACAAACCAGAATTAGTCATTTAGTTCACATATTAAGACCCCAACCCCATATATTTTACAAAGCATGGGATGACTAGTAATGTACTTGTTTTATCATGTATGTTTTTTCTATGTTTAAAGAAAATTATTTGTCGTACGAATGCTACCACTTAAAATAAAAGTTCACCCAAGATAGATAAGCAAAATTTAATATGCGTGGGGAAATAAGAGCAGGTGTGTGGGGAGTGCAAATAATCGAAAAAATTAATAATTGGGAGGATAGGGGACGGTCTTTCGAGACCCGATAGTAATCAAATTTCTATGATTCTTTAGATTGCATTGAAGCCAAAAAATACATAACTTAATATACGGAATAATACACAAACACACATACACACACACCATATCACATACATAGACACGACACTAAGAAACTCTTTATTCTGTTTCGACGGTGAGTATTCCAGAATATTAATCAACAGAACGGCCATTCCATGATATTAATGTGCAATCGGCTATACTCCAGACCTGTAGAAGGATGGGTTCCGCGAGGATTAAAAAATGCCCTAGAAACGCCGTACGTCAATGCGTGCCTCTACGACTCTTTCGGGATTTTATGGGATTATACATACATACTACAAACGTGTATGCCCTAATAGAGTTCTCAGGAAAATTCAGTATGTCAGAAGGGGCTGAAAGTTATCCCTTTGAATTACTGATACAGTCTCTCCTTGTATTATGTTAAATGTGGCTGAGTATTCCACAGACACATGTACTTTTAACGAAATCACCAGTTTGTGCCAAGGCTATCTCTTTGCTTTAGAGATACATTTCATCTTGTATAAACCTGTACGTGGTTGAGTATTCCATGACACGAGTACGTTTACGATTAACTTAATCCTCAGGATATTTCAGCATGATACAGTGTGACAAGGGTAGCGCTTTGAATCACATAATTAATTCAGTGACGGGATTCGAAATAGCTTTCATCCAAACTATTCCCTTCACAAGCTCGATGTTAAACTATGGTAAATGGAACTTACCTAAGGTACCACAGATTAAACCCAAATCCGGGACCTCATGATTGCTGAGCACACCTCTTAGCAATTCCGCTATACTGCGTTCACATCAAATATCTGTGGTATTATTTTCACTACAGTGCCTACTATTACAATATCATTTATATTATTTGTCTTTTTGCTCTGCTGAATTAACTGTGAAGTAATTTAAATCATACTAACGTTACAATCTCTAATATATTTCTTTTGTAGTCCTACACCTTTAACACAGTGGGATATAATGATATGAGCACTAATTATCGATGTTCAAATAGAATAGTTTATGCTTTTTCTCTCTCTGTTTTATTTTAAATTATCTATATTTGTTTCAAAGAATAAATGTGTTTTCTAACAGTCTTTGTACGTCGGATCTATTATATCGTTTCTTTTACATTCGAGATAGTTTTATATATTTGTCGCTGCACTAAAGGGTAAAGATCAACATCCACCGAACAAGTCAACTATAAATACACATTGGTTATTATGATCACACATTTATTTGACTTCGATATTATCTTTTCTAGATAATAATCCAATATTCTAGAGTTCGAAATATTCCATTGAAATCACTCATAAAAAGCTTTAATTATCAGAAACTATACTTCAAATATTATAGAATTTTCAATAATTATCTCGTATATTTATTGATTGGAGAATTTTATAGTTTTATGTATTGGTTACGTGAATCTCTGAATAGCAACAGACAACATGCTCAGCTTTAAAACAAATGTTCACACCCCACTATTTTCTATTCAGTGACTTTACTATCTCATTTAAGCTGAAGCGTATTTATGTACGTATGTGATTGAGGGTATGAGTGTTCATAAGTTTGTGTATATACGTAGGTGTTTGGTTGAAGGCTATTCAGTCATGACCGAGATAGACAACATAAAAAAGATGGTGTTTTCGACACTGATGTTTAGAACTACAGACTGTGATATTTTTTCAGCAAACTTTACAAACTTGCATATGTGTACATTAGTAACAATAAGTGTATTCTGATGTATGACACTGTGTCTTTTTAATTAACCAATGGATTTATATACAGTTACATCTTTTGTCGTGAAGTGACTGCTTCAGATATGACTCTAAACATGTGCGTTCTCAAGCAGCTCGCTTAAATTCTGCTTGAGTATACGAAAGTTTACAAATGACATCTGCACCATCCGTTTATTTCCATTATTGGTAATAAAAGCAATAACAAACATCTATTTCATAACTATCTGGAATAAATCGAATGTCTTGATTGGTAGCAAGCTGTTGTAAAGACAGCAATACACAAACAAGAACTAGATGCCACAGCATAGTGACCAACATTCAACTATTGTCATCTAGAAACATAGCCACATATAGCAAAACTCCGTGTGTTCATATAACTGCGTGGGTTTGATATTCTCCTATAATATATATGTGGGAGTGAATTTAAGTATTTTCTGAGAAAGGTGAAGGCGTTTACTATCTAGTACCTCTGGACATACCTGAGTCCAGGCGTGAAACACCTAAGACTATTTAACTAAGGATTGAAGGAGGCAGTTACATTGATAGCTGGTTAAAACTTGGGCAGCGCAAAGAACCGGCTGAAATCTGAAAGCCTATTGTAAAAGAGTATATATATACATATAAAAAAGAATGGTGTTTTCGACACTGATGTTTAGAACTACAGATTGTGATATTTTTTCAGCAAACTTTACAAACTTGCATATGTGTACATTAGTAACAATACTGCCTTACGTTGAGTACTCTCTATATTATTGCATTACGATTGACCATACGGAATAGACCAGCTCTATACAGTGGTGAACCTCAAACCTGAATATATATATATATATATATATATATATATATATATATATATATATATATATATATATATAGAGAGAGAGAGAGAGAGAGAGAGAGAGAGAGAGAGAGAGAGAGAGACTTATATATACGTATAGGTTTATGTATATATATATATATAGGAACATGTTTCACCTCGACGGCACAGCTCCAGCCGTTTCGACGGCTATTTCAGTCTACAAATAGCCGTCGAAACGGCTTCAGCTCTGCCGTCGGGGTTAAACATTTTCCTATTACCCACTCTACTACCCTAAGTATTGAGTACTTTGGTGCGTTATGGTCCAGCTGATTCCTTACCACACCTCCGTTATATATATATATATATATATATATATATATATATATATATATATATATATATATATATATATATATATATATATATATATGGTAAATTTCTTCGTTTGGAAGCCTCGACAATGCAGATGGATAAATCTCCGGGTAACAGGATCCGGTGGTAGAGAGAGAGATGTAAG
>OZ024742.1:187941505-187951505 GCA_964016885.1 Eledone cirrhosa
ATTGGCGAGAGAGTGGTGGATTAATGTAATTGTTAGTGCTGGTAAAACACTTTTGGGGAGCATATAATTACAGATCTTTACGATCTGAGTTTAATTCCAGCTGAGGTCAACCTTGCTTTTAATCCTTTCATCCTTTCGGGATCGATAAAATAAAGTACCAGTCAAACAATGAAGTCGTTTTAATTGACATACCCCTCCCCATAAATTGTTCGCTGCTTGATTAAATTAGAATTCACATTAAGGCGGAATAATTTAACCGTCGAACAAGATGCCAACAACAGTAATATTATTTAGTGTCGAGAGAACAATAACTAGTAATTATGTACATACTTTTATCATATAAGACATGGTTGAGTGGTTAAGATATTTGCTCCGCAGTTATAAGATCCCGGGTTCGATCACATTATGTTGTATCTTGGGAGAGTTACTTTACCATCGCCTGCGGTCGACTTATGCATTGAAAGGAAAATTAAGTTGCCGCAAAATACATCCAATAGATTGTACCTGTAATTCAATGGTCCATTCTTGTTACATATATTATCATGTCATTTCGGTTTGGGATTTCAAGTAAGATAACAAAATCTTATTTGAAACTGCACAGTTATTGACGACAAAAACATAAATAACCAGAGTAATAATTTTGTCAAGCAATTGTGAATTTTAGCGTTAAAAATCTTAAATTTGTATTATAAATAAATATATATAAATTAATGGTTTCCGATTTAGGCACAAGACCAACAATTTAGGTGTAGGAAAAATTCAATTAAATCAACTCCAGTTGATTACTTTATTGTATAATAAAGTACATTACATGTACTTTATTTTATGGAACCCGAAAACCTGAAACTAAATCTTTAATCCAGGATGTAAATAACCGGAATGAATTCCGCAAAGCATTTTCTCCGGCACTCTAACGATTCTGCCAATCCACCGCAATAACAGTTATTGTTATTGTATAGGTCTGATTTCAAATCCCACCGAAGTTAACTTTGCCTTTCATCCTTACGGGTTCGATAACATAAAGTACCAGTAATGTACTGTATAATTGCTGACCTTGTGCCCAAAGTAGAAACAATTATTATTGTATAGGAAACGATATGGGAGAGGAGAAATGGCAAAATAATAAACGAATGTCTATTTATTGTGGAAGAAGAAAACGAAGATCGATTTCAGCGTCATCCCCCGTTTAACTGGACAGAGACACCGTGCGTACGCACGCACATACCCACAAACACGCTCACAGACACACACATGCACGCGAGCACATGCTCAGACACATATACACATAGGAGCACAGAGAAACAGACACACATACACATATTAATGTCCGCACTCATAGAAACTATTACAAAACACACGTACATGTGTGTCCATCAAAATTAGTAAACTACTTAAATGTTAATTCATAACTTGGTTGTTCGTTTGATCGAGCTACTGATATCTCATCCTCGATCGATCAATCATTGTGACTTTTATAACTTAATAGAAGGATAGCTAATATTGTCTACGATTTAATTAGTCGGTAATTTGTTCTTGTGGAAGATACATAGCAGGTGTCTCTATCATTTATACGAGGAGGTGTCAAAAAGTTCCTGGCTTTGGGAAAAATGAAAATACAGGAGGATCAGTCACTTATGATTTTATTCAAGATATTTAACTCTTAGATGCACATACGTATTGCAACGGTCGTTCAGTCTTTCTAATACCCGGAAAAGAACTCAGAAGGTGGGATCGCTTACTAGGCCTCTGTAGCAGCGATCAAGCTAGGTAATTTTAAGCTCCCTCTCGTAAATAACTGACACAATCCTGGAATCTTTGATCCTCTCAACAACCCCAGACACGTAAAAATAGGAATATGTAAACATATATGTATGAACATAAGATAGGGAATAAAGGTTAATCTATATTATAATATAAAAGAAATATGTTTATTGGGTGGTTGGTTTGACGGTTGAATCACACACATACATCTAAAGAGAGAGACACAGAGGGAGAGACAGAAATAGAGAGATAGGCTTTTGTTCAGAGAGGAATACAATTAAAGTTCTAGATATTGAGAGAGAGAGAGAGAGAAAGAGAGAGAGAGAGAGAGGGGGGGGGGGGGGCAACATCCCACAAAAGTCTAGAAACGGCTTAAACTATAGATCCTTTGATCTATAGGAAGGTTTAACAATATTGCGTTAGCTTTTAAAAAGTCGTTTTACAGTCTTTCATTTTACAGAACAAAGAAAAATTGATGCTACTTGAAATTAATCTACCCTCCAGCTTTTATCCATATACTACTTACAGACCGTACTAATGAAGCTAAACACTTCAGAAACAATGGTATGCAGTATATTGCTGTGTTCCAGGTGACATCCTTTGGAGCTGGAAAATATCATACAGACTATGGTTATTTCCCAACATTTAAAATCCAAGGCCAATGCTACTATTTAATCGGCAGTTTACTCCCCCAGCCTAATAAGGAAGTTTCATGAGTGTTTTTTATGTCTCTCACACACACACGCGCGCACGCACACACACACATTATGGGCACACCTCATATCAGAAAACGCATCCAATACAGTCGTTTTCTCTTTTATCCGTCTTTTTTTAACTGTTCTCCCGGGTGAAGCCGGGTACATCAGCTAGTTCTATATAAATGGGGAAAAAGACAAGCAAGTTGTATTACATTCTATATTTCGTATACATATTTTCTGAGATCAAATCCCTTTACAGTGTCGATAAATTAACGTACCAGTAAGGCACTGGAGTCGATTTAATCGATTTTCCCTTCCCCTAAAACTGTTGGCCTTGTGCCTACATCAGAAACCATTATTTTATACATATTTATTTCTCATACAAATTTAATATTTTGGCGCTAAAATTCAATAACTAAGTAGTTTTATCGATTTCTTGTGGTGAATATCGACCTCATTTGGAACCTCTGGTCTAGATTTTCCGAGATCAAATTTCATTCGATAGAGCAAAAGCATATATTTCATTTTAGAAAACATTATGGTCGGTCGAACATATTACAATGTACTTGATGCATAGAGATGTTCTATTCATCATCTGTCAGATTATATGTCAAACCTGTTTACTTGAATTTCACATTAGCTGTCCTAGCGAAATCCATAAACCGTTGGTTGGATATTATTTTTCTTTAACCTGCCAACAGGTGATATAGCAACATTCGTAATCATTGTAACCAAATCTTGAGATAAATCTAAACTGTCTTCGTTTTGATCTTTTACGACATGTTGGGAGTCTGATTTTGTAGAAAAAAAACGGATTATCTCAAGAAAAGATTTATGTTTCATCGTAGTGAATATATACAAATACGCAAAAGGAAACGCATTTGATCAGCTTGCGAAAACGTAAATAGCATGGTTATGCACATATTTCTGTCTCTCTCTCCATCCGTATTTCCCTCTCCATCGGCACACACGCATAATGACCAACTTTGTATTAGCTAGCGCGAGTATTGAGTACTTGATATCAGAGATTAATACTTTAAGGCAGGTCCGGTGGCCCGTTACATATATAATCTTTCTGAGGAACCTATATCAGGCAGAGCAAACTCATGTTTAATATACACTAATATATGTGTACCATATATAGGCTTTAAAGAAAATAACCAGGTTTACTCAATTCAAAATATTTGGCTATTTTCTTGAAAGCCCATTTATGCTCTCTTATACTGTGTATATTCAACTGTTTGGCTTTTAACCCATGGACTGTAACCTTGTATTCAGTTGACCTTCCCGATTAATTATGGTAACACACTCAGCTTCAATTCATCTTGATAAAGAAAACTCAAGTGGAAATCTCTATTTATAAAAAAAAACCTTTTGTGTATGCATGTATGTATTATATACATTATATATATATATATATATATATATATATATATATATATATATATAATGTATATCTCGGTGGATTGGCAGTATCGGTAGAGGGTTGGACGCCATGCTTTCCAGCATAGTTACGTCCCTTTACGATCTCAGTTCAAATCCCGCCGAGGTTGACTTTGCCTTTCATCCTTACGGGGTCGCTAAAATAAAGTACCAGTAATGCACTTGGTATTTGCTGGCCTTGTGCCTAAAGTAGAAACAATTATATATATATATATATATGAATGTACAAAGAAAGTGTGGTAAGATACCAGGTGGACCATAACGCACCAGAGTACTCGATGCTGTGGGTAATAGGAACAGTGTCACTGTTTTCCTATATGTATGTATACATATTCTGTCTTCCTCTCAGCCTACTATACATTACCTAGCCAAGATTAAAAACGATAGCAAGAATAAGAAACGTGCAGACAGCTCGCCCTTATAACATTACCCTAGATAACGACCTTGACCGACCTGCACTAGTACAATGTAATTGCAGACAACCCAATAAGTGTCACTTATCAGGTAGATGCATGAATAACATCGTATACCAATGTAAAATTACAACAAGCCTAGAAACATACAAACATGTGGGGACCACATCTTACTTTTTAAAGAAAATATGGTATGATGACACCCACTTTATTAAAAATCCAGAGTTTCGCAAATGTACCGGGTTATCTAAATTATATGGGATTCAAAGCAGGAAAAAGTGGAGTCCGCACTGATGTGGTCACTTCTACGCTTTTCCCACAACTATCGACGTGAAATAAAGCATTGCGATGTTTGTGCCATCGAAGTATTAGAAATTATGTATCTATATCTGTGTATCTATTTGTGTCAAATAGATTGGAATTAAATGCGCATGCCGCTGAACTTCATCTAACATTCCCATCTCCCTCGATGAATAAAATAGCCAAACAAGTTGGACAAAACTCCTTTATTACTAGGTTTTTCTTCTTAACTCACCTTCTGTCTATTGCAAATTTTAATCTTGTGGTTGTTTGAAAATTTCTTCTTTCTCTGGTCATTGTTTTGTGTCAATAATAGCTGTTCAGAACAAAATTTTTTTTTTTTTATTATCTTGTATCTTTTTCCAGCATTCTTACCTAATCTTGTAAGATATTATATATTGGATATTTTTTCAGGAAAGGCGATCAACCTCCTTGGATGTAGAGATGAAGAGGCTTAATCTAATGTTATCAAAAAGATTTTTAGAAGGGGCACAGAGGAGGTTAGAATTACCCAATTTCTGAAGAAACATTGTTGAATATAATTCATTTATAGCATTACCATATTTTTAATATCGGACTGTTTGTGATTGTCAATTAAGTTTGAGAATTACCATAAATCTGGAGGGATTTCATATTATATCGAACTTCCTTATTATTCGGCAATAACTTAACAAAAACTCCTTATATAAAGTTACGTGGAATGTTTTTACATTGATAGAACGCTATAGAACAAACACTATTTCATATTGTTGAACCAGGGCAATTCTGTGGTGTTTCGTATCAAGCAGGTTAATCATTATTTGAAAGGACAGATGTGATTAATTTCTGTAGAGTTTCATTACGTAGTCATCTCCAATGGATCAGTAAATTTCGCGATAAACTGCTGAATCTTCTTTGTTTATATATCCTTTTATTTCATCCTCTCACTTTGATATATCATATATTTCCGTGCAATATTCCTTTTCTATATGATTATGCTCATGATCTCGAATATGATGATTTTATCTGCACTGTTTTTCCTGGAGAAGTTTTTTGGTGATTTTTTTTTTCAAATAAATGAGAGTGAATGGAAAATGCTCACAACATTTTCCTTGATTTTAACAGGCAAGTTTATTGGCTTTACTATCTATTCCCTTCATATTGCTAATATTTTATTTCCCTAAGAATCGATTTATTTTGCACCGAGTTTCTATTTAGCTGAGTAAAGATAGTCTTCTCATTTGTATATTCTTTATTTTGTACGCAATATTTAGTGAGCTAAAGGTAGTTGCTCCATTAGGTTCCTAAACAGTTTCCCATAATCATTTTATATAGCCTATTCAAATTAGGGTGTACTTCATGTATGAGAAAAATGTATTGAGGTACATGGCTGTGTTTGGCTATTATTGTCAGTGAAATCGAAGTTAATGCAGCGTTAACAGGTGATTCGCTTCATCCAATTTGATTGATTTTGTCGTAATTAGATCGTTTTTTTCACTTCATTGATTATATTAAACTTCCATCTCCAATAACCATGCCCATTTGTTGTGTCGTGTGCAATAATTTTGTTAGTTGTTAATGTTTATATGTGTTTCTTTAGGTGTCTATTCGATGCTCAGATATTTTAAATTCCTGTTACTGTCAGTATCATGTATAATTATCAATCTCTTTTGTGTATATTCAGACCAATTCTTCCTGGTAATGTTTCATTTATATTTCTCACTACAAGTTTGGTAGATTATGAATATTGTATAGTTTATCAAGAAGTAGCACAAATGTAAGTACTTCGATGAAATTGTCTCGTAAATCTAGACAGTTCACCATTAGAGCCACATTTCCAGATCGAAAAGTGCACACACTCTCGCTCTCTCTCATTCTGTAGATGCGTACACACACACAGGCACACACACATACACGCACACACACACACATATATATATATAAATTATAATTTTATTACTCACCCTAGCGCAGCTGATACATAAATGTAGTTATACACACACACAAACATATATATATATATATATGATGGCTGCCCCTCGTTATCGAGTATGGCCATTGCACGATATACCATTATTAATAATTATTAATTAATTCTATCGTGAAGGAAAGACTGTGCACTGAGCCAATCCCACTCTCTGAGCGACAGTAGCTATAACCCGAAAGAAAGAAAAGATCAACATCATCGGTAACTACTGAGCCGCAGGTTTTATATCGGAGTTATCCCAGTTTCCTGAGTTGCCTTCTGCTAGAAGAATACCCTGACAAAGCTAGGGGTCCTTCACTACCAGTGGTTTAACTGCGCGGTACATGTGTATATATACATATTTACACACTTTTGTGTGTGTATATATATATATATATATATAAAGAATTAGTATATCTACTAACATATATATACAGATGCATCCCTATGCTAGCAAATATATAGGTTTTGTCTTAGTAACTTTGTGGTCCAATGCATGGGGATGCAGAAAAATAATATGAGAGACGTAAAATAAGAAAGGCTTCTCAGTACGTTTCTTCGGAAACTATGTTTATTCCCTTTTAGAAACTAATTAGTTGGAGTGAAATTTTAGTAAGTAAGTTAATTTTTATAATTTTCTTATTTTACGTCTCTCATATATATATATATATATATACACATACATCGAACTTTAATGATAATGCTCGATTCGTTTGTAAACAAACGGCCCGATTTGAGGTTGTGCCGTGCCAGTGACCTATCATCACGTATTTGTTCAACACTGGCTTTGAGGAAAAATCACCATGTTTTCTGGATCATTACCCTTCACCGGGACTGTATACTTCTAGGGTGAGAAATAAAATTTTAATTATATTTTTAATATTCAGCAAGGCCAGCCGTAACTCTCTCAGTATTCAAACGAGGCTACTCAGCCGAGGTGTACTATATATTTTCAACCGTCCAACAGACTGGCAGAGGTATAGAGTTCTGGTAAAGGGTAATGACCCAGAAACATGTTGATTGTTCCTCAAAGCCAGTGTTGATCACATAGGTGACGATCAGTCATCGGCACGGCACAGCTTCATATCTAGCCGTTTGTTTACAGACGAATTGAGCATTATTCGATATAACCCATACGTACATATGTATATATATATATATATATATATATATATATATATATGTGTGTGTGGGGGGGTGTATGTGCGTGTGTACGTGTGCATGCTCATATATATATATGTGTGTGTTTGTACGTATGCATACTTACATATATATATATATAAGTATGTATACGTACATACATATATGCATACAGACCTACAGTAGTATGGATATATATACATACATGCACACATATATATATGTACGTATGGATTTACCGAATATTTATTATAATGCTCGGTTTGTTTGTAAACAAACATCCCGAATTATCATCTGGCAGGAAGGTATACGTGCTGATGGTAGCTAATAAGCTTGAAACTAGTACATCGTACCTATGTCAGTGTTGAACAAAAGGTCAACGATGGTTGCTAAACACTGTACGGCTTAATTCGGGATGTTTGTTTACAAACAAACCGAGCATTATAATAAATGTTCGGTAAATCCATACGTACATTTATATATGTGTGCATGTATGTATATATATACATACTTCTGTACGTCTGTATGCATACATGTATGTATACATACTTATATTTATGTAACAGCCGTACTAAGAGTGAGAAATGAAATTTCGTTTCATTTTTATCCATTTATATATATATATATATATGACCATATAGGATTTATTGTGGTTCACGTAGCATAGTGCTATTGGTAATTTACAAAATTACTCTTATACAGAAATTTATATATGGGTGGGTCTACCTGTATATATGATTCGTGTGTGTGCTGCAAGTGCGTTTAATCGTAAAGTGGTTTACGAGCAAAACCATCAATTTTGGTGTGAATGGAAAGTCGATTAAACCAACACCTGTACTTGATTTCTACATTATATTATAGATCAGAGAAGGATAAATAAATATAGTTGACTCACATCGGGATTTGAATTCCATACGTAAAGAGAGGTACCTAAATATCTGAAAGGATTTGGTTCAACATGGTAGTGATTCTGTCAATCCACCGCCCTTCAATCGTATATTGATATTTGTTACATTCACCTCCAATAACCTAGAATTATTGGCGATTGAGTGCAAGATCATATTTAGCTGTTAACATCTTTGCTCATCCATCGCTATTCGATCGGAGTAACTATATGCTTCGTTTTGAATTATGTGTCTGTAAATGACTAGTGAGTGTGACACTGTAAATGACTAGTGAGTGTGACTAGTGACTGTAAATGACTAGTGAGTGTGACACTGTCAAAGACGTCGAATCCTACCTCAAGGCTCATGTCTTTTGTGGTTTCACTTCAGACTTCAGTTAAGCAAGCTTTATGTAGCTCCCTTTTGGTCTTGGCTTTCTGGATGTTTGTCTCTAGTGAAGATTGTGTTGTTAAATAAAGAGATGGAGAAATCCAAGCTGAATGTTACTTTGAAGATTGCATTCTGGCATTAAGCGATGGGAAACTGGAGATGAATTATAAGGGAATTATTTATATACATATGTGTATTTATTTATAGCTGGAAGATTGAATTTATAAAGAAGTTTAGCTTTTCAGAAAAGCACTATAATAAAGGCATATATGTACACATACAAAATCATCAATGTTTACATTGAAGCATATATGCTATGTTTCTATGTAATAAACACAGTATATTCTTTCATCTAAACATATATGATGAATCACGCAATGTTAGTGGCACCTCTAATTATCTCCTATTCATATGTTTACCTCGTATAATAAACATACATATAATTTGATGTATTTTAAGCAGTAACCATAACACTATTTCCTCAGATTTTTCTCTGTTTTTGTACATAAACATATTCCATAAGGGATTATAAACATCTTTATTCTGGGCTACACTGTGTTAGTGCTCTAGTCTTTAAATATGAGTGGCGATTTATCTCGGAATTTATTTGATGGAATGGATAGCTTTTATTTGTAACACATAATTTCTAAAAACAGATTGTGTGCAAATATTTCGTTATACAAACACTTCTTGTAAATAGAAATGTTTGCTTTAACCTCGTAAAGAACATTTAAGATAAAAATATTTCATATTTTAGCTGAAAGGTGATGGGAAATATGACGTCTAAATGTCAATTAGATTCTCTTTCACGTGTTCTCTGAGAAATAAAATAACTAACGTATTCCCCACCCACTTCAAATTATATATCGTTGAGAGAAATCAATTTAAAAAAAAAGTCTTTAGAATTTTAACAGATTAATTTATGAAATTATACAAAGTGTATTTCTGTTTAAGCGATCGCTTCCAGTTTTTTTGTTTTTTCTTCAAAATATGCAAAACAAAAGTGCCAATTTAACAAAATGTGTT
>OZ024742.1:187961505-187964005 GCA_964016885.1 Eledone cirrhosa
GGGACGGTGAGGTGGTGTGTGGTAGTAACATTATTTTTATTAGTAGTAGTAGCAGCTGACTCACCTTAATGGTATAGTGACCTAAAATTGACCTGAAGTAGTAATTGTTTTAAATATATCTATCTATCTTATGAATACAATATCGGAGAAAGCTTTTCCGTAGGAAATACTGTCATTCCTAATTTGTCCATTTTAATTATTGTTGGGCTCTTGTTGCAATGTCGTCTATAGTGGATGCATTTAAACGGGGTTCGTTTTTTTTTTTGATAAAGTATGATTCTTTGCTAATGCATTGATTGTGGGTAGCGTTGTCTTTAAATTTATAGAGGAGGACATTTCTGAAGTTGAGTAGTAAATTAGAGGCGCAGCTGTCAATGTGTTCAATCAGTGTTATTTTTCTGTATTCCTGTATTTATATTTGGGATCTATGAACTGTCATACGCCGACGAATGCTGTTTTAGTTTGTCATATGTAGTGCTCTCGACAGATTGAGCAAGTTAATACATATATCAGGTATTCTGATGCACATGTAAAATTCCTTTTCACCATAAAGCGTTGACCCTGTTTGAAACAGAACTCAGTTGTGTCTTCCGGATTTTTTTTACTGTTCGTTTCATTGTTGTGTTCGAGAGGACTTTGGCCTGTGTTGATAGGATATTTTTCATAGGCTTGGGTTGTCTTTTGCTCTTTATGATGTCTTCGTATTAATATATAGATGTATGTCAAATCAAAACAAATAGTTTTGACCTAATTCTTAAACTACTCTTTTCACCTTTATACAGAAATGACTTCTACAACACTAGAACTGTTTCATTTGAATGCACTCATCGGGAAGGTCTTTATGTCAAACAATTGAAACAGTTCTAGTCCTGTCTATCTCAATTCTATATAAAATACAGATGTATACATGGGTTTGGTTGTGGAAACAGGAGAAAAGAAAATGCAATATATCAGTAACGTGATGTATGTTATATATCTGCGAAGCTATAGTAGTGAGTCGAATGCCAGAATTGTCGTGTTTAACGTACTCTTCAATCTATTGTTTGAAAATGGCATGAAATACGAAATATCCTTAGAGCGAGACACTGATTTAGATTCAGAGCTATAATCTTTCTAATGACAGATGACCTGTGCATCCATCTGTCTGACCGTCATAGGTATATGTAGGATGGAAAAGAAGAGGTATGAAAAGGGGAGGCAACCCGTTTTTATAATTCATCACAAGGTAAGTGGTAATTAGGTAGAGTTGTAGGAGGGGGTGATGGTGTTGAGGAAGTGTGTGTGTGTGTGTGGGGGGGGGGGGCACCTAGATTATATGCATACATTAATTAGTTAGGATTTAGCCATTATTCAATTATTAGACACTTGCGGATTATGTATGTATGTATATGAATACATATATGATAATAATTGTTCCTACTTTTGGCACAAGGCCAGCAATAAGTCAATATATTACTGGTACTTTATTTCAGCGACCCCGTAAGGATGAAAGTAAAGTTACCCTCGGTGGGATTTGAAATATATCCGTAAAGGGACAAGAAATCAACACTCTTTTTCATTGAATAATGATACGTATATATATATATATATATATATATATATATCAATATATATACATATGTAAGCATGTATGTATGTGTGTATATATGTATGTATATATATATACTGTTAACAGAGATGCATTATGGAAGGTTCTCCAGAAACTTGGTTGCCCTGATAAGTTCCTTGCTTTAGTTAGGTCTTTCCATGACGACATGAAGGTTTGGGTTAATGTCGGAGCCTATCTCAGTAAAAAATGGAGTGAAACAGGGGGATATTCCAGCACGGACCCTGTTTGCCATATACTTTGCAATGGTTTTCTGTATTGCATTCAGGAATTGCGAGCATGGTGTTTACATCCGATATCGAACCTCAGGCCGCATATTTAACATCAGGAACTTTGCTGCAAAGACAAAAGAATTTACATCAATCATAAGAGACCTCTTGTATGCAGATGATTGCGATCTTGTAGCGCACACAGAGAGTGATATGCAGCACATTTTGAATGCATTTTCTGACGCTTGCACTGCACTAGGATTGACTGTCAGTCTCAAGAAAACCGTCGTCATGTACCAACCTTCCCCTGGTAAGCAGTACAGTGAACCAAACATCTATATGTATGGTAAACGACTTGGAGTGGTTGATCAGTTTGTCTACCTGGAAAGCACTGTCAATCGATACAGCAACCTTGACAGTGAAATCTCACTTAGGATTAGGAAAGCAAGTGATGCTTTCGGAAAGCTAGAAAGGCGACTCTGGGGTCGGCGAGACATGTGCAGGGGGACAAAGGTAAGGGTGTACAAGGCATGTGTGCTCTCTTGTCTTCGTTATGCCTGCGAGACCTGGGTCACATATCGACGCCACCTTAATCAATTGGAGCGTTTCCATCAGATGTGTCTCAGACGGATCCATGGCGTTCACTGGAGGGATCACATCAGTGATGTCGAGATTTTGGAAAGCT
>OZ024742.1:187966505-187974005 GCA_964016885.1 Eledone cirrhosa
CTCAAACTCTCCTTTCCAGCGGGTTCTACCAGAATCAACCGTTTCCAACAGATCTGGCTGGTTCCCCAGCCAAGCTTATAGATGTTATCAATATATGTTGCTCTGGGTCTACTCCTTTGTCTCTTTCCGGTTGTTTTTGCCCATCAATTCATTTTAAACAACAGACTATGATATAAAAGGAGAAATTCAGGCACAAACATTAAAACGGATTTGACCTGATCTACAAACATCAGGTTGACTCGGACAGACTCAATTATCATATTATAGTGGATGTGGCTGAGTATTCCACACATATTTCGGAGTTTAACGAAATATCTCGAAAATCTTACGTGGCACTTTTTCTACCAAAACTCAATTTTAGAATTGGATAAAATTCCTAACAATGAACTTCCCTCCAATTTACTTATATCTAATGGTATCCACCAATAGGGATTGAACCCCAGTTCCTGGTATGAATTATATCTGGGGATGGCTGCGGCGTAAGAGGTTTGAGCCTAAGAGCTCGAGATTTACAGATGAGTAATCTTACTGGTAAAATAGTGGAAATATTTTAAGTATAATTAACCAATACTTAAATTAAAAAGAAAAGACAAGAAATTATTTGGATTAAATAAATGCCGCCCACATGGTAAACCCATCTATTATTAACAGGTTTTTGAGCGGTGGGTTGGCAGCATCGGTAGAGTGTCGGACGCCATGCTTTGCAGCATAATTATGGTCCTTTACATTCTGGTTTCAAATCTCATCGAGATTAGCTTTGTCTTTCATCCTTACGGGGGTCGAGAAAAATAAGTACCAGATATGCACTGGAGTAGATTTAATCAACATCCTCCTTCCCCAAAATAGTTGGCCTTCAGCCTAAATCAGAAACCATTATTGTCGGGAGTTAGAAAAATTCAATTAATGTATTCCACATAAAATATATGGATAAGTTGAATGGAATAATATTAATTTGTGTATCAATATCTAACTGTTCAATGCCCAGTCCAACAACTGAAAATCATACTTGATTTTACATTACTAATACTGAGATGAGAATATGATCGATATCAACGCCACATTTGTCAGATTTGGTTGTAGCTATTGAGGACAGTACTTTGAAAACAATAAAATATGACTCAGCAATGCAGTATCTAATGTAATCATCTAAATCTGAACGACTACCAATCATTATTAATGAGAAATACAACTAAATCCTTCCAAATTCATTATCATTTTAAAAGCATATTTTTAGAACATAGGCAATGACTTTCATAAGAAATATTAACCGAAAAACAACTGTGATGCGAATACTTAAATAATATTTTCTTGCGCTAATCATAGCTTAAATCTTATAAGATTTTAATTATTTAGCTAGTTTTATTATTTTGTAAGTGAACCTGATAATTATATAAGTGTAGAACTAGAAAGTTTCGACATTTATATCTATTTCTCAGTGTATCTAACAGCAAAAGGGAATTGGCGGTGTTCTTAGTAGGTGTCAATTCGATGTACCAAAAATGATATAACGACAGAGAAGCCTCTAGGCCTAAAAGAAATATCATATATGTAGTTTCAGAGAGTTTTTCATTGAAGGAAGAGATATGAAAGTGAGCTATATAAGGGAAGAACTGAGAAAGTGTAATATGAGTGGTAGTGAACTGAGAACGTGTAATATGAGTGGTAGTGAAGTAGGAAAGTGTAGAACAGTTCAAGGCGAAAAGGTTTTTAAAATCTTCAAAAACTAGAGTTCAGACGATTTTCATATCTTTATATAGGTGTAAATTGAAAGCGATATATATAGAAAATTAACTGTGACAGTAGAGAGATTGTTGTCTTAGACAAAAACAACTAGGCGTAGGTGAAGTAGAAAAGTGTAGAACAGTTCTGTGAGTGAACAGGATTTAAGTCTTCAAGGAATGAAATTTCCGACATTTCTTTTATCAATGAAGTTATGAAATGCAATTGAGATATCGAGAGAAGGAGCTGAGAATGAGAAAATGTCTTTATCTTAAAAAGAGACAACTAAGAGTAGATGACGTAGAATGTGTAGGAATGTGGAGGGGAGACAACTAAGAGTAGAGGAAGTAAGAATGTGTAGGAATGTGAAGAGGAAAATATATTTGTTTAGTTCTTCAATGAAATTTACGTAAACGTGTATGGTTTTCTGTACGGTTATTTTGACTTCGATTCGGACGACAGGAACACTCATCGTCAAAACCAACGGATGCCCATTCCATTTTAAATAGCAAAAGGGAGGTGGATTGGAAGATTTGTTAAAGCACTGGGGAAATGTGACTTAACATACTTGTTCCAACATTTTATATATTAAATTCAAACACCACCGATGTCAACTTTCTTTATCACCCTTTGGCAGACAAGAAAATAAAATACCAGTGACGTCTTGGACGTCATACAATCGATATTTCCCCCTTCACTAATTGCTGGGCTTGTGCCTAAATTATAAATCGTAAACTAGGGCAGAGAAATGATAATCTTGAGTGCAGTAGAATAAATGACACACACACACACACATACACACCCACACCCACGCACGCACGCACACACACACACACACACGCACACACACACACACACACACGCACGCGCACACACACACACACGCATCCACACCCACACCCACACACACACACACACACACACACACACACACACACACACACACACACACACACACACACACACACACACACACACACACACACAGATGGTGAGAAAAAGAGAAACAGAGTGTGGGAGACAGACGGTTTTAATTAAATCGCAAGTAGTAGTACTACAGAGCTCAATTATATCTGTCTGATCATCTGAAATGTAATTAACTAATTTACGTTTATTTTTACATAATTACTAACCGTCTGTGAATCAGTAGAAAATGTCCAGCCATACTATTTAAATATATGTTAAGATTTAAATTAGTTTAAGAAAAACTGAGTAGACGTTTGTGTCAGTAATGTAATATTTACATGGGAATATAAGTGATGGTAAAGGTGTAAACATTTTGGTAGTTGAAACCTACCTGCAGTATATGCTACTTGGAATCATCGAATTACATACGTTTTCACAGCCATTGTGACCTCCATCCCTAATCCAGAACCTGATTATTCAAGAACTTATCCCGGTTTTATTGGCACGAAGTGACTGAGTCTATGAAGACCACCCTTCGTTGATACGCCAGTTGACGGAGCGTTAATGCCCTGTTGTTGCTGGAACACCTTTTGAACATTGTGAACTGGCGTAACGTGAAGTGAAATGCTTTGATCAATTACAAAAACGTTGGCCAGTCTAGGTATTGAACGCCCGTTGATATCAACGTATTATACCATAAACCAACATTGTAATGCAACTGCAAATATAACCAAGCATTTCTGAAATCAAATATATATTATACATGCTCACATTCGCATATTTATGTTTAAATACAATATATATTGTGCGCGGTTCTGCGCGCAAATTTAGAGTAATATTTCTGTTTAAAGCGAGAACAGTATGTATGATTATAAGTACATTTCTATATGATAATTCAATTTGGTTTATTATAGCTGCGAAGCTATGCATCGCACTCTAGGGCCAAACGTTTCATGCTTAATGTACTTTTCAAACTAGTATATGTATACTAGTGTAAAACACTAACATTTATTCATATCTATGAAAAATATGTATCTGGGATGCCAAAGTTTATTTGATTCCCAATATATATTACATACCGATGACCTAGGAAAGCTATTTATTTCGAAGATCTATTTACGCTAATCAAAATGCCTAACCGCTAGAGTGCCGATAGCAATACACACATCTTTTTGAATTAATATATCACCCACACATACACATGTAATACAATGATGAGTGCATTAGCGAGAGTGTAACATTTATCTGCTTAAAATAAAATATATAACTTTGTTGCCTCCAGCCATAAAGCTATTTCAAGAAACTAGCTTGATAATAATAACAAAAATGGTTTTTGATTTAGGCTCACGGTCGGCAATTTTAGGGAAGGAGAAAGTCGATGAAATCGACCCAAGTGCGTTGCTGGTACTTTATTTTATCGACTCCTTAATGAAGAAATGCAAAGATAAACTCGCCGGGATATGAACGCAGAACGCAAAGGGTCATAACACTGTGCTGCAATCATATTACCCGATACTCTACCGATACTGCCAATAATAATAACAACAATAATAATAATAATAATAATAATAATAATAATAATAATAATAATAGAGGTGACGGAGGTCATGAAACCGCTAATAATAATAATAATAATAATAATAATAATAATAGAGGTGACGGAGGTCATGAAACCGCTCCCGTAAGTTTTGAATTTTTAACATATTTAAATCATTTGTGAAATAACAACTCTTAGTACAAATGCTACGTAAAGCACCCGGCTTGAGCCCCAAAAAATTCGGACCCAAAATATATTGTTATAAGGCTCAAATATTCAAATATTCAACTTTGTATTGTACACTGTATATCCCCCCCCCCCCAAAAAAAATGGCTATAAATGGAAGAAGAAGAACCCCCCCCCCCCTCCTCTCCTCTGGCTACACTATATAGGACAGCTAAACTCACCAACACCAGAAACTAGATACACCACCCACCCCATCATCTGTGTACACTAAACACAACAGCACTTTCACCTTCACCGCCACCGCTCACTACGGCCATCATTACCACCACTATCCCATCACCGCCGCCACCACCCCTTGACTCCTTCACTGCTGCTGCCACCGCTACAGCACCATCACTACAGTAATACGGTCGCATCACCGCCACCACTGCCTCGGTATCGACATCACCACCACCACTGTCTCAGTATCGCCAACGCCGCCCTCTTCCACTTCTCCCTGCTGGCTGCTACTACTACTTCCACATTATAGAATCCCTACTACTAACAAAGAGGAAGGCATCAAAATATATAGATAGACTCAAAAGAAAAAAGAAAAAACAAACAACAAAACCAAAGCAGCACAGCAACAACAGCAAAAAACGAGAAAAACAAACAGAGAAAAACAAAAACAAAAAAAGAAACCCCAAAAACGTAAAGAAAATAAGAATGAAGAGAGAAGCAGGCGGACGGACAGAGAAGAGGGGGGAAAAAGTAAAACTTAAAAAACAAAAACTAAGTCAGACATTCGAATACTACATTACAATGAAACTTATGCTTATTCATTTTTGGGGCCCTTTCTGCCCGTGTGTTTGTTTGTTTATGTGTGTTCGTATACAGCGTGGTGATAGTGCCACACAAGGGCCAAGTGGGATGGCGGATCCACAGATGGCTATGTAAACATACATTCGCCAATCCTCGATAAGAGTGTTTAAATATCGAACATAAACAGTTCGAATAACGGTTAAATGGAGACTAGAACGTCATGTGACAGACTCTCACCCAACAGGTGCCCCCTGGCTCAGCAGCAGGAACCTGACTGTCAACCAAATACTGCTGATGTTGGAGGAAGAAGAAGAAGGAAAGGGGCCAGAACCAACTGGACGAAAGAATTGAATAGAACTGTTATGCAATGCTACCTGAAAAGTAACCCCAAGGAGAGGGGCTACAGGAGACGGATGCATAACATCTGGAACGAGATTGGTTTATTTAAATTAGATGAACAGAAATTGGCCGGGCAGGCTCGGGTAATAAGAACTAATGGGTGGATAAGCGAGCTGGAACTGGAGGAACTGAGCAGAGAGAATGGCTTGGAGATGGCGGGTGTAGTATGCCAGACAAGCGAGCCGGTGGGAAATGAAGGTGAGGAGGTCCTGAGAACGGAGGAACCACCCGAAGCAGACAATGATCTGAATACTGAGATAAATAATACCTGGAACAGAGATACGGCCACTGAGGAGATGAATGCTGACGGGCTAGGACAAGATTCGGTTGACATCCTAAATCTAGTGGTAGATGAATTGAACAATGATAGTGGGAGACCTATGAACCTAAGATTTGTAGACAGGAAAACGTTAAAAGAAACAACAGCTAAGGTAAACAGAGTCATCCCATACCTTGAGGCGAGGAGTCTTCACCAGTGCAACAATATCCTCAAAGCAACAGCAAATACGGTGAGGAAACTACTTGGTATAAAAGCGAGAGGAAACAACAGACAAGAAAGAGCAGAGCCGTGGTGGAAGAAGCGACTGAGTGGGCAAATCGGGGAAATGAGAAATGACATAGGAAAGCTTGAGTCACTACTGAATGGGACACTAAAAAACATAGGCACTAAAAATAGACTGGAAATAAAATACAAAACTAGGAGTAAAAAGCTAAATATTATCATAGAGGAATTGAAGCAACGCATTGTAGCAAAGAGTGCCAAAATCAGGCGATACGAGAACAGAGTCAGTCAGTATAAACAGAACCGCATGTTCGACAACAACCAGAAGATGCTGTTTGGACAGCTTGAGGGGAAAGAAAGAGGCAACGACTTGATCCCTGGGGCGGAACAAGCTAAAACATTCTGGAGAGGAATATGGGAGCAGGATGTTAGACACAATGCCCAGGCAGGGTGGATTGAGACAGTACAGAGGGAGATCGGTGAGAAGGCACAACAACAGACTGATTTGAGTATCACAGTTGAAACTCTTAAGGGGCAAGCCAAAAAACTAACCAACTGGAAATCACCAGGCCCAGATGGTGTGCAGGGGTATTGGGTTAAACATTTAACATCCCTCCACCCGAAGCTGACGGCCATGTTCAACGACTGCTTGGTGTCGGGTGAGGTGCCAGAGTGGTTGACAAAAGGTACCACAGTTCTGATAATGAAAGACCGAATCAAGGGTAATGATGTTACCAACTATAGACCTATCACATGTCTGCCCGTAATGTGGAAACTGTTGACGAGCATTGTGTCTGAGGAAATCTACCATCACCTCCACACAAACAACTTGTTACCGGACGAACAGAAAGGATGCCGAAAGAAGTCACGTGGTACAAATGACCAGTTGCTTATTGATAAGATGGTAATGGGGAATTGCAGGAGGAGACACACTGATCTTGCCATGGGATGGATAGACTACAGAAAGGCATTTGACATGGTGCCTCATTCCTGGATCACCAAAAGCCTGGAGGTCTTCAGGGTGGCAGATAACATCAGACAGTTGCTGGGCAGGAGTATGGGGTCCTGGGAGACAGAGTTGACATCAACTGGAGTATCCTTGGGAAGCGTGAAGATCAAGAGAGGTATCTTCCAGGGAGATAGCCTGTCCCCTCTGTTGTTTGTCCTTGCCCTGATGCCCTTGACCATTATGCTGCGAAAAGTGAGAGCAGGATACAAGTTGGGAAGGGGAGAGCTTACCATCAATCACCTCCTCTTCATGGACGATCTTAAGCTCTTCGGGAAAAGTGAGAAGGAGTTGGATGTGCTTGTTGACACTGTCCGTATTTTCAGCAGTGATATATGTATGCAGTTTGGTATTGGTAAATGTGGAGTCATTGTGATGAAGAGGGGTAGGTTGAGCAGAAGTAACGGGATCAAGATACCAACAGGTGAGATGATAAAGCAAATT
>OZ024742.1:187979005-187986505 GCA_964016885.1 Eledone cirrhosa
TTAAGGGTACATGTTTTCAGCAAAGAAGAGTAGCTTTAGAAAAGAAAGCGGTGTACGTAAGTCTTAGAAAGAAGTTAAATGTATGTCCTCTAGAGATTGTTATCCCATCTATTTTGGTTTTGTATAGAACAAGAGGAAGACCATGACTGTTATGTCCCTGTTCATTTAATTGCAGTTCTACGTCTAAATACACACAGCACAACCATGTAATCTCGCTGATCATTCATAAGGATATACAGTATGCCTCCAACGTATGAACGTGTTCGTTAGTTGATTGTTCATGAGTTGATCGTCTAACACATTAAGTACCAGTAAGCCCATATAAGTAACATTGATATATCAGATTTCCATATGGATATATATATATATATATATATATATATATATATATATATATATATATATATGTATGTATATATATATATATATATATATATATATATATGTATGTATATATATATATATATATATATATATATTTATATATATATATATATATATTTATATATATATATATATATATATGTATGTATGTATGTATGTATATATATATATATGCATATATAATATAGAGGTATATATAACATGTAATAATTATTTCTACTTTTGGTACAAGGCCAGCAATTATCCCAGTGCATTACTGGTACTTTGTTTTATCGACGCCGTAAGGATGAAAGGCAAAGTTAAACTCGGCGGGATTTGAACTCAGACCGTAACTCTATGCGTCAAATCATGGTGTCCGATCCTCTACCGATACTGCCAATCCACCGCTATATAACATGTACTAATGATTTCTAGAAAAGGCACAAGGACATTAATTTGAGGTAAGGGGAAAGTTGATTAAATCGACTCAGTATGTTACTGGTGCTTTATTTTATCGACCCCGTATGGATGAAAGGCAAAGTTAACCTCGGCGGGATTTTAATTTAGACCGTAAAGGGGCGTAACTCAATGCTGCAAAGCATGGTGTCCTACTCTCAACCGATACTGCCAACCCACTGCCCTTATATAACCTGTAATAATCATTTTAAATACTGTAAAGCTAATAACAATAAATTGTTTTAGACAAATATATTTTTCAATTCTGCGAAAACAGAATGGTATCCCATAATGTAGTTACGATTCCGGCTTGTTTTTACCCGGAAAAAGAAGGAACCCAATACCCAAAAGAGTGAAGGCGCATGGCTTACTGGTTACAGCATTATGCTTGCAATCGAAAGGTTGTGAGTTCAATTCTTGGACCGAGTAATGTGTTGTTTCCTTGAGCAAGACACTTCACGTCGGTCCAGTTTACTCCGCTGAAAATGAGTACCAGCAATAGCTGGAGGTTTAACTCTGCGATGGACTGGCGTCCTGTCCAGGGGGGGGGGGAGTCTTGTACTATCAGTCTCTTCATGCCATGAAACCGGGATAAGCAACGGCCAAATGAGTTTTCTGACTTAAGACAGACTTTAGACTTTTTTTAGAATACTCAAAAGAGCCCACAATAACACGAATTTCAAAAACACATTTTTCTTCTTCGTGAGTCTGTTTTTATCTGCATCGTAAGTTCGTAAGTAAGGTTTGGACTTACGATATTATTATAGTTCCTATATTAGGTAGATTCTGCGACGCTAGCTTTGTCTTCTTGTATGAGTCATTCGAATGAATAGTCATATCATTGGCACCCTTCTCGTTCTCTTTATCATTACACCACCCTCATCACCACTATCACAACAACCATCATCGTCATTGTGACCTTCAGATCTACGACAATGTCGAACACCTGCAACACCATCACCACGGCATCCATCAATACACGCATCACAATCATTACCCCAGCATCATCATAGATACGTCAATTTTCAGTCATGCTAAGTCTGACGGCAGGCCACTCGAGTATACTTAGCGGAACCAACAGAATATATAACTGTGATATTTCAGAAATTATTAAAAATATATATTTTCTTAGTGAGGCGATTACTTGAACTGAGTTTAATCTGTTGTTAAAACATTGGCTGAACCTTATACTCTCGGGTCCCAAATAATGCCACTATTCCCCGCATATAACTTTTTCAGCTCCAACCGCTCGTTTAATTTTGCTAATCCATCTCCGGCGAAATTTTATTTTAAGTGGTAGCATTCCTGCGACAATTAATTTTTTTTACACATTTAAACAAATTACGACAAAAAGATATATTATAAGAAATCACATATATTATAAAATAAGTAGGATGGTTTGGGGTCTCAATATGTGAACTAAACAACAAATTCTGCTTTTTAAAACAATGAAAGGTGATAACCTTGGAAGATTACCGATTTTGCACACCCACCCACCCCGATTATTTCACCCCCATATTATTTGGAGCGTGAGAGTAGCCGGCAATTTGCCTTTCATCATGTCAGGGTCGATATTCGAAGCAGCAATTTAGGGTGTGATGGTTTGATGGTATTGTTAAAGAATCGGACTGTATATCTTACAGCATCTGCTCCGATTCTCTGTATGTTGGGTTCAAATCCCATCTCTTCTCTCCTGAAAAGAAATGACGCATTTGCCCAAATTTGTGATGGATAGATATCAAAGGAAACATAACTTCCTTTGTCTGATCTTGAAGATACGGTCTTTTTTTCCTTCCCTTTCTTTTTTTGTTTTAATACAAGATAGATTTGATATAATTTCACATCTCTCGTAGTATAATTATGGATATTACTGCTTTCGGCTTCCCCCTCTTACAGCGTTTGAACTCCAAGCCTGTGTAGTAAGAAAAAGATAAACAAAACCGAAATGTGTAGAGCAAAGCTCAAATATCTATTCGGGTTCAACCCTTTCATAAAAAGACGTAAATTCATCAAAGTTGAATGTCCGTCTTTTGTTTTTGTAGACATCTTTGTCTCGATAATATAGATATAAAATACTGATGAACTAAAAACTACTTGAATAATAAATGCACACAGAACTGCAGGTGTGGATAACAAACCGAAACATTATTTTATCTATCTATTAAATAACGTCTACCATCATAGTAATATAGATTTCACTGCTGCTGAAAGCTTTCAGTTGTTGGAAGAAGAAATAGTTATGTTTAATTTGTTTTCTTTTCATTTTAACTTCCCGCAATCGATATTGGTTGTGTTAAAATTGATTTAAAACTACTTCACAAGAGATTCTGTTGTTTTATTTATTATTTGTTTTTTATTGAATCAGATTGCAAAATAACAGATGCAAATCAATGCTGTTAAGAAATACAATTGAAAAGATAAAATAAAAAGTAACGATGTTATATAACCTGGATCTTATCTCCATTATTATTAGAACTATCAATGTTGATAATATCAAGAGTAGCTATCGTATTTGTAGTTGTTCCAGTGGGCGTTGTTATTTAACTTGTTAGAATAGCACTTGGAATTCGTTTAGACTGGAGTTAGAGATTATTTGTTTTATAGTATTTAGTATAGCTAGGTTCAAGGTTCAATAGATACGATGGATGTATAAACTGTATTTTATCCTCTATTAATAATATAAATAAGGGCGCAACATAGTCGAATGTTTGAGACCACTATAAAGTCGTATGGCTTCAGTTATGGTTCCACTTCGTGGAATATTGGACAAATAGGGTTTAAGGTTCAATATATACGGAGGATGTATACATTGGATCTTATTATCTGTTAATAATATAAGTATAGGCTTCGCATAGCCGAATATTGAGATCGCTCTTAGGTTATCAGGTTCCAGTTATGGTTCCACTGCGTGACATATTGGACAAATGCTTTCATTTAACTTTCTATCGATGAAAGCATTTTGACTCAAAATGCGCAGACAAGACTGTTTAGAAGCCCGTGGAATGGACTATATCTAAAATTTTGGTCTCAAGTGGCATTTTAGATAAGTATCTTTTACCATACACTCGAGTCGACGTCAGCAAAATTTGAGTGAAATTGGGTATGTGGAAACTGTTTGGAACCCTATCGAATCGAAAGGATAGGAACTGTAATTCCAAAGTCAAAGCTGGATCTCTTTCAGAATTGTACATTCGTCGTTGGAATACTCAGCCTCTTACGCGTTGATTTAATGAGTGTTCTATTCCGTTTCCAGATCAACCGGAATATTCAATGTTGAAGTGTCCGTTTTATTAAGATATCTACCAGAAGTACAAGGGACGGATGAAAATTTCATAGGCTGATTATCAAGAAATTATGCTAGAACTGCGAAATCTCGCATGCATTATTTTCAACTCGTCTCATACATGTGCTGAAAAATAAATCTCAATTGGTCATTCCTTGAGAGTATCATAACCGGCATATGAACCTTTTAGCCGACCTTCATATACTGTGACTGATTAAAATGGGGAGAGGGGAATCTCTTCACCAAATGTAAATTGATTCATTTCAGTATAAGAAATAATCTATCGCGTTGTACAAAGTCTCATATTTAGGGTAGACTACGGTACTGAGATTGTACCACCTAAAGAATCAAATAAAAACGTAATCTTGGCGCGATTTACTTTCAAAATGGAAAGTAGTGTTCTGTCATCAAATGCATCAGTTTATCTATTCATGGGCAGAGATCTTTGCTTGACGAATTAAAGTTCGCTGCGGGTTCTTAAAAACTTTAATATTGAATCATTATTTTGGATTACAAGGACTTATTAATCCTCTATGATTATAGTTTTATGTTGTATATATATATAAAATTATATGTTTATAGTTTTATATGATAATGTTTTAAGTGGATTGCAAGATTGTAACCACAATTCCCACCTTTCTCACTTTCCTTCCGTACATATTATAATGCACAAGTTGGAAATAACTTGACTTCATTTACTCGTTAAATGTTTCAGGGAGGAACATATATATCAATTTTCTTTATATCTTCTATATCGTATGAATACAGAAATTAATCTCATCATAAAACTCTGACTATACACATATATGCATATGCAATTATAGTTCAAATGTATAGATATGCACGCAAATAGATAAATTGTGTTTGTGTGAATGTTCGCGTTTAAGGCTATAAATTAAACATACATATACAATGCATAAGTATTTAAAGAGTTTATTTTATATATAACTGGGACATTTATTATTATCCATCCATAGGTAGTTATTTCAATGTACTTTTGGAGTGGCTGAAAGAAGTAATACATTTTTCCTTTACTTTACTATTTATTTTAGTATCGCACATTAGAGAATATATATGACAAATTCAATTAAAATTCAGATACATAACCACAACTTATATTTAATGGAAGAAGACACTTTCCATCTTCTACCGACATTGCATATTGATTTCAGTCTCAAATATTAACAATAGTCCTATAAGAGACCCCATTAAACCACATATTACAAGGGAAATTATATTTATTTTCTACAATATTTATTTTGACGGTCAGTAACACGCCAGAATGAATTTTTACTTTATTTTCTCTTCTCGTCTGACATCATTTGACAGATGTATTTCCAAACCAGAATTTAATTTGTATTAACACACATTTTAGCTTACAGTTCAATAATGCATTACTATTAAATACGATAACATATGTTAACACTTTACTGTTGTTGACTTCATAAAGAATACTGCATGTGGATTTTGAGGTACAATTGTAGAAGCCCATGATAAAAGAATAAAAACGTTCAAAGTTAAAAGAGAGGGGCAAGTAATATCTATCAGGACATTGTGCATGACCACGTTAAAAACCACCATTATAATTGTAAATGTGGGAACCAGTGGTACGAACGGAGAAAGTGTGGGGGTCCATTAAGACACGAATATTGAGAATCTCCATCAGAATACTTTCCTTGAATCCATGTAGGTATTGAAGGGGAGATGTGAATATACTTTCAACACATACACACACAATGTGTATATGTATATATATATATTTGAATGTATGTATACATATACATATATGTGTATATATATATATCTATATATATATATATATATATATATATATATATATATATATATATATATATATAGATATATATATATATACAGATCAGAGCAAACAGCACGGACACTCTATCTCAAAATTATTTTTGAAAAGCATTTAGAAATACGCAACCAGTAAAAACTTAAAAACTTAAAACCACAACTGAATACTAACCCATACAATCACTAATACTCTTTTATTCCTAATTAAACCATTTTTCAACTGTGAACAATTTGTCAGCATTTTCTATTCCGTTTACCAATATATATATATATATATATATATATATATATATATATATATAGTAATAATAACAAATGTGAAGACTAAAATACAAAGAGGGTTCGATAAGGATAAATATATATTAAATATATAAGAACGGTAGAGCAAATATTTATTAAAATAACAGATTAAAGTTTAAGCAAAGAATCGCTGCTTTCGCCCTTAACGGGATCTTCCGAAACTTAAAAAGTCAATCTGTGAACGCAGAAATAAATATTTCAAAAAAGTTGCAACCGAAGGAAGACAGGAAGACGATACTTTGGTTCGTGTAAACGTTCCCTGGCAAAAAAGAGAAAAAAACGAAGATAATACCTCATTATTTGGTGCGGTGAAAACAATTACACGCAAAGACAAAACTACGTTTATGGTATGAATAAAGTCGTAGACTAATATTCTATTAGGTGGTTCATGGAGACGTTCTGTGGCAATGAACGGAAAAAACGAAGATAATACGTCATTATGTGGAACAGTGAGAACAATTACACGCAAAGACAAAACCACGTAAATGGTATAACTGAAGTCGTAGACTAAAATTCTAATAAGGAAACCGAATGATTCTCGCTTCAGAGTTAAGAATAAAGTAAATAAAATACAGAGGTAATTGAAAATAAATATATACATATACGTATGTACACAAGCATACACAAAACACTCGCCATGGGTATGCAAATACGAGCACGTACACAAAAGGAATAACAAACACGCACGCACATACAGAACACACGCAACGCCTGTAGCCGCTACATAGAATCGTATACACCAAATACACATAAAAATACATATAAAAAAAAATATATATATATGTGTCCGTGTGCGCGTGTAACATAATATATATAAATATACACACATAAATTTGTAAATAACTATAACGCTCACACATACCTATATGTAAACACACATATGTTCGCGGACGACGTCAACCAAAACACAAAGTACACATATACACACACCCCACATACGTACGAACCCGCATACTCACACAGACCCAAAACTCACGTATACAGATAACCAAAAGCAACGTGTACCAGTATATATAAAATATACGCCATAACATATACAAGCAAATATACGTACCAGAAAGTATACGTACCCTTACAAAACATACAGGTAATATATACTTACCTATACAAATAAAGTAATGGTATAAACATAACATATACTGAGCTACCACATGAAGACGTAAAACATCCGCGTATAGTTCGTACTATCTGTTACGGTATAATGTGGGGCTATAATAAAGGAAACTTCTGTGCAATTTATGTTTACAAGCCGAAATTGCCTCAGATTTTTTTTTTAAGATGTG
>OZ024742.1:187991505-187999005 GCA_964016885.1 Eledone cirrhosa
TAACGGCTGAGCAGCCTAATTCGCATATCGAGTGAGTTAGTCGGTCGGCGTACCGAAATTGATAAATGGAAAAGAATGAAACGAAATTTCCTTTCTCATTCTTAGTACGGCTGATACTTAAATACAAGTATGTACACGTACATACATATATGTATACAGACGTACAGTAGTATGTATATACATACATGCACACATATATAAATGTACGTATGGGTTTACCGAACATTTATTATAATGTTCGGTTTGTTTCATTCTTTTCCATTTATCGTTTTCGGTACGCCCGGCCGACTAACTTACTCGATATGCAAATTAGGCTGCCCAGCCGTTAATATGCATGAGGAAAGTATATACTTTCAAACGTTCAATAATCTGACAGGAAGGTATACGATGCTGACGATAGCTAATAACTTGAAACTAGTGCATCGTTTCTTTGTCAGTGTTGAACAAAAGGGAAACGATGGGTGCCGAACACTGTACGGTGTTATTCGGCTGTTTGTTTACAAACAAACCGAACATTATAATAAATATTCGGTAAACCCATACATAAATATATATGTGTGGATGTATGTATATATATATATATACATACTACTGTACGTCTGTATACATATATGTATGTACGTGTACATTCTTGTATATATTTATATATATATATATATATATATATATATATATATATATATATATATATATATATATATATGTGTGTTCGGATCCAGCTGTCGAAACTGACGGAGCTCAGCCGTAGGGCTTCTAAATCTTTTGTGCATATATGTGTCTATCTCTCTCTCTCTCTCTCTCTCTCTCTCTCTCTCTCTATATATATATATATATATATATATATATATATATATATAAATATATATATATATGTGTGTGTGTGTGTATGTGTGTGTGTGTATATATACATGTGTACGTGTGTGTATGTGTTCAGGCAGTCCATGTAGAAGGAAACTCTTACGCCAAACCTCTGCTGCTGTACGGCGATACCCTATCATGGGAAGCTTCAGAAGTATACATCGAGCTGAAATGTGGAGTGGGATCCCTTCATGACAGCCAAGCATGGTAACGTTATCATGAACGTTCTCAACACATGCACTCTCCATATAATATATATGCATCTATGCGTATATTTATATGTATGTGTATATTGATATGCATGCGTGTATTTGTATATATTTGTACGTATATGTATGTGTATGTAAATATTTCTCTCTCTCTCTCACTCTCTCTCTCTCTCTCTCTCTCTCTCTCTCTCTCTCTCTATATATATATATATATATATATATATATATATATATATATATATATATATATATATATATATATATATATATATATATATATGTATATATATATATATATATATATATATGTATATATATATATATATGTATATAAATATATATATATATATACTTAAGTATATATGTATTTATTTATATATGTATATATATTTCAACAAAATCTCCATACGCTTTAAATACACAGAAGGTTTCCTATATTCGAATGGCTAAATGTCCGTATATGTGCACTCAGGACCCACAACCTGGGTGCGGCTTGGCTCTTTTGGAATATAGGAAGCTAAGGGCCGAAAAACTCACTTGAGGTGGATTTCTTCTCTGAAGACATTCTGCTGTCCAGTTCTCCTGATCCTGATAATTTTTACCACTAAAGGACCACACATATATATTGTGTATTATTCTGTATCAAACGTCGTCACCCATTTTTCTACAATTCATTTTAATGAAACGAAATATTCAATCATATTACGATCAGATTTATTCATTTCTATGTTAAACATTTTTTTATTGTACATAACGCAGTATTTTTCGGCACTCCGTAGTATATAAATATGTGCAGAATGAAACGTAGAGAAATAATGACAAATGAAAGAAAACGAAAGAAAGTAATGTTATACCCTGTGTATTTTAGCATGGTATTTCAGGGCCAATACCTTCTTTTCATGTGGGAGGCTCAAACAGCCCGAGATAAACTAAACGAGCAATCAGAGTGTTCAGTCTTCTACTGTAACTGGTATTTGTGTTTGCAAAACAAATGCGCATGCACGGTGTTGCTATAGTAAGCATTCTGCTTCGTGCAGATCTACAACATTATTTATATCTGATTTTATTCGGCTATATGAAAATGGGTTCCTTAATCATTAAATATCCCGTATTCCTTTCAGTCGTCTCTATGTGACCTAAATGTCTTGGTTGTGTCATTATTCAAGGTGGTTTTAAATAGAAGACGCTCTCATTGTCACTTTTTTTTTATCCGTATGTGTCGGCAACTTATTTTATATCCGAAGTATGAGGAGATATATTTTTTGCACGTGATTTTATTCACCACATATTCTTTCATTGAAAACAAGTCCGTAGTCCATTTTCATTATTCATATTATGGAGATTCTCTCTATATATATATTGTATATATATATATATATTAGAAAGTGTCGAAGCCCGACAGCTGAACTCTTGCCGTTTCAACAGCTAGTTCAAAACAACAACTAGGTGTTGAAACTGGCTCCGGCTTTTTCTAATATAGTTACAATCTACTATCCCAAGTATCGAATACTCTGTTCAATAATGGTCTAACTAGGTTAATACTGTTTTAAAACGTATATGTATATATATATATGTATGTGTGTATATATATATGTATGTGTGTGTGTATATATATATATATATATATATATATATATATATATATATATATATATATATATATATATATAAATGTATATATATATATAAATGTATATATATATATAAATGTATATATATATATAAATGTATATATATATATATATATATATATATATATATATATATATATATATATATATATATATATATATATATATATATATATATATAAACTATGGCAGCCGATAGTAAATGACTTCCTTTTGGGAATATATCGTAATCTCTGAATAACAACTATCATTTTCTTTTGCTCTAGACCTAACTGTAAACCGTTAAATTTATTCTACACGAGTAGACGGAAAGTTTTATCTCTATCTTGTTTTTTAGTTTCAAATATATATTCTCTCCTGAAATATTTAATGCCAAAATATTTAATGCCACAAACTTATAAATCTTTAGCTACTATACATTCGTTACATAGACACAGTCATTTTCATTCATTTTTGTGGACATATATAGAATTTAATTTATATCTTCAGCACAGAATGTAGAATGTCTTCTTTGTCTTGATGTAATGATGAAAAAATTATATGAATCTAAAAACATGAGAATTTATTATTGAGAGTAAGATGCCACTGGACATTGGAACACTTCTGCGTATCTAAGGCAGTAATTTATTGAAATATAATCTCGTGTAACATATGATAAATTCGCGTCCATAAATGGATTAAGAAATGGATAAATACTGAGAGAAGATAGAGCTATGCTTTATAATTCATTGTTACTGTTTATATGAATAGATGTATTCATTTTTTGCCATTTGAAAATATTTTATTTTCATAAATCATAAAATCAAAACAGATATATAACCTGCAATAAATTAATATGTATTTTCATATCTATGCATAAACATTTACGTTCTTCTTGCACGATTGTTTCCTATTTTCATATTGCAATTTTTTTTACGATTGATATATATTTCCACGTAAGCGACTCGTGATTTGAGAATTGAGAGCTTCAGATTAAATGCATCGGTATTTCTTCACTTTGTATTATAAATTCGTATATCACCGAAGTCAACATTGTCTTATATTTGGTAGGCGGAGAGGAGGTCGAGAAATGAATACCAATCGAGCTTCGGTTGACTGATGTAATTATTTAAAGAATCAGACGAGATGCTTTGCGGTATCTGTTCAAGTTTTTTGTTTCTTGAGTTCAAATCCCGCCTCGTGTCATTGTTCTAATTTCACAATCATATTAGAAAAGAAAATAGAAGAGATATGCAGATTTGAGTGAAATATATCATAAAATATTGTTTCGGTATTCCGAGAAATATTTACTGAGATTCACCCAAATTACTATTAAGGTTGCAACCCTTGGAAGTATGCAGAGCTTATGGTTTGAAGCTTAACCCAAACAAATAGGAATTTATTTCATACAGTTATTGAAACAAAGCTGGTGGAGCCATTAGAATGAACGTAGATGTGTCTAATATAATTCATTAATTTGTTGTAAATTTGTTACCACTACACTGTCTATGAAGTAAACGAAATAAAGTGTATGGTGGACGTATGTTTTGGCCATATGTCATCATTTGACACATTAAACCAATAGGCTCAGCACTCAAATCTTCCCATAAAAATAGAAGCAAAGCACACATATATTACTTAGAATTACATCTATAGATTGTGTATATAGACAGAGAAATATAATATTACGTCAATGTATTGTGTATAGAGGCAGATGAATCGAAATACGTTAAAACATCAAATAACAAAAAAAAGCATAAATCATAATCACTGCCATCATTTTTTAGCTTTCACCTGTCAATGATTTATGCCTACATTCTTTTATACTAATATTTAAATTGATCTCATTAATTCTGATTATATATATTGTCTTACTTTATAATGTCATGAATATTAAATAGCTTTTATCAAATCTTAGCTATAAACAGAGAATAAGTAATTTCCTGTCAAATTTTGGGGAAAATTATTGTGCAATCCATAGTATTGAAATGTCATTATGTTAAAATGAAATGGGACAACACGTCTAACCCATGCCAGAGAAGAAAGCGGACATAAAACGATGACGATTATTAAAATATATATTGCAGGTAGAGCAGTAAGGGTGTGAGAAGTAAAATACTAGGGTTTCATGACCGCTAAACCATCACCACCATCACTTGTTGCTGAGCTATAGATTACGATGTTTACTATATATAGATTTTACAAATACACGCTTGATGATGACTGTGTTAATTAATACTAGACCATCACACTGGCACTATATCGAAATAAGATATCATCAAAATTGATTATATACATATAAGAATCCCCAGCTTTTATACGTCAGTACCAAGTGACTAAGACTCACTGGTGACAGTTTATAAAGCCTGAAATACTAGCATTCTGCGTTCTCGTATGGTTATTGGGGTAACTGTAATATAATCACTACTTAACATACTCATCGTATAACTTTAAAACTTTTAATGATTATATATCTTGTATCTCGTTCCATATATCATTCTATGCTAGCGCTACTGGTCATATATATATAAATACACAGGTGAGCACTCGATGTTTAGGTTCACGTCTACAGCAAGGTGTGGAGTTAAACAGAGTGTAATACAATAATATAATAATAAGGGTTCATTCTGTCATTATAACAGCAGACGTCCGACGAGCCTTTGATTCCAGAGTCTGGCCAGGTCGATACAGATCGTATTATTATATATATAATAAGAACGCCCCTTTATGGTCTGAGTTCAAATGAGCGTCGAGGTTAACTTTGCCTTTCATCTTTACGGGGTCGATAAAATAAAGTACCAGTAATGCAAAGGGTATTTGCTGGCCTTGTGCCAAAAGTAGAAACAATTTTTATTATCAGTATTAGTACTTAATTCCAATCTCCGTTAATTGTTGGCCTTGTGCCTAAAGGGGAAACCATTATTCCTTTTAGTATTAGTAGCCTTATTAGGGCAATGGATTAGCAGTATCGGTAGAGAATCAGACACCATGCTTTGCAGCATAGAGTTACGGCCCTTTGCCGTCTTAGTTTAAATTCCACTGAGGTTAACGTTGCCTTTCATCTTTACGGTGTCGATAAAATAAAGCAACAGTAACGTACTGGGGTCAATTTAATCGACGTTCCCCTCCCTCTAGTCGCCTTAGCAGTAGTAGTATCATCATCATGATCAACACATTTAATATACCGAGTTTATTCCGTCCAATATCATGTTATTGTCGAATTTACTATTTAAAAAAAAAATATTTCATCATCTCCACTCATCCACCTCACCTACCCCACCACAGCCATTCAAACCATCGCCATTTACCCCACCCACTTAATCTATCTCCGCCATTCTCTGTCTGGAAGGCATATGATTAATTGTCTGATTTCAAAATGAGATCGCCGCAGCAGTAGTCACTCCATGTAATATATATAAATGATGAGCTATAGTAACAATTGTATGTTTTCCTATGGTCAATAATCATTGAAATAAACTGGTTACACCTGTGGTTTAATAAGTGATTTGCTCAATCGAAATACCCAACACAATTTTTTACACAATCACATTGAATTTAAACAATCGTCGACATTTTGTCGCACATTTTAATCATCACAAACACGAAGGTTATTTTTCGTCATCTGTGACTCTCAGTTGCTCTACAGGAAATATCGAACCCTCCTCACCCTCCCTACATTGGTATATTTAGCACCTTACTGATAATGGTATATTGGCATGATATGTTGCCCTTTATAAACACCTACATCGACAAACGTTAACATTGAAAATAGTTTATTCATTATTGGAAAATACATTTTAACATGACTTCAGGCTGCTGTTTACTTACGTTTACTTTCCACCCTTTCTCTGTCTCCTCTTTCTACTTCGTTCTCACTTTGCAAATCTCTCTATCACTCGCTCACTCTGCGTCTCTTACTCTATCAATCTCTCTCTATTTCACTCTCTCTTTCATTCGCTCTCTCTCATTCACACTTTCTCTTTCTCTCGTCCCCCTCTTTCACACACTCGCACACACACACAACACACACACACACACACACACACACACACACGTGTACGAGAAAGAAAGAGAGTGTATGTAAATGTTATATCTCTATACATATATAGTCTGTGATATTTCTATAAAGTTTTAAGGCGCAGGAGTGTTATTTGCGGAGTCATTTGTTGCTATTTTGTAACAGATGTAGGGACTACATAGAGGTGGAATTGGGGATGAAGATATGCATACAGAATTGTTTCTATGAGTTTGTAAGTGTGTTTGTTTCTCATATGATTTGTAAATCTCGTACACATTGGTTGTTTTCTTTATTTTACAAGGGAGATAAATCGGGATGAACCATCTATTTTCGAATTAAAAAAGAAGCACCATATTAGCTTTTACTTAGCATATATTCAAAATCCTGTTCGACGTTAAGGTCCTTCCCTGTCTGAATCCTACACACATTTACTCTCTCTGTTGCAACTCTTTGTGTTTACATGTACCGTGAGTGCAAACAGGAAGACTTATTTCCAAGTCAGCCATTGTAGCTGATTTTACGTTCGAGGATGGCATCATTAATCGATTCAATCAGGTAATCCTCGTATCAACCGGAACCACAACTGGCCGCCTTGCCCCGCAGCATTTAAAAACTGAAGCAGAAACTGTCAAACTCAATATTCTGCACACCGTATCTCAGTTTGATCAGAGTTCTCTCGATTTGTATGCAATTGTATCCACATAACTGGTCGTCAACTCTTTATTAGCTAGTACTTCTCACTTTATCATGTAGGTCAAGCTGGATATGCCAGTTTCGTGGATTTTCTTCATTTTATGGAGTCCTA
>OZ024742.1:188004005-188016505 GCA_964016885.1 Eledone cirrhosa
CACAATTTTTTTAGGGATGCGCTGTGGGAGTTCACTAGAGAAATGTTCAAGCCAGAATTGTATTGCCTCTATACCTAGGTTCTGTGGGATATTGGAATATAAATTGATTACATCAAAGGTTACTAGTAGGGTATGTTCATTATTGAGTGTTGTTGGGAGGTGGTTGAACATGTCAAGGTCGTCCCATATGAAGCTTTTTATGTGTTTTAGGAAAGGTTTAAGCAGAATATCTAAGAAGTTGCTTAGGCGGTGGGTTTCACATGTGGTGCCTGCTATTATTGGTCTTATTTTAAGGTCATCAGGAGGGGCTATATGGATGTAAACGTCTGTGGCTTTCTTGCAGGCCCTACCTATTACTTCGCTTTTGTGTGTCTTTGGTAGAAGAGGCTGGTTCTTCTTTTGAAAATGGTGATGTAGTTGTATTCCTTGTCTGTAAGGCCTTCTTTGTAAAGGGTTGTTAGGGATTTTAGGTTTCTCATTATTTTCTGTTGTGTGTAGTGTTGGGCCTTTTCATATATTTGGTTTTCTAGAGTTGAGAGTACTAGAGTTGTGTAATAATCTGTCTCCATAAGGACTATTGCACTCCCTTTAACTGCCTCTTTAATTGTTAGGGTTTTGTCGTTTTTTAGACTGTTAAGACCATTCCATTCTCTTTTACTTAGGTTTGGTTTTTGTTTATGTCTGTGTAGGTGGTAGTATGGGTAATTAGTAATGTGTTCGCAGAATTGTAACACACAATAAATTGAGTTCACACACACACACACACACACATATATATATATATATATATATATATATATATATATATATATATTTGTGTTCAATATTTTTAAAGGAGTTTTCATAGTTCCTTATTACTCCTTTATATGGAGTTAACAAGTTAGCAACAATATATTCCTGGAATGCCTTAGTAAATGCAAGTTTCCTGACCTTGGTATCATAATCAGAAGGGAATGATGGTATTACTATTAACCTGTTCACGCTTTTTATAATTGGCTGCAAGAGATCTTGAGACTTAGCAATCAATGTGTTAAACAGAAATACATTCTTGAAGACTATGCTACACCAGAGCCACAAACCATTTATTAGAACCAGTAAAAGCAAAATAAAAAAGCATGCATAGACTCATAAACAGATATAATTATATACATATACTTAAATACAATATTTAAAATAAATACAACCAGGAAATATATTACATAGGAAACTATAACATAGCATTTATTTCAAGATATATTTAGTTAAATGGAAATTTCAAAGCCAAGTCTTGTGTTTTTAATAGCATAAATATTCAGGTGCTTTGGAAATTTATAATCATTTTATTCCACGAAACAATCATATTTTGGAAAGTGTAGATGCGAAGGAAATTGCTTTTTTCAAATCAAGGAAATTAAGAACTAGTTATAGTACAACAGTGAGCACTTAATTTTATTGCGTGCGTTTATGTGTCTTTCTCAATCAGAAATATAATTAGTTTTATATGTGATTAGATAACCTAGTAAATGCTAAAACAGAATAAAAAATATCACTCAAATCTATATGATTAATGAACATGAAATATTATCGAAGTCCTTCCGATGATTAGATTTGCCTTATTTCTTTCAGGGTAAACTAAGATGTTAAAATAAACATTCGTTGATAATATATGTTATCGATACCGGAAGGCTCAATTATATTAAAACTAAAATTACTTACCACGAAATAGTTTATCCAACGTTTTAATGACTCCTCCAATTCACCAGCCTGTAAGTAACTTGTTATAGAATAGGAAAGTTTGAACGCTTCAGAATGTAAATGAGATATACATTTGGTGTTTTAGAGTATATATATATATATATATATATATATATATATAAATATTTAACTTTTATTAAATTAGTTAGACCACTATTCCATTATTCCTGAGTACTCTAACACGGCAAGAGCTCTCCCATCGGGCCCCAACGTTAATATATATATTAAACAGGTCCCATAACTAAAAAGCCCTGTTGCTCTTTTCTTTTACCTTTCCTACGGAAATACTTTATTTATATATATATATATATAAACGTTTGAATATGTATAATAAAGCCAAAACAATGCAGGTATGGACATAGAAAAAAGAATGCAATTGCAACAGATGTTGTTGACAATTCGTCTTTTACCTTAGATTTATTTTCAGCGTCCTTAATTTTCGAGATAATATTTCTTCTTCAGGGGGAAATAAAGGTCTCAAACCAGCGTTCTAAATATCTTGCCAAGCCATGTTGCCAGGAAAGAGTATAGAGTATCTGTTCTATCTCTAATGTCAAAGAGTTAAAATCAGGTGGATAAAGAGTAGTCTCCCTTTAAAAGGGGTTTGTTTAGGGTTTTTTTAAATATTTTTTTTATATACATGCCTGTTTAAGTGTGTGGGAGAATGCATGAAGGTGTAAGTATGTGAGTCTGTGTGTGTGCGTGTGAGAAGATAAGTCTATTCGTAAATGTGGGGGATAGGTGTTATCTGGTGTTAGAACTGGTTTTGTGTGTGTATGTGTGAGAGAGAATAAGTGGAGGTGTAAGTGTGTGTGCGTGTGCGTGCGTGTGTGTGTATGGGGTGTGTAAATATGGGGCTAGAAGCCCTATCAGGTTATAAATTGGGTGTTGAGTTCTAGTCTATTATTGATAGGTCGTTGTGTTTTATCTATAATTAGTGCTTCCTTAATTCTAAGATTGCCGAGGTTTCTTTCCTTAGTTTCTATCCTAACTGTTATGGTTTTGTCGGTGTTTTTGCATTTAACTAGGTGTTTCTTAAATGAGGAAGCGTTAGTATTGAGGTGTACTTTTATTCTTATGTGGAGTGGTCTGGTGGTGCTACCTACGTAGAAGTTGTTGCATTTGTCACACTCTAGTCTGTATACGACGTAAGCCTGGTGGCATAGGTCTGTGTCGTTTATGGGGCAGTTGGCTAGTCTGCATCAGTTGTCATGCCTGGTGGAGTGTCTTCTGGCTAGCTGTCCGCGCAGAGAAGGACCTGAGTGGGCCAGTTGGATATCCAGTCCTTCTCGTCTGATGGCTCTGCGGATGGCTGTTGTTGTTTCTTCACTGAAGTGTGGGAGCTTCAGGAAGCAAGTGTTTGTGCCTCGGGTGTGGTGTCCTCTGTTCTTTCTGGCACGGTTTGTGGTGGATGTCGTGTATCCGTTCAGTTTGAGTACTTCCAGGAAATGTGTGGTGTGTGTGTCTCGGTTTCTAGCGTCGGTGCATTTGTTCCGGATGCCAATAAGATTTCATGACCAAGGTGAGTGTTAATTGTATTTTTATTATTATTCATTTAATTAGTCTATTTTCTGTTTGGTTTAGCAAACAAATGCTTATTTAAATATCAATGATCTTTCACCACACATTTGGTTGGGGATGAGGTGGGCCAGTTTCACCTTCATGTCTCCATTTCGGTCCAGTTGCTACCAAACCGACAGTAACAGACCGTGAATGATACAGAACTGTTCATTCTAAAGGAGTTATATTATGTAACATAATATCCTCCATCATAACTTAACTTCAGATGCGTTATTCAGTTGAGTTTCAAATACGTGTGCAGATCTTTTTGTATACACATACACATAATACATAAGAAAACAGAAAGATAAATACAAAATCAAAACATAAACAAACATTTATCTCGTTAACTTACGCAGCATATTTATTTGTTTACATGCGTAGATACTTTTTTACACACACAATATTTAAGAAAACTGAAACAAAAATACACACAAAAAAACCCCCAAAACAAACATTTTATTTCTATGGTAATCAAGTATGCTAAACCAATATTGTTTACATTCTGTGTTTTTCTATGGATGGGCAGAAATAACAATATGTCCATGGTGATATTCATGAATGAAGTATGCGACAAAACTGGTCGATGTTCCAGAATAGAATATTGCCCAGAAAATCACACCTGCCATATTTGTACGGAACCCGAAAACTCGTTCCGTAATTGCTGGGTCGAATGTGGAACCTGTCGCATCTCTGTCTACCTTCAATGCGCCACAGGCTTCCGGAGGATCCCAGGCCAAAAATGAGACATCATATTGCTATGATGGATGGACTCTGGGAGATGGTCCAGCTAAAACCCTGGTCCTTTCAGTGCCCGGCCTGTATGCCTGCCTCCACCAATGTTATTGAAAAACAACAACACCAACAAAAAAAAAAACGATGACTGTATCTTCCTCTACCATTGTTACTGAACAACGGTAGAAACCTAATGACACTGGCTTCTGCTGCTATTCCTGTGGAAGAACATCAGAAACAACAACAACCCGTGTCTTCCGCTCCCAGTACATCTCGACACCAACAACCGACGATTGTGTCTTCCCCTACCATTCACCTGGAGGAACATCATCCACATCATCATCATCAACAACAACAGCGGCAGCAACAGCAACAACAGCAGCAACAACAACAACAATATCAGCAGCAAGAGCAACAACAACAATCGACCAGTATAGATTTTGCAGAATTGCAACAAATGATTTCTGCTTTCAGAAGGAAAGTAACAGGAATAAAAGCAAGCATTCGGGTAGGACCCCACAATCAGGGGTCTGATCGGAATGCCTTGCTAAAGAATCTCCCTGTACCTCTTGCCGTATCTAAGCACACTGAGAAGACTGCGGAATCTGCTACTCATGAGGTAATTTCCTTTGGGTACCAGATGACTAGGCTGATCTTCAGGCATTTGCTGCCAGCTCAGCCAGAGACCTAGGCTGTGTTCCCCCAGAGGGTGCTCTCCGCCTTGGTCGACCTGGTCCAAAACACAGACTCATCAGGCTGTCTTTTTCGGACCCCGCTGAGGCAATTTCATATCATCTGGCCTCTGTTAAAGCTGGGCGTGAAAATCGGATTACCTTCCGAACACGCCCAGGTCTACCACCCAATGTACGTCCAAAGCTACGTGCTGCAGCTTCCTTGAAGCGGAACTAAGTACAGCATGAACGCTTTAGTCTGCGTGATGATGGGCAGATTTGGAGGTTTGTTAAGGCAGGTGAAACGTGGTAGAGAGATACCAGCTCGGCTGAGTGTGCTCTACCCACAATAACTGGCAATGAAAAAACTGCAACAACTCTGGGAAACTAACCAGAACAACCTGCCATCCTCTACACACCAGCATATACTGCAAGCACGGTACAAATTGCTGTCCTTAAATGCTCGCAGTTTATGCAACAAGATACATCTATTTAACTCCTACGTCAGAAGCATCGACCCTGACTTCATCAGTCACGGAAACATGGGCACATTCCTTACTCTGTGATGGTGTTTTCAGCATTACTGGGTACAACCTTTTCCGCAAGGACTGCATTAATCGCCGTGGTGGTGGTGATGGTCTACGTTCGTTCAAACTTTTCTGTAATTCCTTGGGTTGATTTGAACAAATCACAAGAAGTTTTTTTTTGTGACATACGTATGACCATGTCAACACTTCTGCTTTGTGTTGTTTATCGCCACCCAAACTACCACCAGGACACACAACTTTGCGATATCCTCAGAGCTGCTGCCAGGAAAACAGCCACTTATGTGTTTATTGCAGGTGACTTCAATCATCCTGAGATCGATTGGGAAACCATTCGTTGGCCACAAACTGTAAACGATTTCCTTGAGCTAGTGCTGGACTCAAACTGGTCACAAGTAGTCACCTCTCCAACAAGAGGTGACAACACTTTGGACCTGATCTTCACCACTAATCCTGAAGTGGTTATCAGTTGTACTACTGAGGAACCTCTAGGCGACTTTGATCATGCTATGATCATTGCCAATATAGCTCTTGCGGGCAGCAACAAAAACCAGAACCATCTCCAATCTGCTTGCTTTGATTGGAAGAAAGCAGATTGGAACTTGTACTGTACTGAGCTAAAGCGCCCAAACTGGCATGAGTTCTATAACTCTTGAGATGTGAACACTATACTCCAGAGCATCCTGGACTCAATATGGTTAGCGTGTGCAGCATCGGTGCCACGTAGGCAGAAAAAACCCCACCCCAACAGTGCAATTTGGGAAACTTTAGCGGTCCGACTTGCCAGGATAGAACGTCGGAACGCTGAACGGGAATATAAACTGCATAAATCAGATGCTAACAGAAAAAAGCGGAATAAATCTTCCAACCATCTCAAGCAAGTGACAAAAAAGGCAGTGCTTGAATTTAAACAGTGCATAGCAACCAATGCTGACAGTAAGGTGTTCTGGAAATATGTTCATTCAAAGCAGAGACATTACTCTCCAGTTGGTCCTCTTCGCAATCCACACACAAGCCAGATCACTGACGATCCCGAAGAATGAGCAGAACTCATTGCTGAGTGCTATGCAAGCATTTTTACTGTTGAAAACCAGAATGTACCATATCCACCATCTCTAACATCAAATTCCATAACAACTATGGAATTTACACCTGCAATGTTGCGACGTCACCTTAAGAATAAGCGCAACTATGCCTCCCCTGGTCTTGATGGTGTTACATACCTGCTTCTCAAACGTGGCGGGTACTTCCTTTTGCACCAGATTTCTTTCTTCTTTCAATACTGTTTCAACAATGGTGCTACTCCGGAGCATTGGAAAACTGCCAGTGTCATTCCCCTGTTCAAAAAGAGCGACCGCACGTCACCTGTCAACTATCGTCCAGTCAGTCTTACTAGCTGTATTGCCAAACTGAGGGAATCCTAAGTCAGAGAAACACTGTGGAACTTCTGGAGCTATCACAGCCTCATCCGGCCCTCGCAGTTTGGATTTATCCCTAACTCCAGCTGCTATGATCAGCTTATCGAGTTCCTTGAAGAGATTACCCGGATCACTGACAGTGGCTCATAGGTGGATGTTGTTTACCTTGACTTCGCTAAGGCTTTTAATTCTGTGCCACACAAAAGTCTTATGGCGAAACTCTCTTCAATGGGTGTTATGGATGATCTTTTTAACTGGTTGAAATCCTTCATTCTCAACCGAAAAGAGGTAGTCACGGTTCTAGGACAGCATTCTTCACCATATGAGATGTCATCTGGTGTACCACAGGGATCTGTTCTTGGTCCTCTTTTGTTTGTGGCATATATTAATGACATAGATGCCAACTTAAAGAATTCCACGGTACTGAAATATGCAGATGACATCAAGCTGTACCTTGAAATCAAAAGGACTGATCCTGAAATCTACAACTCTTTCCTACAATCGGACCTGGACACAATGCAGCACTAGATGACAGACTGGCAACTGAAGCTGGCTGTGGACAAGTGTACCGCCATGCATTTTGGGAGGAAAAATCCAGCGTCCACATACACCCTCCACAACACTGATATCAAGAAGTCCTCTTGTGAACGTGACCTAGGCATTACTGTCAGCAGCGATTTGCGTTGGACAAAGCATGTCTCTAAGATTGTCAAGAAGGCCGAGGGTGTCTTGGCATCACTCAGCAAGACCTTTTTTAGCCGCTCTCCAGCCATCTATTTAAAGCTGTATACAGCTATGGTACGACCACACTTGGAATTCGAATCATCAGTCTGGAACCCCTATGTTGCTCAGAACATTGAACTCCTGGAAACTGTTCAGAGACGTGCAACCAAGCGCATAGCCTCCATCAGACACCTACCATACTCTGAACGCCTTGCTTCCCTGGGCATGGATTCATTGAAGCTCCGAAGTCTGGCAATGGACTTGGTAAACACCCACAAAGTTATTAACCATCTCGCCAACAATAACCCTGAGCACTTTATTGATCTTCATGTGTCTAACACACGTTGACATGCCTACAAAATCAAAAATCAGCACAGCTCCATGAATTTTGGAAACATTTTTTCACGCTTAGAGTTGCTGAAGCATGGAACAAACTGCCTGCGTCAGTTGTTAGCTGCTGAGACACTGCAACCTTTAACACCCTCATGCTTCCCGAAATTCGCCAAAACTACACCTGATGTACCCCTTCCATACACATGCACACATGTGTATATCATGACTCATGCACTGTTCATTTTCCTGACGTTTGTACATTACCCTATGTACTATACATACACTTTTTGATGAGTTGTAGTGCACCTGAGCACTGTACACAATATTTTCATTATTATTATTATACCAGCTTTATAAGGACGAAGTTAGTCCTATGACTAGATTCCTCTGAAATTGTAATTATTTTCAAGGTTATTTGAAAATCATATGGCAGTGTGTTTTATTGGAAATATAATAACAAAAGGGTTAAAACAACATGACCCGATTTCGTCTTCCAACCATAGTTATTCACTTTCCGCAAACATTATTTAATTCTAATATATATTCTGCATCTTTTCATCAGATCAATAAGTAACTTCAAAACATGAACATCTTCACGACGCTATTATCAATCTCTATGGTAATCAAACATTTTAAAGTCTAGCATTATCAATATGTCATTGACTCAGAATCATTACACATCACAAGGGTCTAGGTACTACAAATTATCTCAACACTTGCCTGTGATTAATTTAGTGTATTTATAAAATAGAAAGTCAGTGAACATAGTTATTACTTCTTTGTAATGCAAATCAAATTTTTATTGTATTTAGAATTTGTAATGTTCAATATTTTCCCTCCTATTAAAGAAGTCTATTAAGGTTGGTGAGTTGGAAGAATCATTACAGCGTTGAACATAATATCTTGCGGTATTTAATTACGCTCTTCACGTTCGGAGTTGAAATAGTACCCAGATATGTTTTGTATTTCATCATTCCAGTTAAAAATTGGGGTCAGAGTAGCTGACCTTCGATTCTCTCACAAACTGCTGACATTCTACAATAATTAGAAAAAAATATTATAAAGTTTGTCGATTATTATGTTAAAAACCGATACTATTTTAAATAAAAGTCAGTGCAAATGAGGAAACGCGAGAGGAGAGCATTCTAGAATAGCTGAGGAAGGAGCGATTTAACACTTACTAGACATGTTACAAATAGCCGGCAACCTTCCATGCTGCTACACTTTAAGAGAAATTTCTCGTTACACTTGTTTTTCTATGCACACATGGGCAGGACGAACCCCGAAATTGTTCGGTTTGCATAGACGTTAAACATCTGAGGATAGAAGACAATCTTCCCTCAGCGGTTTGCTAATGGGCCCCAAATGTCACTGATATTCTCAACTGAATGAGATGAAGCATTGTTAAATGAACTTCCTCGCTCAACGTTACAATGATTCACCGCGTGTGTGAATCTAGCCTTCGAACTTATGACCGTGATCCAACAACTTTATTTCGAGGTCACACACTTCCACTCACCGCCAAAATACAAAAGTTCTGTTAGTAACCATTTGAACGTTTTAGTAAATAATTGTTTCTACTTTAGGCACAAGACCAGCAAATACCAAGTACATTACTGGTACTTTATTTTATCGACACCGTAAGGATGAAAGGCAAAGTTAACCTAGGCGGGATTTGAACTCAGACTGTAGAGGGACGTAACTATACTAGAAAGCATGGTGTCTGACGCTCTACCGATTCTGCCAATCTACCACCCTACCAACGTTTTAGTAAATAATGCCTTGTTTAAATTGAAGTGCTTCTTGGATTGTTATTATTTCACTTGTGGATGCAGGCCTGGTTGATTGCTTTACAAGTACACTTCAGAATACCGTGTACTATCCCACTGCGTAAAAACATCTTAAACAAGTGCTTTTACCATGGACTCGGGTTCAGCAAATACGTCTCATATTGTACTGTGTTGATTCTACGCAAATATTACGCTAATAATACACATTTTCTTTTTAAATAAACAATCGCATGTTAATTTACGGAACGGACGTTTAGTTGATCTAACGACTGAATGTTCATCGTCGAAACCGATGAAGGATCACTCTCGTTCACTAACACTACTCCAGCATCACTATCCGATCATCATCAGTAGTCAATTAAGAAATGCGTCACTAAATAACAAACCCTATATTTATCTCGTCATATCTACTCAATAGTTGCCACTGATCGAAACATTCGCGTTGGTCCTGTACTATTTGTTACTATATACAGAGATCTATACTCTAAAATAAAAACATGTATTAATCATGTTTAACTATGGTGTACAGCACAGAAGGAAAACAACTTCGGTTTCCATGCTGTGGTTTTGTGTAGGAAAAAAATATATTGACTTATTGCCCGCTTCAGGTTTCATGGGGTTTTTGGTGTAAATACACTTTTTAACAGTCACTTAACTGTCTCTAAATGTTGTTTACCTAGAAGGGAGGTAAGCAGTATTTTCAATATAGCACTCAGTTGCTTTCTTTCAATAAACCGATGATATTTACAAGAAACAGAAGAAAGGTAAACATCCAGATACTCTTATTTCCTTTCTTATGTAGCTTTGCTGTTGATAATTAAAAGTACAGAAAAGAAATCTGTAATTCCTTCTTTAATCAATAAATGGGGCAACGTTAACTGAGACACATACATTGTTTCCTTGGCAATAATTTCATTCTCATTATATATATATATATATATATATATATATATATATATATATATATATATATATACCCCCTTCCCCCACACACATATATATAAATATATATACACACATATACATAAACATATATATAAATATATATATATATATATACATACATATATATATAAATATATATATATCTACATACATATATATACATATATATATATATATATATATATATATATATATATATATATATATATATATATATATATATATACATATACAAATGGATATATGAGGGATGAACACCGATACACGTATACATGTAGTCGAATTGCAAATAACCAAGTTAGCTAGCTGTTCATCCCTTATATATTCAATTGTATGACACGGCTCGGAAATATTCCCTTCTTTGAGCTATTTAATTGTAAAAGATTATTTCGAGCTTGTAACTCAATATATGATATATATATATATATATATATATAAGAATTAAAATACTAGAGTGTGTTGGAGTTAAACACCCTCTTCGTATTATAGAAATGACAGTAAAAGTATAGCTCAATGTAATTAAACAGAGCCGAAGAATTATGAAAATAAACCAAAGAAGCCTTCAATACATCAAAAGTCTTTATTAGCCAAGAATGTTTCGTCCTATTAAGGACTCATCAGGGCAATTAAAGCTATAAGAAGCACTATCGGCCAATACAAGCCAAAAACGCAGAAGAATATGGAGTGTATATACATTAAAGCATCGGAAAATATCAAGTAAAAATTGCTAAGGAAGTGAATAACATGTTGAACCATATTACAAATATAGTCCAATGCAAAAACTAAAGCTAAACAAAGGTGGTGATATAGAGCGGGAATTATTGTACTATATATAATATAATATAATATAATATAATTGATATTAATAATAATAATATTAAAATGCGCAATATACATATATATATATATATACATATGTACACATATATACATATATATCAATACACATTTCCATCAATACAAGCACAAACTAACCCTTATTAAGAGTGTATATATAAATAAGAATAATAAGAATAATAAGAATAAAAATAAAGAAAAAAATAAAAATAAAAATATAATACATATATTATTTACAGTATAACATGAAGAATAAATGATTAAAAGTAAACATATAATATATAATAAACTATATAATTATATAATAGATAATCTCCGGTTAATTTGCACCAACAATATAAATGTTACAATAACACTATAATAACAATATTATAATATAATGGCATATAACTTAACAGATCATATAGAGTTAGAGAACGGGTGAGAAAAAAATATTGTACAGAACTAAATTATGTTGGAAAAATTATGTTGGAAAAATATCAAAACCATTGCAAGAAAACAGATGGAGGTCAAATTTCTATACAATTGGTGTAAATAAATATTATCCAATCATTACAAAAATTATAAAAATATAAACATATTACAGAATTTACAAAATTTAACATAACATAATGGTAAATTTAATAATCGGTAAATAATAAAGATCAGTAGTACGTTTACAAAGAGTGGAATGATATAAAACTTCAATATAAAATATTGAACATAGTATAATATACATAATTTCGTGGTTGGTGGACAGACATTTGTGAATAAGTGAATGAGAACCAGACAGAAAACTACGCACGGTAGTATAAATATATAAATAAAATCAACCGGAAATCGAAAAACAAAAACAAAAGTATTTACTTCGGTGTCACATGCAGTTAAGTAAAAAATTTAGGAAACAAACCCGGATAAATTACTAGAAAACCGTTTTAAATTAATTAATATTGAAAGTATTTAAAATACATAATAAGTCAATACAAAATTAGCTATGGTTTAAGTAATAAAAATCTCCAAATTTTAAGATATTACTATAAAAATATTTGGAAAAGAATGAAATATTCTACTATCAGTTGAATAACGTTATCTAATAAACGGACTTTAAATAGAATTATGGTAGGCCAATGGGGACAGAAAAAAGAAATGTATGAAGGATACGAAGGAGCATAACATCATAATCAATCTACCTCTTTAGCACACCATATCTGGGATCTTAAGTGGGCTAAT
>OZ024742.1:188029005-188036505 GCA_964016885.1 Eledone cirrhosa
GATCTTTTTCAAGTATGGGAGGTGGTTGATGCTCCCACCAATTCTTTTGGTGGGGCAGGTCAAAATGTCTACACATTATCCAATGTATGTATTGTGCAGCTCTGTCATGCCTGTTTAGGTATTCAGTTGGAGCTATGGGACTGCACATTGAAATTATATGGTCAATGGTCTCTGGTTGTTTTTTGCATACACGGCATAATGGGCTGCATCCATTTTTTATTATGTTGGCTTGGTAATTTTTTGTTGGCAGACACTGATCTTGTGCTGATATAATCAGTCCTTCAGTCTCCGATTTCAGTCCAGAGGATGCCAACCACTGATGGGTAAAAGTTTTGTCAACTTCAGGATTGTTAACTCGCTCTGGGTATTTTCCATACAGAGGTTTTTCTTGCCATTTCTTAGCCAGTTTCTGTTGCAGTTCTTTCTTTGCAGTTACTTTTACCTGCTTTGCTTTTTCTGTGTTTTCCATTTCAGCAGTAAATGGGACTTCTGAAATGTGTAGTCCATTACTGTATCTTTGTGCATCTTTTGTAATGGAATATGATCTTTTGATGCTTTCGTCTTTCAAAACGAGTTTGATCATCCAATCATGTGATTCCCTTAGATATGTAGATAATCCAATTGCTGCAGTTTTCAACGCAATGTCTAACTGGATTAACCCACGTCCTCCTATTATTATTATTATTATTGAATGCTATGGTTGACGGAGGCTCGGCTCTGTAAGGTATTGTAAATTTTGAACGCTATAACAATTGTAAATTGTTTAAAACTTTTACCAACTTGTAGACAAAAACACCCTCCTCCTCGTGTGAGGGGTATTTCTGCCCGTTATTTGGCCCTTCGGGGTTAAATAACTGCTTATTGGGGTTTTGTGCCCAATATTTATTTTAAAAACTCAAAAACAACATGGCTACGAAAAATAATTTTCATAAGTCACTCCCACTCATTCCGTCTTCTTCTTCCTCAATCGTCACAACGGCAGAGAGAAGATTGTCTCTCTCCCTCTCTTCTTTAAATGTGTCTCTGTCCCTCCCTTCTCTTTCGCAAGCGACGACAGAAAAGAAAAGTCTCGTGCAAAGGGTGCAAGATTTCTCCACGACGACGACGACAACGACGACGAAACAGGTGTGCGGGAAATACGAAAACCCATTTCATTCGTCTGACGTCAGGAATAATAGCAGTAGCAGCCGAAATGACAACAGCAATAGTGACAAGGAAAACAACAGTAGCAGCCGCAACAGCATCAGTAGCAGCATAAACAACAACAGTATTAGCTGCAGCAACAACAACAACAACCACAGCCGTAAGGTGGAAAGAGCCACAGAGGCTCAAATACAAAAAGCCTTGGGGTCTGTGTGGCAGCGGAAAACACACATCACCCGAGGCAAGAAATATGCCACCGTATACGTACTTTTTGCCACACCCCAGGACGCAAAGGCTTAATCCGTAGTGACCCTAAGGAGCGAGGAAATGGTGTTGGTGCCCTCCTACTGCGGGCAAAAAATTGTGAGGGTCAAACTGACCCACGTCCACCCCCCCGGGACGGCCCCTTCTTGGCTGGCCGCGTCTGTCCTCGTCGGAATCGAGGACAAAACAACTGTACTGCAAGTACAGAAAAAAGTAAGAGAAGATTGGGTCGGCACCTCCATTGAGATGTTAATCCAAACCAACCAGGAGTGCATCGAAGCTATCCCGGATGTGATAGACTTCGATAACGGCACTCAACTGCCCATAAGTGTTGAGGGCAAACGCCCGAAATGCTTTCGCTGTGGATCGAAGACTCACCTCAGGGCCTTCTGCAACGAGAAGACCCTGAGAAAGGAGAAAACCCCCCTCCTTCCGAAACCGGCTCCACGGCTACCAGCAACAGGACAAGCGGCAACCAGGAACGATAGGTCCGTGGCACCCATACCTACGCCACGGAAATCAAATCAGCAGCAGCAGTGGAAGTATTAACAACAACAACAACAGCAATACCAAATGCAGCTGCAACAGAGACTCCAGTGCAAACATCACCAACAACAGCAAGTGAAAGAGTGGAGCTGATACCCCCTCCCCGACCTCACAGAATCAGACATGGAGTGTGAGGTGGGAGAGGGATGGCAAAAGGTCGTAAGAAGTCACAAACGCAGAAGCAGCGCATCGTCGCCTTTGAAAAGGGAGGAAGAAATGAAAAAAGGGTAAAGTCTACTGCAAAGAGACTCACAGCAGCAACACCACCAACACCATCACCACCCACACTAGCACCACCATCACCACCGGCGACAACCCCACCGCCAACAACAACAACACCTTCAACACCACCACCACAAGCACCAACATCGCAAACACAAGAAAAAAACACACACACCCAGCAAAAACGACAAGAAAATAGCAGAACCACATCCCACCCCCAGAAAAACAAATGCACGGCAATAAATACACACAACAAGAAACTAATGACTTACATAATTGAACACACAGACATTTCACAACACGAATACATAATAGCAGCACCAATCAAAACGCCAACTAACATAAGACTGCTAAAAATACCACAGAAACAATACACAAACATTAAAACGAAATTCCCCAACGCATTTGGTGATTTCAGAGACCTAGGAGGAACTATCAACCGAAGCGTATATTCGGACATACTCGTAGAAGAGCCGATGACCAGCCGAAGGGACGATTCAACGGTCCCTTCACCAGACGATCAAGAGAAAAGGGATGTAAAAACCATCCCTCCTCTTCGGAAAGTACGGTAAGTGATCTTTCCCATCTTTTCCACTCTATTTTAAACATGACCTCACTCAGAATAGGCAGCATAAATGCACGTGGCTTGGGGTCGTTATGGAAGCAGGGTCACCTGCTCAACGACGTCAGGTCACTAAACATAGATGTAGTGGCCATCAGCGAGACCAGAATCTCCGAAGCACGGGCCTTCGCACGGATCTTCGGCGGCTACGATGTGTACGCATCTCCCAGCCGTCCTGGATCGGGGGGAGGAGTTGCTGTGCTTTTTCGGAGAGGTTTGGATCTCGCCATACGGGCCATCTTCCTGGACCCAGAGGGTAGGTTGGTGGTGCTGGACGTGACCAGCGGAGACGGGCAAGCTTTGAGGCTAGTGGCCGTCTATGCCCGATAGGAGCAAGGCGGCCTGATTTCTTCCGGCGTCTGGAGACCTTTCTTGGAACGTCCCGCTCTTTAGTGTTAGTGGGCGACTGGAACGGGATCTTAGATGCACGCTGGGACTGTGTGGGATTAGCGGATAGGAGTGGAGGGTGCAAGAGCCTCACCAACCTGCTCAGGCGTTTTGAACTGTCTGACAGGTACCGATTGGATTTCCTGAATGTGCCAATGTGGACTTGGACAAATCGCGTAGGGTCATCCAGATCATATCTAGATAGAGTATTTTGTAGGGAAATAGATAGGTCTAGCATAGGCTGTCCACAATTCAAGATAGTCAGCTACACGGACCACAAATTCGTGATCTGTGTGCTTGACTTAGATAGGCTTCATAGACGAGGATCCGGCTACTGAAAGCTAAACGCGTCCTTACCAGCGCGCAAGGCCTACAGAGACCGGATTAGCGAACTAGTTAAGAGGGCGTTGACGGGGGCCATCGTCAACAACAAGTGGTGGTTTGCTCTGAAAAGAGCGATTAGAATAGAATCCATTAGGTTTAGTAAGGCTCTAGCAATAGAGAAAAATAGAGCAGAGGTAGAATTAGTTAGAAAATTAGACGAGGCGCTTAGTAAAGGCATCGCGACCGACGTGCTTGCGGCGAAATTGGTCCTTGACCAATTCTTCAATGCAAAGCACGAAGGCTGCGTTGTCAGAGCAAGGGTGCGTGCTCTCAGACACGAGGGGACGAGAAGCCGTTCAATGGGCCCGAGTGGCGGAGGCGCGTCGTGGCAACAAAGCCACGATCCGGTCTTTGGTGGACCACGGCGGGCGCATGCTACTCGATCCCGGGCAAATGTGTGAAGCTTTTCAGCGGACACTTCGCTCAGCTGTTCGTGGGTCAGCGGTGGGCCGGGTCGAGGGATGGACTTTAGTGTCTACCTCGACGGACTGCCGCGGCTCTCGGCCACTGAGGCGAAGTGTTGCGAAAAGCCGATAACAGCCGCCTGGTTTGGATGGTCTGCCCTATGAACTTTACGTACAGATACCAGACTTGTTCGGAGGCCTCTTGGCGGACGTCTACAGCAACTGGCAACAGAACGGGAGAATTCCCAGCTCTGTGAGCCAGCCGAGAAGCGGTGGCGCTGCTGAGAAAGGATCCGAACAAGGGGGATAAACTTAGATAATTTCAGGCCTATAACTCTGCTAAACACTGAGTTCAAGATTTTGGCCAATGTGTTAGCAAAGAGGTTGGCGCTTGTCGTTGGTGGTCTGGTGGGAGAGGCGCAGAGATGGGCCATTCCCGACAGATCCATCCACGACAACCTCCACCTCATGGGATACATCGTAGAGAGGGTAGATAGGGAATCTGGCACGGGTGGGTCCTTGATCAATTTAGATCAGTCGAAAGCTTTCGATTGGGTCGACCATCGTTACCTAGCGGCAGTCCTGAAGGCGGCTGGTTTTGGGTCCTTCTTCAGAGGCTGGATCGCTGCCATGCACAGCGACACCTGCTCTGTGGTGAGAGTGAACGCATCTCAACGTACACCCACTTACATCTCTCTCTCCACCCCTGGACCTTGTTACCCGGAGATTTACCCATTTGCCTTGTCGAGGCTTCCAAACGACTTAAAGTTATTTATATATATATATAATATATATATATATATATATATATATTATTTCCATCCAGCATGGCATAATAACACATATCAATATATACATACTCTCTGCATTTTAATTGAACCTTCGTCATTTCGATCAGCGATCACTTCGGTTCAGGGAAACTGTGTGTCTATGGGTGGGGTTAGTTTTGTGTGTATTAAGAATCTCATATACAACATATATATATATATATATTGGGTCGTCAATTACGAAATTTGTAGAAATTTGTTTTTTTTCTATAAATTTCATACTTGATGACACAATATATATATTATATATATATATATATATATATATATATATATATATATATATATATATATATAAGAGGGTGTTAAAGTTTGCTTGAAGCATTGTGAAATGTGTAAAATATGTAGTTTAGAAAGCCTGTTCCCCCCCTTTTGGAACTTTCCCCCGTTGATGGGCGTGAGCCCGAAATATTGGGATTAAATCTCCACTACGGTAACCCTTCTACCTTTGTTTTGTTTTCATTTTCGTTTCTCTCAATTTTCACTTCTTACCTGCATTGTTGTGGCTTTCCTAAACTACATATTTTATACATATATAATATATATATATATATATATATATATATATATATATATATATATATATATATATATATATATATATATATATATATATATATATATAGAGAGAGAGAGAGAGAGAGAGAGAGAGGGAGAGAGAGAGAGAGGTGGTTACACACCAGTTAGATTCACCATACCCAGAACAATTATTTCACCTTAGCGGATCCTTAGCTCGTATTGGACATGGTTATATAAATATGTATATATATGGTTTACGTCTTCGGTATTCGTTGTATTCAGCCAACTTCATTATAAGTTGCGCGAGTGATTCCATATGTAATCTCTAAAAGGAGTTAACATAACTTTCAGAACTCATGGATCAAATGTTCAAACAGATTATTGAGTCTCTCCGCCCCCGTCTCTCTCTAGTTTCTATCTCCCCTCTCACTTTTTCTCCCTCTCTCCCCTCACACTCTTTCTCCCTCTCTCCCCTCTTAGCCCGTTCTCACCCTTCCCCCTCTCCCTCTCCCGTTTCTCTCTTTCTCTCTCTCTTATCTTTCCTTTCTTCACCCACTGCTTCTGTTTCTCCCACCCTCGCTGCCGCTCTCTCTCCCACCACTTTCAGCCACTCTCTCCCGCATCACTTTCTGCCACCCTCTCTCCCAGCACTTTCAGCCACTCTCTTTCTCTCCCACCACTTTCGGCCACTCTCTCTCCACCACTTTCTGCCACTCTCTCTCTCTCTCTCTCTCTCTCTCTCTCTCTCTCTCTCTCTCTCTCTCTCTCTGTCTCTCTCTCTCTCTCTCTCTCTCTCTCTCTCTCTCTCTCTCTCATCCATAATCTACCCAGTAAAATGCGAAGGTCTCATCAAACTGTTTCCCATTGTTCATATCTTATGTCGATCTAATCCATATCATCTCTAGAGACCTATTCATTTTTCAGTGTCCTCTTATGTTCGACTTAGTGAGCCTGTCTCTCCTGTTCTCCATTCTGTACATAGATTTGTCCAACATTTATCATTTGTTCGTGCCTCCTGTACTTTTCCTTTTTTTTATTATGATTTATTTACACTTGTATAACAATTACAATTTACCAATCGTAGCCTTTCCATATCTGACGTGCCCAGTCATTGGAGTGTCACACTATCCTTTCTAACAGTAAGTAATTCCCACTTATTTATGTCCTCGAAGATACTGAGATAGAACATGCTGTTAAGTCTATCTCGGCCGAAATATTGTTAAACCATAAATTGTTTTGTCTGTTTCTTCCTCTTCATCCTTCGGTTGTAAATTGGAGAATGCTGTTAGACATGGAGTCATGCCGGGACACGTGTCCGCATCCGGCAAGATTTTGTTTCTTTTTCACCGTAGCAATGTGCGTTTCCTGCCTTCCAGCATATATATTAGATTGCTGCACTGCATGGCAAATATATTTGCCTTATACTCTCCGAAAATGTCATGATAAAGCTGAATCTCCTGGAGAAAAGCAATTCTATCAGCTTTCCCACAAATCTCAATCTATATAAGTCTCTAGAGATATCCTGTCTTTTTGTCCGGATACAATAACTGGATATTTTCCAGCGACATGACACAAATAATCCAATTGTTCCAGCACACATCCTTTATATGACAGCTTCGTATCACATAATTTATTACGCCAGGAAAAACATAATCTTCAGAAGGGAACTAATTTTAAAATATAATAGTAGGTATATTTTAATTAAATTAACAGCTAAACTTCTCAAACCAACCGTTTTGATAATAAATCGCTTGAAAGCGTCCAGCCTTTAAGATACATTCCTTAATACATTTATGTCGGAAACTTTAAGCTATATTCCGAAAACATTTCGGTAATTAAAAGTTATTTATTTAATAAATCGCTCACAACTCATGATCATTTTCAAAATTATTTCAAGATCATATGTGGTATAAATAGGGTTAATATCAAAGTGTACCTTGGAAGATATGTATCAGGAAATAAATTCCCTCAAATACTCAGCGATTCCATCAGTTATATCTAATAAAAGTGAATTATTGGAATGGAATGGATTTGAATGCTTTTCCACAAAATTTGCTGGCCTTGGGTCTACATTACAAATCAGTACGAAAGATTATATATAATAACGTACCTGTTTTTGTTATTTTTTTTAGTATCAATTTACGATGTGATTAGCTAGTGAGTGAAAAACTGAGAAATCGTT
>OZ024742.1:188041505-188056505 GCA_964016885.1 Eledone cirrhosa
TACATACATGCATACATATATACATGTACGTATGGATTCACCGAACATTTATTATAATGCTCGGTGTGTTTGTAAACAAACACCCGAATTAATTGTTTACAAACACACCGAACATTATAATAAACGTTCGGTGAATCCACATTTTTAAAGTAGTGAATATGTCACTTACTTCTTTTTTCGGCAAAAGAAGGGAGATAAGCTAAGTGAGTCTGTTTGACGCTGTTGGCGTTGCTCGGAGCAACGTACTCCTCGCCTTTGCCGAAAATTATAGAGGCTGGATTCTTATAGAATTCCAGTAATAATCAGGAGCTGATTATACAGAGCAATTGCTGGTCCAGCAAAAATTAATTAGGTATATATACATACATACATACATATACATACATACATACATACATATACATACACATACGCGGAGACACATATGTATGAATGTATGTATGTATGCGCGTATTAAATAAATCGTTTGACTTAAAACTCATGAGTAAATAATGAAATACGCGCAACCCAACACAAATTATCATAATTGTTTCTACATTAGTCATAAGGCCAGCTGTTTCGCTTCTATTGTTTGGGGTGGGGTGGGGGTGGGGGTTCGGAGGTCGATTACATCGTTCCCAGTGCGTGGCTAGTACTTTATCTTATCGTCCCCGTAAAGGTGAAATGCAACGTTGCCCTTGCCTTTCACGAATACTGAAGAAAATCGGATAAAGTATACCCCGAGATAGAAAAAATAAACAGAGGTGCTTAAAATCTTCTAAAATGACAGAATTGGTGGCCAGCGACGCTTTAGAGTAGATTAGACCTCAGGGGGATACTGGGGTGGTTCTCACCTCTGCCTCTCATTTTCCTTTCTCCTGGAGTACTTAATCCTATTTTGTCCACTATTATTTGTAATTATCGACTGTTGTTATAGTCATTTCTAATTTCCTATACCTAAATGTTAGTACACATGCTCTACATATATTTCTTTCTTTCCGCGTCGTATTTCTCAATAGAATATATTTCAGTCGTCACAACAAAAACCTTCACAGCGCTTTCATTCCACATTTTTCTTTTTTTCTTTTCAGAACAAATATGTTCCGTCACATTTTATTTTTAGAAACACTGTTCATTAGCTTGGCCTTTCTAGGTGTTGATGGGTCGTTAATATAATTGATGGAATTGTTCCCTTTAATCGACTGTTTTCCCCTTATATCTTTTTTTCTTTTGATATCAAAATAGAAATGAGCTATTTCGTGTTCAATACAATTTCTCCTTTCTATTTCGATATAAAATATTACATTATTTCAGCAAATTTCTTTTTAATGCCTCTTCAATTTATTTTGTCTTTGATGAGTTGAATTGTTTTTTCACCGTTGTGCTTGCAATACTTTTTTTTATAGTTATATTTGTTGCTTCAATGGAAGTTTTTCAGTATTAAATGTTAACTTGCACCTGGTCACGTTCACCATGTTTTTTGTCTTCCATTTATTTTTGTAGTGAGCAAAATAACGAAACAACAACAAACGAAACAAACTAAAAGTATCTATTGAATGATAATCTGAACTAGTGAGATTGACACAGTTTAGGATCAGTTATAAATTATGAAGATTATATAGAAAGATGTGTTACACGCAAATGCAGTTCTTGGAATCAAAGATTAGTCAGTTCTCGTTACTAAGGCGTGGTGAAGGGGAATCAATATATCAAAGTAGGACATTTTGTAGTTTATGTCAGATTGGTCCTACTCATGAGTATTTATGAAAAATACAGTTCAACTGTACTTCTGTAAAACAGAACACGTGGAGCATCATGATGCAGGTTGATAATGATGTGTATATATTCGTGATGCAGGTTCATTAATTTCATGAAATTGGTCTACAAACAAAATCCATTTCGACTGCAGTGCCTAAGAATGTTCCAGAAAAATTGAAGCCATTCAGATAACAGGATTATGTTGCCCTGCTAATTTCCCAGTATCGGACTAAATATAATGGTCAAGAAATTGTGATAATAGCCTCACTTGGGTGCTGATGTCTCCCGATCGTTATATTTAGTATGCCTGACTTATGCATGTATGTATGTTTTGGTTTTATAATTTCACAAATTGTTGTCAATAGAGAGGAGTCGGTTTCTAACATAGATACAAGACTCTTTCCTTGGAATTTACACATCAACTAGGTAGACATGTATGTATGTCTGCATGCATGTGTGTGCAGGTGTGGATATGTATGTTTTGAGTTGTATGTGTGCATATGCTTTGTATCTGTACAAGTGTATATGCAGTTATTAGATGCAGAAATTTTGGAATGTTTTACTTATTTTACTTACTGTTCCATTAAGGGATTATACTTGTAATTTCCTAACTAGTCGTGTTTGTATGTATGTGTGTATGTGTGTATGTATATATATATATATATATATGTATATGTGTGTGTGTATGTATATATATGTGTGTGTATACACAGACACACTCATATATATATATATATATATATATATATATATATATATACATGTATATGTATATGTGTCTATATTAAACACGCTTTTTTTAAATGCATTTTCTAGTGGTATTTATAGCATAGACATAGTGAAGAAGATGAAACCTAGTCAAAAGTTTCATCTTAAAGTAGTATAGTTTCGGCCAGACATGAGTCCTATAGAAATCCTATCTTCAAAACGAATACTTAAAGCAGAGGTCTCTTTCCTCAAGCCGACTGTTCTGTATATTTCAAGATCAGAGTGAATAACTTTTGTGTGGTATATAAATATATATAGATATATATCAGATTTGAACATAATTGTTTCTAATTTAGGCACAATGCCAGCAATTAGCCAGTGCATTACTGGTACTTTATTTTATCAACCCCGTAAGGATGAAAGGCAAAGTCAACCTCGGAGGGATTTGAACTCAGATCGTAAAGGGACGTAACTATGCTGGAAAGCATGCTGTCTGCCCCTCTAGCGGGAATCAAATTCGCATTGTCACTCTCGCTCTCACCATCTCTCAATTTATAAATTAATAGATATAGAAGCTCCTTTTAAAGCTAGTAATATCAAGCTGGATGCTTTGCCTGTGTCTGTCACTCTTTTTGTCAGCCTCTCTTTCTGTCTTTCGGTGAGACTGTTTGCCTGTTTTCAATACGCGTTACTTTCAACAGTATCTTAGAAACTTGTATAAGCGCCTGGAGATTTAGGTCACAACATAGAACCCGCTTACATATTGGAGATATGGTCAATATTGGGCTTTGAAAACTTAGGTAGTGCTTTTGTTCTGTGTATGAAATTAAATAAATAAATAACTAATGTATACACACTCACATACATCACATACATACACGTATACATGCATCACATACATATACACACACACACACATGATGGCTGCAAACAACTCTGCTAAGAGTATTGCAATCGCTTATCAGATTACAGAAGATGGTGCACTTTTAGGCTACGGCCAACCACACAAACCTGTAACAGATTCTGAACAAGCAATGCCTGTGTTTTGAAGGTTTTTTTAAGTGGGGAAAGGCCTTGCACTCAACCAAACCCACGCTCTGAGCATCTAAAAGAGTACCCAAAAAGGAGAAGTGGTCAACATCATCGGATATTCCGAAGCTACAGGTTTTTGTTTCAAAGTTTCACTCTGCTAGAAAGGTGTTGGGTCAACAACTGGGAGCCCTTCACTCCCAGATAAAAAACCCAGAAAAGTACTATTTGCCGGGTCTTGTATTTCATCCAAGCGTGTCCAAATATCACCCTCCTCACCAAGAAAACTTGGTGGGGTTGCCAGTTTAGTCGCCGACGACTCTACCATGAGACAGGTTGTACGGGGTTACATGTTACCAGTAGCACTCGAAAGTAACCTGTCATACACGCATACATTTATAGAGTTTTCCGAATGCCATCATGAAGACAGATCAGTTAAACAAAGTACTTAATTCGTTAGTAGACAAGATACATATTTTAATTATATACAATTGACTTCTACTGAACTACGAATTTGTCATGTGTTTGAAATCGTCCTGATGATTTCAAATGAAGGAAACTGCTAAACAATACATTTTTTAGGAAGTAAGTAAATAAATAGAAGACACCCACAATGTACTCACAAATGCACAGACATACACACACACAATGTACTCATAAACGCACACACATACACACACATATGTATATATATACATGCATGCATATATATACATATATATATAGTTAAATAAGATAACAAGGACGATTGGTTATTCCTTCGTTACTCTTATTGGTTGGTGACGGGCGTTTCGCCACTGACCAGCTCAAAGCCCGACACCAACCAATAATCGTAATGAAGGAGTAACCAATCGTCCTTGTTATCTTATTTAACTATAATACACTCTGTATAACTCTACACCTCGACACTGAAGTGATCCTAAACATCGAGTGCTCACCCGGGTGGACCTACTGTAACTCCAAGTTACACTCCCTGGATATATATATATATATATATATATATATATATATATATATATATACATATGCAAAAGTTATATTTACTTTGTTGGGATTCAACAAGCTTATAAGCGAACTTTCAACCCTCAACGTTGTTTTTCTACGGGTATGTCAATATTTATAAAACATATTTTGTATTTTATCTGATGAAAGCGCACCAAAATTGCCTTGGTTGCCCTTGAAATATATATAATAAAATAATTATGGTTTTATAAATATAGTTTGCATTTATTAATATATTGTATTAATAGGTATGCGTGCGAGTGTTTATGTATACATACATATAATATATTTTTCTATATAAATAATATATTTTAAAGAATGCCAGTGCATTCAAATCAAAATATCGTGTTGTCTTTATTCCACCAGTGTTAGTAGTATAATATCAATATGTTAGTGGAATAAAGACGCTGACCTATTTCTCTATCTTTGTACATCTAATATGCACAATCGTTCTGCTTTTCTTTTTATTTAGGCAATTACCCAAATGGTTCAGACTTGCCAGCATTTACAAAGCCGGCGAATATACATTAATGTTTATGATACCGCTATTGAGTTGACAACTTGATGCCTTGCAAGTATCTTCTATGCTGCACAAACGTATCGTTAGACATTCTCATTGTTATTATTGTTATTGTTATTATCATTACTGAGTTCTGGTTTGATTGATTTTTTCCCCTCTTCAACGTTCGAGTAATTTCTGCTAGCAAAATGTGATCGCTTCACGCTCTTTCACAAACTTCTGTTTGCGTATGTGTTCGTGTTGTAATTGATTTTCTTGATCGAACTGTCGACTCTAGTGATGTATATATATATGTTGTGTTGGCATCGTGGTCGTTTTTGATATCATCGTTGTTGTTGTTGCATTTTATACGTTCACGAATATAGACATCATAATGTATTGGGCCATTTCTCTTTAGTATAAAAGAAAGCCTGATTGATGTTTGCTATGTACGATTACGATGTAATTCTATATCAAATGGACTCATTATTGTTCAGTCCGGGTCTGTGTTTCACCACCAACATAGTCCTATAATGAGAGGCTAGGGGAAGGTTTGAATTCGATTTTTTTTTAAATGGAAACATTGTTGGCTACTTAGCTGAATAACATCATTTACTTAAATAAATTGAAGTTATTTGCTCATATTTTTCACGAATGAATATCAATTCCACCAGAAATAAATTATTCAGCTAAGTGAGAAATTTGTAAAGGAAATGTAAAAACTACGTAACAACACATAAACCCTGAATTGTCGTATGGAAAGAGAAATAAATCTATTGACAAAAAGACATAAAGCGAAAACAAAAACATTGCAAAACCGACACTGCGATCGTAAAAAATATAAAAAAATATTTTCGTTCGTCTTTCTTTTGTTGATACTAGCTCTCGGTCGAAACTCTTGGTCGAAACTCTCGGTCGAAACTCCCGGTTCGATGGCGTGAATCGACTGAGAGAAGAAGCCTGCCTCCTGGACAAGACGCCAGTCAATCGTAGGGTTAAACCCCCAGCTATTGCTGGTATTCATTTTCACCTGAGTATACTGGAGCAACGTGAAAGAAGAGTTTTGCTCAAGAACACTACACGCAACCCATGAATCGAATCCACAACGTTATGATCGTAAGTACAACACTCTTACCACTAAGCCACTTGCCTTCACACACACGCACACACACACAGACACACACACACACATATATATATATATATATATATATATATATATACACATGTGTGTGTGTGTTTGTGCATGTGTGCGTGCGTGCGTGTGTTCCCAAAGAGTATCAGGTGTATATATAAGCATAAATATTTTATATAGAAATTACTTTCACATTATTAGAACTGTTTCATTCGTATGAATTTATGAGGAATGTCCTGTTGATTTCATACGAAATCAACAGTGTTAGTCCTTTCAAATATATATATATATATACAGTATAGGTGATTGTATTAGAAAAAGTCGAGTCCCACCGTCAGGCCCCGATTTTTTTCGGATTATAAGACGCACCGAAATATAGGACCCATCCTAAATTTAATAGGAAAAACAAAATTAACAATATTAACGCTATTAAAATGTTAATCATTTTCAAATCATATAAAATCATGACTACTGTCATCCATATTGATTTTCTGACTGTCACCCTCATCTAGTTCCTGAAATTCATCATTTCCTCGCATTCCTTGGGGGTCATCGCTCTTTTCAACATCAAACTTTTTCCAATGACATGTGTTTGGATTCTTGCTGAGAATTCACAATTACCGGGACAAGAAATGTAAGGCAACCCATCAGACGCTTTACCTATTGCAACAAGACAGTGTGTTGTACCTTGGCACTTATTAACCCTTAAATTATGAGATCTATGAAAAGTAAAGATGGGTTTCAGGGATTTGAATACAAAAATGTGCACTGCCAGAACATGTGTCACAAAGCATCTTTATCCGACGCTCTGTCGAATCGATTAATTCGTTGCCGATGTGCAGGATATACATCATGGCAGTAAAAACAAAACAAGACAAAGCAGTGATACACTGGTGGGACTGGGAAAAAATAGACATTTAAATGAACGAAAACAGAGGAAAAAATGTGTGTTAAAAACCAACAGAGAAGATAAAAATATTACAGATATCGATGCATTTACAACTACAAAAAGAAAGAAAAAAGCAATGATATATACAATGAGAATATGAAATTGTAGTAAAAGTATCTTTCTTGTTGTTTAGCATTAATTCCACCTTCAACGGACAACTTGCAAGCCATTAACAGGTTATGTTTTAAAATATCCATTGTTCCTAATGTTTTCAATATATAAGTGGTAGCGTATGATTTAATGAAGATTGAATTTCTATTCCTCAGAGTTCAAACAATCACATAGTCTCTACGCTGCAGCATTAACATAAAGTAATATTGTGTCGTCCGAAGAATATAACAAAAATAGACTTAAACGAAAGATACTGAAACAAAATGGAATAACAGATTTAATAATGGGAATATGTGAGAAGGGGTGACAGCAAACATAAGCCAAAGCTGATATTTAAGCAATATGTTGGAAAGCAGAAGATAAAATGAAAAGCCTCTAAATATTACTAAGTGAATGATATGTTATGTATAGCTGCACTAGAGCCTTCTGTGTTAAATTCTGTAGATGACACTGCGCGGAAGGCTGTCAGATGGACATGACATGGGATTTGATTGGATTGTCCAAACTTCCTACATCAAGAGGATTACCTTCAAGCCATCCTAGTATCTTATAACATAGCTCACTCATTAGGTAGTCCATTGCTTGAACAATTGGAAGAAAACTTTGTCGAAAATGTCAATAACATAATCATCATCATCACCTCAACCACCATAACCATCATAATCATTATATATTTATGTATATACATATATATTTATAAATATATATATATATATATATATATATATATATATATATATATATATATATATATATATATATATATATATATATATATATATATACACATATATATATATATATATATATATATATATATATATATATATATCGAAAAATGTCAGGTCCCCGATGGCTGAGCTACAGCCGTCTCGACAACTATATCGAAAGAGTTCGGATCTAGCTGTAGGGTTCCTGACAATTTTCCTATTACCCACTTTACTACTCTAAGTATCGAGTACTCAGGTGCGTTATGGTCCAACTGGTTCCTTACCACACTTTCTTTGTTATATATATATATACGTTTGAAGTTAGAAGGCCAGAATAATGCAAGTTTGGAGATAGATTATAAATGTAAAAGACAGCGTGACAATTAGTCTTTTACCTTAATTTATTCGTATATCCTGATATTTCGATATAATGTCTCTTCCTCTGAGGAAAGTAAAAGGGTTAATCCAGTGTTCGAACACAGGATTAATCCCTTTACTTTCCTCAGACGAAGAGATATTATCTCGAAATTTCAGGATATACGAATAAATTAAGGTAATATATTAATTGTCAGCGCTGTCTTTTACATTTATAATCTATCTCCAAACGAGCATTGTTCTGGGCTTCTAACTTCAAACGTTTATACCGCACAGCACAATACTTCGAATAAACTACCAACTCCTTCTTTTATATTTATATATATATATTTATTGTTCGGATCAAGCTCTCGAAACGGCCGCAGCTCAGCCGTCGAGGTCCTGAGTCTTTTCCTATATATATATATATATATATATATATGAATTCATGCACACATACCTACACACCCACTCACACCGACACATACACATGCATATATATATATATATATATATATATATATATATATATATATATAGGAACGAGTAGGACCCCGGGGTCCTACTCGCTCCTATTACCCACTCTACTACCCTAAGTATTGAGTACTTTGGTGCGTTATGGTCCACCTGGATCCTTACCACATTTCTTTCGTTATATGTATAGATCAGAGCAAACAACACGGACACTCTATCTCAAAATTATTTTTGAAAAGCATTTAGAAATGCGCAACCGGTAAAAACTTAAAAACTTAAAACCACAACTGAATACTAACCCATACAATCACTAATACTCTTTTATTCCTAAGTAAACCACTTTTCAACTGTGAACAATTTGTCAGCATTTTCTATTCCGTTTACCAATATATATATATATATATATATATATATATATATATATATAAATGCAGTGTATCCCCAAAAATTGTATACATCATTCTAATAGATATTGCCTCTACAGGTAATCAAAGTGTGTATAGATTATTTTGGGACAACCTGTATATTTTCATTTGCATGTATTAGGAAAGAGAGGGTGGAAGAAAGAGCAACATTGTTGCATAAAGATGAAATAAGCCAGGTTTACCTCAAATGTGTCCAGACATATAATGCCAAACTTGCAACACGTCATCAAAAACAATTGTACCTCAATATTCTCAGTGAAAACTGTTTTGGTTATTTAATAAAGAAGTGAATACTTAAATATTTCCTATCGTTATATAAATGTATATTAATAAATTAGAATATATAAATAGCTTTCATTAATCTCAGTGGAAAATATCTCAAAATCCCATATGCACTTTTCATTCTTCTTCTTCTTGCTCTTGCTCGACGAGCCCAGGGATATCCTAAGCCAGTGATCCCAAAAGCTTAGTCGTGCGTAGAGCCGACCATGTCGTAGAGCGCCCTCCATCGCTGGCCGTCCCGTGTCAGTTCTTCTTCAACCTCCAAGGTGATATCAAGCCTACAGAGATCTTCTTGATGACATCCAGCTATTTGGTGCGTGGTCTGGAGGGTGGCCTCGATCAGCCTGCAGCCGCTGAGTCGAACGAGAGTAGGACCTTGGGAGGATTATCCGGTGTAAAGCGGATTATATATCCGTAGCAGCCCATGCACCACGGACATAAAACATCGTTAGGTAGGATAATTATAGAGACTGAAGATGGACTAATTGAAACGTATTAAACAATGGTTCAATATGATAGTATGATGGAAGAATACATTACCATATTTCCTTTCGATAAGGCGATGACTTGATATGTATATATAAGTATATGTATATTTATTCATTCTTGCTGAATTAAAACTTACAAGACGAAATGTAACCCAGTAATGAGTTTTTGCATGTGTTAGTGATAGTTTTCAAGCAGCCAAGTAAGCTAACAAGAGTTGTCATTAGCTTTAGTAAAATCTTCAAAGAAAACGAAAGATAATTAGAATGTGGAAACGATGCTGGATTTTAGAAGTTGACGCCATTATACGTGAGACTGATTAAGTGTTGTGAATGCAAAACGATGAGATGACAAGATATCGTTTTGAGGGTTTGTGTTACAGTTTGTAAAGACGATAGAGTGCGGCAGATAACGGAAAGAGTGAAGGAAAAACAGGCAAATCTAGAAGGAAGCAGATTCAGGTAGAAGAGAAATAAAAGATGTGGGAGGGTGTGATAAAATGAAGATAAAAGGAAAATATTAAAGATTGAAATAGGCATTTTATACACACACACATATGTGTCTATATATATATATATATATATATATATATATATATATATATAATGTATATTGATATATATATATATTGATATATCGATAGTTTTATGTTGATAGAGAACGAAATTGGATCAAAAATGCGAAACAGAGACCGATACAAACAAACGGTAAAGATACGAAAGATATAAGAAAGTGAAAAGGAAATAACATTGGCTGAGATAAAAACAATCCACACTCACTTTCAGTTACATACAATGATATCATGAAATTGAATTGAATATGAAATAACAATTTTTCAGTATTATTATTATTATTACTCCAAGAATATTCAGATAACTGCAATAGCATTAGGCATTAGATCATCCCACAAGATATTGGTTACAAATGCTTCCATACCTTTACGGAACATTCCAGATTTAAAGCCAACTGTTACTTAAAACATGCTCTATATTATTAAGCCACAGATTATACTAGTCAGGAAATTTCAAAATGTATAGCTTGTTGGATGATGTAAAATTTTATATAAATCAACATTTTTTGAAATTTTGTTTCATACAATTCATGTAGGCATAGCTGTGTGGATAAGGATTTCGTTTTACAAATATAAGATTTTAGGTTCAATACCTCTGCGTTGTATCTCTTGTTAAGCAATGCCTAGTGATGTTTGTTGCATGCATGTTTATGCCTGTGTTTGTTTATGTATCATAACTTAATTGTTGGAGAAAAAGACAGCTGTAATATATAGCACCAGACATCGAAGACAATTAATACTAAGGGTGATATAATTGAATAAATCCCTTCAAGGCGGTTCTTCAGCATAACTGCTGTCTAATGATTAAAATCAGATAATAGATTAAACGTGTAAATCAAATTTACACAGGAAGCAACGCTGAGATTTCGATTGAGCGTCGTATTAAAATGATCAGTTCCGGCTGTCATCCCCGTAGGTTCAAACCCACTGGAGTCAACTTTGTCATTTATCCTTTCGAGGTATATAGATAATATGCAACTCCATGCTGGAGATTGGCAGAGCTGTGAGAGCGTCGGACATAATACCTTGCGTTATTTTTTTCACCCTTTTCAATTGTGGCGTTAAGCAGTATCAGCAATTAGATTTCGATTGGAAAAATATTCGTCGTGTTTATATGTCTGCATGGGTTGGACTAATTTGGAAATGTAGTGTCTTGCTTAAGGTTACAAAACACTCACGCTATATGATCCTCAGCCTAACACCCTTATCTCTAGAACACGCACGTTCAGGCATGGACAATTAGGACAGGAATATGGTAGCTTTTTTTTCGGAAATGTTTATTTTTAATATAAGGAAAAATGAAGTTTCTCAAACATAATCATTGCAACTATTTTTATTCAATCAATATTGCCTAATTTCATTAATTCTGGATGCTTATCAAAAAGAAATATATTTAAATTACGATCTAAGAGTCTATTTTCCACGCTGTCTCTCTCCAAAAGGTTCTGTCAGCTTGTGGTTATTTCCAGTACACTATGTCTACAGAATTCCCAATTATTCTATCCTTATATCAAACACCCACACTGTGGTTTTATCTTTTAACATTTTATTGTGCTTCGCACGTGTCTCCGCCCTCCAGCTATTTCCAGTTTTTCAACTTTTTATGCGTAAATATTTCAAAGATAAAATACAAATAACTAAAAAATCAAAAATAAATGAGATGAGTTAGTTGTAGTACAACATACAATACAAATCTAAATATTTTAATATATATATATATATTGTATGTTGTACTACAACTAACTCATTTCATTGATTTTTGATTTAGTTATTTGTTTATCCCTGTCTCTCTCTCTCTCTATATATATATATATAGAGAGAGAGAGAGATAGGTAGATATATTGATATATATGCACATACAGAGAGATAGCTAGATATATAGATAGATAGATAGATAGATAGATAGATAGAGGAAGAGAGAGAGAGAGAGAGAGTTAGTTTCACAACAAATTAACAAACCAATCATTAGGACACGTGTTAGACTCGAAGGTTTCTTTAACTAGTGTATGGTGATAGCGAGAACGGAAGCATTATATATCAAGAACAAAGCGAAGTTTTACATTAAGGTTTTTATTGATAATGCACAGTTACAACCGTTTCACAGATGCGTGGTTCATAATACATGTAAATGCTGTAGAGGAGTGGATATATACTATAAACCAAGAATCTACAAAACCAATTAAATATATATATATATATATAAATATATATATATATTAATATATATATATATATATATATATATATATATATATATATATATATATATATATATATATATATATATATATATGGTTAAAAGAATAGAGGTGTAACACACAAGTTATTATATATTGGTAAACGGAATAGAAAATGCTAACAAATTGTTCACAGTTGAATAATAATTTAATTAGGAATAAAAGAGTATTAATAATTGTATAGGTTAGTATTCAGTTGTGGTTTTAAGTTTTTAAGTTTTTACCGGTTGCGCATTTCTAAATGCTTTTCAAAAATGATTTTGAGATAGAGTGTCCGTGTTGTTTGCTCTGATATATAGATATATATATATATATGTATATATATGAGGAAGTTATAGTTCACTTGAAGCATTGTGTAATGAGGTATAAACGTTTGTATATGTCTAATTAAGCCAAAACAATGCAGGTATGGACATAGAATAAAGAATGCAAATGCAAAAGATATTGTTGACAATTAGGCTTTTACCTTCGATTTATTTAAATGTCCTTAATTTTCGAGATAATATCTCTTCTTCGGAGGGAAGTAAAGCGGTTAAACTAGTGTTCTAATTAGCTTGCCAAGTCATGCTGACAGGAAATGGTATACAATTTCCTGTCAGCATAACTTGGCAAGCTATTTAGAACACTGGTTTAACAGCTTTACTTCCCTCCGAAGAAGAGATATTATCTCGAAAATTAAGGACATTTAAATAAATCTAAGGTAAAAGACTAATTGTCAACAATATCTTTTGCATTTGCATTCTTTATTCTATGTCCATACCTGCATTGTCTTGGCTTTATTATACATATAGAAACGTTTATATATATATATATATATATATATATATATATATATATATATATACATATGTATATATATAAATTATATTAGAAAATGGAAAATATCTTTACAAAACCATATTTAAATTATTATATGTATTTCAAGGGTACTAACATTTAAGTAAGCTTTCGTCAGATAAAATAATATATTTGGTGTTAAGATAGTAACATATCTTCAGGTGAACTTAATGGTATAAGCTCATTATATTTTATCTGACGAGTGCGTGCTTAAATGTTAGTATCCTTGAAATACGTATAATAAAATAAATATGGTTTTGTAAAGATATTTTCTATTTATTAATATTGTTAATATTAATGATACTCTAGATAATACTGTAGAGAGCTTCTTATCTGCTGTAAAATAAACCTTGTTGAATAATCAACAAATCATATAACACATTGTTTATATATATATATATATATATATATATATATATATATATATATATATATATATATATATATATATATATATATATATATATATATATATATATATATATATATTTACTTACACATCGTGTGGTGTAGTTTGGTAAAGAATATAGTGGGCTTGGGGAGCATTGAAACTGTCGAAATGATTTAGTGTGATATACGTACAATTGTTTCGCTAGACATCTGAACTTTCGATGTAGCCAGATTCTAGTTCCTCAGTCTTCATTGTCCGCGACTTTTAGTGTAATACACACGCACAAATGCACACAATATATATATATATATATATATATATATATATATATATATATATATATATATATATATATATATATATATATATATAATCAAGGTTTAGCAAATAAGAAAAAGTTTAAAAATAAATGTTAAAAGGTTCGCTGTACCTGCTGTAATTACCCTTACCGTGCGGTTTCAAGTCTCTAAATAGATGGATAATCCATGAGGAAATGCCTTGAAAAGGAACATATTCCTCAGAGGGTTTTTTCGCTCGGAGAATATAAAATTCCCGAGTCCAAATCACGAACTGGCGCCATTCAAAATTGTTTCCGAGATGAGAGTGTATGATGAAGAAGCAATTATGTCTAGTGCCGCGTATAAAGATAGAAGGCAGAGGCGCGAAGGTCAATATACTGCCACTAGAAATAGCAGCAGTTAAAACGACCAAAATGTTATCTCGACCAGGGGAGGTAATGATAATATAGTATGTCTCCCTACATGCAAAATACATATAGGGACACATGTATTATTCAACATATATATATTGTAGAATTTTCTTTCGGAATGTTTTTGACTATTGTTTCATGTAAACAAACATTTGTCTCCTTCTGACGTCACCAGCCCTGTTTTTCCACATGTACGTTTATTTTAATAACCACGCATGGTATTAAACTAGCCTGCTTTTAAATTCCCTTTATGGCATATTACCAGTGAGAGCTTGGTTACCATGTTGAGCTCTGCTGATGAACGAAATCCAACCTTGACCCACTGAAATTTTCGTGAAATAGTCTTTCCAAGAC
>OZ024742.1:188061505-188081505 GCA_964016885.1 Eledone cirrhosa
TAAACCAGACCAGAGATCCTACAACTTGGAAGGAAACCCGTAGAAGGCTTTGTTAGCCTCAAGCAGCGCACAAGGGATGGTGAGGTAGTGTGTCTACCCACAGATAAGTCAGGTAGGATGTCGATAGATAACATACCGAACTACATCAAGGCTATGTAACCTCACATCACCAACACGAGCGAAATTACACAACGATATTAATATAATTATAAGGAGACCCCCACAAGAGAGTACTAACAAGTATGATTTAGAATGTAGCACAATGGAAAGCATCCAGCAGATAGCTAACTCCATACACCAGAGTATAACTGTAAATATCGACTACCCTTCGAAACACCCTAACAGTAGATTACCTGTATTAGACACGAAATTCTGGATTAACACTATAGACGAGAGGGCCCAAATTCCTCACTCACACTACAATAAACCTATGGCCTCCAAATACCTGATACTCAAAATCTCAGCAATGTCCAGTAATGCTAAGTTTAATATTCTGATCGCAGACTTGGTAAGAGTGATGAAGAACGTGTCCCGCATGTGCGACCCAAAAGAAATGGAAAAACACATCCCACACTTCATCAACCGCATGCAGTTCTCTAGCTACAACCAAAGAGACAGAATCAGAGTATACAAAGGGGCCACGGAGAAGTATACGACCCTCATTGAGATGGACAAGAAAGGAATTTGCCCATTATAAAGGAGCAAATCATGGAATAGCTTAGATAGGACCAAACATAAGATACGGAAAGCCACCTCATGGTACGACAACCAGAGATAGCAGAGAGTGAAGTTCGTGGACGCTACCTCTGGAGGGAAATTAGCTAACCAGTGTAGAAAGGCCCTGAGAAAGACCTACTTAAATATTAAAGTGGTAGAAAAGCCAGGAACTACCATCAAATCCCTGATCAGCAAAACATACCCTTTCAAGAAAACCCACTGTACTAATACGAAATGTGTTATATGTAAAGTAAACCCTCAAATAAACTGTAAAACTAGAAATGTAGTATATAGCATAAGATGTACTGAAGGACAATGAAGAGATAAGAATATAGTGTACATAGGTGAGACAGTTCGTAGTATAGGAGAACGGATAAATGAACACTGGCGAGAGCTTCAAGATAGTAAAGAATCATCTGTACTCCACCAAAATGCTGAAATACAACATAAGGGTAAAGTAGGGTACATAGAAATAAAAATAGAATCTACACACAGAAAAGACGCAATGTTTATACAAATCACAGAGGCAATAAATATAAATGAACTCCAACCAAAATTAAATAGAAAATATGAATGGATCAGCAACATCACAACTTACAATTAAGGACAAAACGAAAACACACACATAGAACAAACAACCAACCAGTAACATGTAAATAAACAAATAAATAAACAAATATAAACACTCACGGACACCCGGAGGTAACATATGCGCAAAATAAGCACACAACACACACAAAAACAAGATGGCGTAGGACAGAACAAAGGAGAGGCACAAAAACAAAGAAAATAATCCCCAGATACTGAAGAGGTCACAGAATGTGTGACGAAAGAATTTTGACAATATCTGAACAATCGTCGGGTTGTGGAACCAACCAACCAACTGGAAATGTATAAATTCCTAAATTTATAAATTTAATTTATAATTAATTGAAGTGAAAGCATGTGGTGCGTGTGTTTCTTATTGGCAACATGACCCTCCCAAAGCATAACAATATATATATATATATATATAATGTATAATAAACAATACAATATAATTACCTCATTACCAGAGGTTTCCCGAATAAGACGAATACAAGAAATGTCCTCATTCGTTCGTCAGACAAGGCAATTTAAAACATAAATGAAATATTTGAAAAAATCTCCTCAAGAAAGGCAAAAGTTTAACGGGCAAAAAAAAAAATAAAATATATATATGTATATATATATATATATATATATATATATATATATATATATAAATAAAAGTAATGCAAGAGATATATAAAAATAAAATAAGGAAATATAGTAAGTGTATAGATGTGTGTATATGCACCTACAAATGTACATATGTGTGTATGTACAAGTGCATGTGTATAGTGAAAAAATGTGTGCGTAAGTACATACATGAGGGCAAGCATATCAGTGTATGTGTGACCACAAATACGTATATAATATATGTTGAAAAAAGAAATTGTAAGATAATAGAGTTAACGTACATACAGACTCAGCGACTAAGGATTGAAATATATACACATACAAGTATGAAAGCAAGCATGTAAACACACACACACGCGCAACCACATACGTGCAAGTGATATATAGATGGAAGGGAGTGTATCAGTCAAAGCAGTGTCAGGCTGAAGGTCGACACATATATGAAAAATATAAAAACAGAAGAGATAAAGCTGACAGAGCTCTGTTTCGCACTTGTTGGTGCTTATCAAACGCCTGTTTGCTGAAAATTATGAATGTTTGATTCTTATAGAATTCTAGTAATAATCAGAAACTGCTTATACAGAGGAGTGGCCCTGTTTGCTGAAAATTAAAGTAAGTGAGACTGTCACTACTCTAAAGCAATAGCGAAAGGTCTTCGAAATGCTTTTAACTAAGGATACAGTTTATTGCAAAATACACTATATATACATATATATGATATATATGATATATATATATATATATATATATAGACAGGGGGGAAGAAAAAATGGCTTCACTTGTGCTTTCAACAAATTTATTTTCTTCACAAAATCCAAAAATAATTTTTTTCCGGATTAGAAAAAAAAAAAAAATAAAAATGTTATTTTATTTTTTATTTTTTTATTTTATAAATTGAGTACACATTGAGTACACTTAATTAAAAGCATTTCGAAGACCTTTCGCTATTGCTTTAGAGTAGTGACAGTCTCACTTACTTTAATTTTCAGCAAACAGGGCCACCGCTTTGTATAATCAGTTCCTGATTATTACTAGAACTCTAAAAGAATCAAACATTCATGATTTTCAGCAAACAGGTGGAGTACTTAGCTTTGATAAGTACCAAATAGTACGAAACGGAGCTCTGTCAGCTTTATCTCCACTGTTTGCTGACAATTAAAGTAAGTGATACTGTCACTACTCTAAAACAATAGCGTAAGGTCTTCGAAATGTTTTTAATGAAGCATACAGTTTATTACAAATTACACTATATATACATTCATATATATATAGCTATTTCAGAGCACCAATTCTAATTTTCAATTTCTGCTTGACCGGCAACAGCTCTGTATAATCAGTTCCTGATTATTACTAGAATGTTATAAGAATCAAACATTCATGATTTTAAGCAAACAGGCGGAGTAGTTAGCTTTGATAAGCACCAAACAAGTGCGAAACAGAGCTCCGTCAGCTTTATCTCCCCTGTTTGCTGAAAATTAAAGTAAGTGAGATTGTCACTACTTTAAAACAATAGCGTAAGGTCTTCGAAATGCTTTTAATTAAGCATACAGTGTATTGCAAAATACACTGTATATACATTCATATATATATATCGCTATTTTAGATACACAAATTCTAATTTTATATATATATCTATATCATATATATCATATATATCATAAATATATATATATATCATATATATATCATATATTTATATATATATATCATATATATGATATATATATATATATCATATATATCATATATATATATATATCATATATATATATTATATATATATATGTCATATATGAATGTATATATAGTGTATTTTGCAATACACTGTATGCTTAAGTAAAAGCATTTTGAAGACCTTACGCTATTGTTTTAAAGTAGTGACAATGTCACTTACTTCAATTGTATTGCAAATTACACTATATATACATTCATATATATATATCGCTATTTCAGAGCACCAATTATTATTTTCAATTTCTGTATAATCAGTTCCTGATTATTACTGGAATTCTATAAGAATCCAACATTCACAATTTTCAGCAAACAGGAGGAGTGGTGAGCTTTTATGAGTACCAACAAGTACGAAACAGCTCTGTCAGCTTATCTCCCCTGTTCGCTGAAAATTGAAGTAAGTGACATTGTCACTACTCTAAAACAATAGCGTAAGGTCTTCGAAATGCTTTTAATTAAGCATACAGTGTATTGCAAAGTACACTATATGTACATTCCTATTCAGATCGAACAGCAGAGGTCCGACGAGACTTTGATTCTAGAATCAGGCCAGATCGATACAGATCCAACCATGAGTTGATCAATAGCGAAACGCACGTCACCACTCAATAAACGTAATAAAGGCTTAACAAATCGTCCTTGTATTATTATATTATTATATTAAACTCTGTCTAGCTCTACACCTCACCACTGACGTGACCCTAATCATCGAGTGTTCACCTTCGGTAACCTCACTTTACACTCCCTGGATATATATATATAATGTATGTGTATCCCTATGTTTTTTACACTGTCGCATTCACACCACTACACACACGAATCTGTGTAAAATTACTGGCCAGCAAAATATTAATTACGTTTGTTGCTCCGTTGGAGGTAGTTCGAAAGTAAATCAACAGGAGATATATATGTTCTAGTTCCGGTCTTTTGTAACAGATTGTGCTGCTTAGCACGCATAGTGCAAGTTTACCAGTAAGGCAATAGTTCGAATTATCTAATAAAATCTATATATAATTAGGTCAGTGATCGATCGGTCCGGCTAGTAAGTCGGAAGTAGAATACGATGTGAATGTGAACCATTTTTGATGTATAGACGCCGGTTTAAAGAGAACGGAAAGTTCAACGTCGTTTATATAGATACGTAGGTAGGTATCGGTGTAATGAGACGAACACTATTGGGTATAGAGGAAGAAGAATGTACTTCTAATGACAGACTGGATTTCATTTGAACTGACAACAAATTACGACGTATATAAATTTCAATTTGAAGTAGATTTTACTAAGGGTTCAATAGTAATTGCATTTATTGTTTATTGTTGTCCATACTATATTTAGAATTGCGTTCTTTGGGCAGGAACGGCTGAATGGTTAAGGAGTTCATTGGCAATGATGATATTCGTTATTTGGTATATGTATGTTTTGTGAACGCAAGATGGCCGAATGCCTAATATGTTGGCTTCGTAATCATGAGGTCTTGAGTTTGATTCCATTGCATGTCATGAAACATAAGCTCCCGTCAATTGATAATAACCCTCGATTGATTATATTGGTAATTAAAATAATTGTTTCTACTTTTGGCACAATGCCAGCAATTATCCAGTATACTTTATTTTATCGAACCCGAAAGGATGAAAGGCAAAGTTAACCTCGGCGGAATTTGAACTCAGACCCTAAAGGGAGGTATCTATGCTAGAAAGCATGGCGTCCAACCCTCTACCAGAATAATGAGAATACGTGTGACGGCATGTCATGCTCTATCTCCAAGTGAATTATCTTAATAGTAGGCATTGTTGTGAGATACTCAGCAACATGCAACTTAATTACACGACCGGGCTCTCCCATTGCTTGGACAACTGACATACTCGTCGTCGGAACCGATGGAGTTCCAACAATAACAATAAATGATTGTTTCTACTTTTGGCACAAGGCCAGCAATTACCTCAGTGTATTACTGGTCCTCTATTGTATCGACCCCGTAAGGATGAAAGGCAAAGTTAACTTCGGATTTGAACTAAGACCGTAAAGTGGCGTAACTCTATGCTATAAAGCATGGCGTCCGACCCTCTACCGATACTGCCAATCCATATAAATCTCTATATATAAAAATGAGGATATCTGTGTGTGTGTGTGTGTGTGTGTGTGTGTGTGTGTGTGTGTGTGACTTTGAATCCCTAAAACTCGAGAAGTACCCAACCGATATTTTTCAAATTTTACATATGTATTACTTATATTTCAGGGAGATTTATGCACATACAAAATTCAACTTTTTGATAACCTAGAGCTCGCATAAGCTGAAAAACTGCGTTTTTTTCTGATTTTAGGGTTATTTTATGCGTTACGTCAGACCGATTTCCTTGAAATTGTAACTATGTATTAGTCAGTCTCTTCTTCATACCGTTAGCAAAGAAATTCCATTTCTTATGAAGAAATTCCATTTCTTATGAATTATTTATATATAAATTTAAGACTTTAACACAGATGTAACGATTGTTACATAAATGAGCTATGTTGATGGGGAAAGAAGATGAATAGGCAGGTCTATACTTGAGAAGATTGATCACCTTGTATATAATGACGCAAGAATCCAGAGGGAGTTTGACACACAATGAATAAGGCAACATTCATATATTTGTGACACTTAAAGCACTAAACAGCATGCAACATTTTTATCAAGATCCAAAATAGACGAATATGTGAGCCCTTAGAATTTGAGTTTTCGTATTATGAAATACAGAGTAGAAAAATAACATATTTTCGAGAACGTGATATCGAAGAGTATTAAAAGTCCCCAGTATGAGATAACGCCCAACTGATGACAACAATGAGGAGGTGAAGGACCTAGGACATTACAATCACGACAGGGCTAAACAATGTCTGGCAGACTCAACTATCATTCTGTTGAGAGTATATCTCTGCAAGCATTTGGTGTGATATATGAAACATAACCTGTTATTAAAGAAGTTTCCCTATGTACATGCTTCATGCATCGTTGATACATAGACCAAGAGTAGGTAAAGAAATAGAATGGAGGATATACTGGTCATTTGTTACCGAATAGGCAGGAGTAGCCATGAGTCATATGGTCATGTGAAGAAGAGAAGATGGAGAGAAGGTAAAGATTAGAGATTAGAGTGTGTTGGGTCAATAGGGTAATACAGAAGCATTGAATAAAACAGAAAATGGTATCTGTTTGTGCATACACCCAGAAACACATACACATAATATATAAATATGTCACCATATATGTATATATATATATATATATATATCTATATATATATATATATATGCGTATCTATGTATGCATATACATATATATGATGTACAAATATGTCACTAGATACGTATGTAGATATGTGTGTATTAATAAATGCATGTGTTTGCATATATATATATATATATATAGATAAATAGATAGATAGAGAGAGAGAGAGAGAGAGAGAGAGAGAGAGAGAGAGAGAGAGAGAGAGAGAGAGAGAGAGAGAGAGAGAGAGAGAGAGAGAGAGAGCTTTGTGCGAGAGTATATAAAAATATGTGATCGTTTGCGCATATGAATACACAACATGTGTTCTTAGAATCGGATCGATTACGCTCCGCTTCATCGATTATACGGTAAGTCTAAAATGTTTGACTGCAATGGATGCATCATAAGCTAAGAACAGTCTATACAATTGTCAGAGCGGAAATATTGCGCTAGACATACGTATAACCTACTCTTTTGTTTGTTATTTTCCTCATGGAAAATATGCACTGTAAATGTGCCTATGTATGAACATATATATATATATATATATATATATATACATATATATATATATATATATATATATATACATACATATATATGTAGATAGATATGTATACATATAGCGGTGTGTGTGTGTGTATATATATATATACACACACACATATATATATATATATATATATATATACATGAATATGTAGAAATATGTGCATTCATATATCGGTGTGTCTATTTATATATATATATATAATGCGGTATTTGTTTATTTATGTATACATGTCTTAATTCTCTAGTGTTTATTGCTCTCTTGAATTTTTTGTAATTGTTTCACTGTAATTCTCTGTCTTCAGAACTCTGCTCATATATGTTCGACCTCCTCCTTTCTTCCTGGTACATATTTCTATTTATTTTATTCTTTCTCTATTTCTTATTTCTTCGAATCCTTTTTTTTCAATCATTTTCCTATTAACTATTTCATTTCTTTCCACCAGTCACTATTTATTTCATCTATTTTTTTAAGTTTAATTTTCCGAATTGTACTATCTCATCGCATCTTCACTGTATTAGGCTCTTCGTAACACACTTTTTCTTTTGCTTATATACGTGTCACTCAGTCTCAATCGCACACCCAAACACACACACACACACGTATATATATATATATATATATATATATATATATATATATATAGGGCCCATATCGGTATGACAGCCAATGGCCTAAAATCTCAATCTACGTAATATGAATACTCTTTCGGACAACAGAACACTAAGAGGCACATCAGAAGCCTCTCTAACTTTGTTTGGGGGTCTACGCATATAGGCATGCCTTTGTATCTTATCTTGGGTATTATCACCATGGCCTAGTCCTACAAAGTAGGGGTGGTTCATGTAAATTATGTTCAGATGAAGGGGTTTGTATTGTGTTTGAAAGAGAACCAATCACAAATAAAACATTTTATCAAATGCTGACCCTAGACACAAATTCCCTAATTCTGCGTCAGACCAACAAACGAACTCATAGGAAACGGACAATACGTCTTAACCACGTTGACAACAACCTGAAAGCTCCTCCGATTGCTCGACAACATATCACAACTAGAAATACACCCCCTCCCTTAGTACACCCATTCTCATCATCCCTTCCCTCCTCAGCTTTCCTCACTCTCCTCGAAAGATCGACCCCCCCCCCACTTATCTTCATACGTGAGTACTTGCTTGTTCCCACCCATCTCTCACTGATTTTGTACTGTATATTATGTCCATGCTGTTTCCCATCTCAATAGTATGATCACTTTTTGATTAGTTTAACCATAATACTATTATCGCCGCCTTTCGTTGTTATTATTATAAAATCATTATTACTAATCTTAACACTCACAGCAGTACTCACCAGGGGAACCTTCCAACTATCGAACTATCTCGATGATCTTGTTTACGAGCCCCTGAACTCCAAATTTTTTTACCCGGCCGTTGTCGATCACTCTTCTAATCTATCTGTAATTTTACTGTGCTCACTATCGTTTCTTTTTAATATCTATATCGTTGTTTATGCTTCTCTATATGGCAGTATCGGTAGAGGGTCGGACGCCATGCGTTGCAGCATACAGTTACGCCCTTTTAATGTCTGAGTTCAAATCCCGCCTAAGTTAACTTTGCATTTCATCCTTACTGGGTCGATAAGATAAAGTACCAGTAATGTACTGGTGTAATTGCTGGCCTTTTCCAAAAAGTAAAAATAATTATTATCTATATCACGGGGTTTGGCAGTCAGACAACAATCTTCGCGGCATAATGATGGCCCTTTATGTTTTGACTTCAAATCCAGATGAATTTAGCTTTGCCTTTCATCCTTATGAAGTCGATAACATGACGAAACTAAGACGATGTAGTTGCAATTTCCCATACCCCAGAATTGTTTGCCTTTTGCCTAAATCAAAAACGATTATTATCTATTTAAAAGCGTCCATATTATTTGGTGTAACGGTGTGCATACGAGCTTAAGTTGTTTTGTGTGTAGGTTTATGTATGCGTGAGTGCCTGACGCCCGAGTGAGTTCCCTCTACATACAACCACCCGTGCACCTCCCTCTCGTCTGCTTGCTTGCAATTTATAGACACCAACAGACCTACTTATCCATTTCTCTAGGTAAGGCGTGGCCCCGTGACCAGCCTCTGTGACCCATTTTTACACATCCGCCCGAGCTAGCTGCTGAAAATCTTCCTCATTAATATATATGTCTATATATGTAATGTAGCGCGTAGCGAGGAAACTTATGTAGTGACATTTTCTTCTAAAAGTTAAACGATTATCTCTTAATTGCACAGTTTCTAGTTTCGTTATCTTTGTGTCGATATACACACACACACCCACACACACCCACACAGACACACACACACACACACACACACACACACACACACACACACACACACACACACACACACACACACACACACACACACACACACACACACACACCACATACACACACTCACACACGTACACACACACACACACACAGGGTTAAGACGCTATTCGGTCACGAATGGCATGAATTTGCCTGTAGAAAGTTAACCTCCGAGGCACAAATCCGCGCAAGGTTGCTTGTGGAAGAGCACCAGTTGCCCATACATACTTGTTTCCTCTCTCTCCAGGTCACCGATATTGTCAAAGGGAAAAGGGATAGACTTAGCACCAGTGACGGTTTAACCCATTACTACAGCTGAGTAAACTTGAGCAACGTCAAATAAAGTGTCTTTCTCAAGGACACAACACACAGGGAATGGAACTCACAACTTTACGATTGTAAGACCAATGTTAAAATATAATCTGTTCCAAGTTAGGAGGCTCATCAGACCAGATCATATCATAACTTATTGGCGTTAAATGACTGAGAGTAAAAGGCTCCACCCATCCCTGGGCAGGTTGCCTATCCTTCGCTAAGTTAATCACAGCTGTTGTAGCAGAGTGAAATAGTGCTTTATTCAACATCACAGTAGGTCACACGGTCCAGGAATGGACATTATCATCCAACATCCCTACCACTGGCCGCCAGGTGTGTGTGTATGTATGTATGTATGTTTGTTTGTTTGTGCAAAAATACCTCCCACATTTTATCGGTTGGTCGTGTAAAATATGGGAGGTTTTTCCTCGTAGCCTGTATATATATATATATATATTCATATGGATTTACTCAAAAGGTAATAAACATGCAAATTAGAATACACAATCCCAATGTGTATACGTTATTGCAGTTAGCAATATAGAAGAGATGTTATGTAAGGGAAAAGAGCATATACAACAAATAGCGAAGATAGAAACGATTTCTTAAATCATTTAATACTTTACACATACTTATGCTACGATAATGTAGTAATAATAGGAAAAAATATATATTGAACATCGTGAAGTACTATTATTATATTATTATATGTACGTGGTGTATATATATATATATATATATATATATATATATATATATATATATATATATATATATATAACGAAGGAAATGTGGTAAGGAACCAGGTGGACCATAACGCACCAAAGTACTCAATCAATACTTGAGGTAGTAGAGTGGGTAATAGGAACCAGTAAGACCCCGACAGCTGAGCTCAAGCCGTTTCGACAGCTAATTCGAGTCCAGAATTAGCTGTCGAAACGGCTTGAGCTCAGCTGTCGGGGTCTTACTGGTTCCTATATATATATATATACATATATATATTATATTATATTATTATATGTACGTGAAGTACATTCTATTACATCGACAGATGTAATAGAATGATATATAGTGAGCTGGTGAAAAGCTAGACTAAAATGATTGAAGTGTTCGTAAGTACTGGCTAAATCTTTACAGTAAAAAGGAATGAGTGCTCTCATCAACGAAGATTCGTCTCTCTATATCTAGGATTGTTGACCATTTCGTGATCTATCAATATTTATACAAAATTGGACATTTGTTTCCTTGAAGAATATACCGTATGATAAGTTAGGTTTTGTGGTCGTTCGAAGATATTAATACAAATATTTTATTCAAGTATATATTAGAACCAATACAAAGATTTAATTCTGTGTTTCAATGGATTTTAAGTACGTGACATTAACAAGAGAGCATGGATCGAAAAGAACAAGGTTGAAGAGAATGCGGTATAAAGCAAAAGAATATATAGATTATTAACTTAATACATAAACATATAATAAACTTTGATATTAAAGTAATTCGAACGCTAGATAAACAGCGGTTGCGTAGCTTGAAGGTATTCTCGACCCACAGTGGAGTACCTAGAGGCGCAACATTTTCTCGGGCCTACCATGCCTGACAATTAAATGTGTCCTCGGATTCTGAGCACCCTTGATAAGACAATGGTGAAAAGAAAGGGGAAAATGAATTATTTCCAAATAGGCATAAAGAAGCACAGTTTTAGTTATGTTACAATTTAAACCGTGTGACTTAACGATTTGGGCCTTGACCTCTTGCGTAAAGCATTGCGTTCGATTTCGGGACCAGGCAGCACGTTGTCATTAAGTAAGACACGTTATCCTATTGCATCCAATGAGAAAAATGAGATGCGACAGCGTTTGCTTTTCTCATTGAAAAGAACATTGGCGGAGGTAATTGAAACAGATATGCATGAACTTAGCTGGTCTTCTACAACACATTTAACCTAGATTTGTGCTTTGCAGAGTTTAATGTACAGAGGGTAAATAATCAACGAAAGCAGACCTACATCATTTCCCCATCTGATTTTCTATATGAATCATACAGAATAACATTTTCTAATTTCCTGGAAAATATTACTCTCAGTAATTTAACATGTATCACATCTAAATGTAGAATATTGCATGTTTTGTGTATTTGACCTATTGAACTGTTAAGGAAAATCAATAAGAGGATGTACACAAAAGCTAAACGAAAATATTTGATTTCAAGAAATTTAATAATTACAAAAATAAATAAAACATACATAAAATTAGAAAAAAATGACATTTATAATGTTGTTCTATTATTTGTAAACATTTCGAAGTATCACAATAAATTCTCAAATATTTTCTCACATTTCTTTAACCATCCCACCCAATCATATAGGCAAACCGTTTATATAGATGAGAGCGAAGGGGATGTACATTATACACACACACACGCACACATACATATATATACATGCTCGCACACACACACATGCACGCGCACACACACACACACAACAAATATATATATATATATATATATAATTGTGTGCATATATATATATATATGTGTGTGTGTGTATATATATACATATGTGTGTGTATATATATATATGTGTGTGTGTGTATACATGTGTGTGTATATATGTGTGTGTATATATGTGTATATATATATGTGTTTATATTATATATATGTATATATATATATATATGTGTGTGTGGGGGCGGGTATATATATATATATATATATATATATATATATATATACACACACACACACATAATCTTTTTCTTTATTTTTTTCAAAGAATCAAAGATGACATTTGTTGGTGGAGAGAGTAACCTCCCGGATATAGCACTTTACATATATATGAACAAAATTACATGTGTACCTTATTTCCAGAGAGCCACTCTTAAATACAAGAGCAGCTGAATTAGATGTTATTATAGATCATCATTACTCTATAAATCGTCTTGAATATCATGTTTATAGTGGTTTCCTTTTTTTTGCCGTTTTGCTGCATCTTAAATTGTAAAATTCAATAAAGTAAACTCCTATATGGCAGTAAATAATATGGCATCAGAATATTTAGTAGTATCCCATCTAGATTCTCGGCTTTTCCCAGGATATCATGGCATCATATCGAATGAAATATCATAATATATAGCATTAGGAATATAATAATCATTTATGCGATAACTTGATGTTAAATGTATATGTAAACAAATAAAGATATAGTACGAGCACATCTATCCATATAAACTCATATTCTCCCTCTATTTCTCATATATATATATAATGTATATAATGTATATAATTGTTTCTTCTTTAGGCACAAGGCCAGCAATTGTCTCAGTGCATTACTGGTACTTTATTTTATCGACCCCGTAAGGATGAAAGGCAAGGCTAACCTCGGCGCGATTTGAACTGAGATCATAAAGGGAGGTAACTCTATGCTTCAAAGTATGGCGCCCGACCCTCTACCGATACTGCCAATCCACCGCACATAATGTATATAATGTATATCTGTTAGACACGAAGTGACTAACAACAGAATGTTTTAGTCACTTTTAGTGACATATATGTGTAGATCGTCAATTTTTTTTTCAAGGTCTGGCCGTGGCTGTTGTGACTACATGCCATTGGCTAATTTTCAACCAATCAGAGTAAGTGTTGCTCAAAAGCATCCGCCTTGTTTTTTTGTTTGTTTTCCTAGTTCAGTTATTTTGGTTATTTCGTCGTTATATGATTTTTTAAAATTTATAAATATTTTAAAAACAAATATAATATATCTCATTAATTTGCTCAGGGAATAAAGAAAATGTATATAGACTGATAATTGCAATTGTATGTAAATATTTTATTTCTATATTGTTTATTTATTTTATGTTTTCTATATTGATTTAATATTGATTGTTTTTTGTTGTTGTTTATATTAAAAGTCTGAAAATATTTTTATACATCTTACACTAATATTTATAAGATCATTTATAATAACAATTATATAATCTAATTACATTACAGCGATAATTTATTATTAATATATATCATGTTTAACTAGAGTTATTACAAACGTTGCCTTAAATAAAATATTAAACTAGACATGAAAAATGCGCAGGCTCAAAAGAGCCACATCATTTTGTAATAAACCTTCAAAAGTGTGGGACTAGAGTTGTTACTCAAAAATATTGTAATCATTATCTATCGTACATTATGTGGCATCCTTTATAAAAATATCACAATAAATACATCTATGTTTAATGTAATAACAGCTATAAATAATTACGTAATATTATTATCATATACAGTCTGAGTTCAAATCCCGCCGAGGTTAACTTTGCCTTTCATCCTTACGGGGTCGATAAAATAAAGTACCAGTAATGTACTGGGTAATTGCTGGCCTTGTGCCTAAAGTAGAAACAATTATTATCATATACTCATAGTCTCTTTTTTATAAAATCTGTGGCATCCTTTTATAAAAAAGAGACTCATAAGGAACTCAAGACGACACGATAATTAATTAAGTGAATTTATAATATAGAATTTGGTTTAAGTGCAGTTCGTATTAATCATTACTAAACATCTAATATGAGATATTGGACATTAGCTTAAACCAACCATGGCTTTCTTTTTACACTATTTCATTGCATGCAAATTACCATGAGATCATGATATTAGATATAAGATACAGCAGAATATCTACATCTGTAAAAGTACGAAAGCGAAGTAATGATAAATGGCTTAAGGTAATTCCAATATGAAAGTTTGCAGTGATAAAAATGTGATGATACAATACGATTGTTAATGTTATATTTCGACGAAAATGTAAAAATATATAACTAAATTATTTTAATATTAGTATATTTATAAAATTATCATTATAGATTTGATCGTTCATATAAGAATCATATTAATTTTCAACACAATTATTTAGTTACTATGCGTATATGATAATAATATTACGTAATTATTTATAGCTGTTATTACATTAAACATAGATGTATTTATTGTGATATTTTTATAAAGGATGCCACAGATTGTACGATAGATAATGATTACAATATTTTTAAGTAATAACTCTAGACCCACACTTTTGCAGGTTTATTATATCATTCTGTGGCTCTTTTGAGCTTGCGCATTTTTCATGTCTAGTAATGTATGTGTAGAAAATATCCGTAAATAGATCTAGTGCAAATATAGCTGGTATATTATTTATCTATGTTTGGTCAATTGGCAGTATCGGTAGAGGGTCGGACGCCATGCTTTCCAGCATAGTTACGTCCCTTTACGGTCTGAGTTCAAATCCAGTCGAGGTTAACTTTGCCTTTCATCCTTACCGGGTCGATAAAATAAAGTACCAGTAATGTACTGGATAATTGCTGACCTAGTGTGCCATCTTTGCTGGTCTAGTGTGTCATCCACGCACGGCTTCTATGGTAGCTGCAACATAACGAATTTCAAATGCCCATAGGCAAATAATTGAAGCACTGAAAGGTGGCAAGTTCTTTGGGAAGGACGAATTTAGGCTGACTCGTGTCCGGCGTGGATACTTGGAAGTTTACCCTATTAATCGCTATCCCGAGAGATAGTTCCACTTTTCCAATATGTCACCTTGTTAAGCCTCTCGGTAAAGTCTACGATAAGATTTAGGAATATTGCCCAGTTCAAGCTAACAGGACAAATGTGGGGTTTTCGCCCCGGACGTAGCAGAGACTATCAAATATCTGTTCTGCAGAAGGTCGTCGAGATATCGCAGTAACATTGCCAAGTGATGTATCCTTCTTTCGTGAATATGAAAAAGGCATACTACTGCGTTCCATTAGAATTTTCTTGGAAAATTCTGCTTGAATAATTGATTGACGGACAGCTCCATGTTACCTAAAAATACCTATGTGAATGCCCTTGTATTTTTATTTGGATAAATGGTGCTTGATGGAAACCAATTAATGTGGCTGGCGGGCTCTGCCAAGAGTGCGTAATTTCAGCTCTCCTATTTATAAGCTTCATGTGCAGGATTAACATGCATAACCACGTTAGAGTTGGTATAAAAACAGGCGAGTGTAAGTTGGAGGAGCTATCACCCGGCTGGAATATACAGACGGCATGATACTATTTAATTCACCACACGTGAATTTATAAAAACCAATTTTATAACGAGGCAGTTAGTTATTTCATTATATATCTCTAATTTTTAAACTTGTTTTTTCAAAATTATTTGAACATCATTAACCGTCTGTTTCATTAGAAATGTATATGCATGTAATAATATACCTATCGGTGCAGTATGTTTTGTCTCTGTGATCATTTCAGCTTTATTCCTCAACTAATGAAGCTCCAACATATCCCAACCTTATATTAACACTTTGTCAACATTTCTTATAACACTGGCAGAGATGCCAATGTACGAAGCTTCCAACCTTTTGATGCGTGTCTATAGTGTTTAATGTTTTAACTAAGACTGTGTAGAGAGAAACAATATAATAGGGTACTACTTGGTAAGTCTCTCAGATTCTACAGATAGTTAAACCAATAATTGTAGGGGCGTAGCTCCAACGCATTAATAGATTTTGGTAGCACATTTAGATACTCTCTGTTTAGATATTAATGAAAAATATATTAAAAAAAACCCGAATGAGTAAAAGATAACGCTGGGTTAACTATTTTACGTTTAAGTCAGCAACATTTCAAATAAGATATCTGAGAATTCATGCAACACTAAAGCCCATTCGATAAACCCGTAATGACACTCATCTTCATCCTACCAGACTTCCCAAATAAATGTAATCTACTGCTATTCAGTTCGATATTTCCATACTAACCATATCACGTACGCACGGACATGTATGCATGCAGACATGCATGAGTCAGATATACAAGTACATCAATGATGTTCTGGCCCCTCTTTATATATGGATATATGAATGAACATACTTTTGCATATCCGAGGATCTACGAGAATAACTAATTTACATTAATAGATTAATAGAAGGCCTTAGATATATTTCTAAGCATTCGAACCTTCATACCATTTTAGATGAAAGGAAAAGAGAATACTTCTGTGTCGTAGTGTTTCAAGTGAAATATCTAGTCCGGCTAAACGGATAATCAGACACAGCTCCTCACTAAGGTACACATGACTGTTCAAAAGATAGCACAAAATCAGCCCCTCCACATATATATATATATGTAGATTTTAAGTTACATCAGGGGTAACCACAATTGAATGTAAACCTCATTATTCAAAAGGGAAATGGTGTATATGGTAATGTGGTGAATATATATATATATATATATATATATATATATATATATATATATATATATATATATATATATATATATATATATATATATATATATATATATCAGAAAACGTTCAAGACCCCGACGGCAGAGCACAAGCCGTTTCGACGGCTATTTCTGGACAAATTAGAATTTTTAGCCTGGTAATAAATAGCCAAACTTTTCAAGGCGTAATTCCTTATATGGGAAGATTGTAGTTGTGAAAAGGATTGGTCAACATTTCTTGTAAATACAATTAAATCTTGCATGGCGGTGGATGGGAGGTGTAGGTGGCTGAACTTGCCCGTAGAGCAATGAGGAAGTGGGTGGAGCCGGGCAAGCGTTGAAAGTGGATTCTATACAGCAACTTCTAAGGAGTGTGTAAGAAATTAGTCTAGCTATAAAGCAGGCGGAATAAGAGTTCTGGAGGAATCTGAGAGTGGGAAGCTATATATATATAAATATATATATATATATATATATATATATATATATACAGAAGGAATTGTGGTAAGGTACCAGATGGGCCATAACGGACCAAAGTACTCAATACTTAGGGTGGTAGAGTGGGTAATTTGAACAAGTATGACTCCGACGGCAGAGCTCAAGCCGTTTCAACGACTATTTCTGGACCACCGAAATAGCCGATGTTCGGCTTGAGCTCTGCCGTCGGGGGTCATACGTGTTCCAATATATATATATATATATATATATATATATATATTAATAGAAATGGTAGAATATTAAATGTTAAATGTTAATTGAACAAGTACTTTCATGCTTTAGCAATCCTCAGGTTCATATTCAGTGGTGACAGTAAAGTTTGCTATTATATATATATATATATATGAAAACAGAGAGAAAGAGATGATTACTAGGAAGAAAAATATATTCTTTTCCTTTTTTGTTTCTTTCTCTCTTTTTTCTGGGTTAGAAAATGATTAAAACGAAATGTTTTACTTTGTGTGAAGTGTTAAGGTATTAGTTGATTTATTTATTATTTAACAATGGCATTTATTTATCTATTAATATATTTAATAATTGTCTATTACCGGTTTCAGCATTTTTATGCATTATCAAATGGTAGTGAAATGTATTAGTGTGGTGTCGCACATGTTAAACAGAAGGTGCAGAAAGAATAATGTTATTTACAAATAAGGTTTATGAAATGAAAAGAAAAAAAGGAAAAGGAAAAAAACGTGCATAATGTAGAGCATAAAAAGTCAATGTGGAAGAAAAAATAATGCGCACTCGATAGGGTATATAATCCTAGAGTTATAACATTGCGTTTAGACAGCTTTGCAAATTGAAGATAGCGACCGTTAGAAGGGCCGCAGTGACCATAGCAACGAAAAAGACTGAACTCACGAAACATTTTTTGACTAACCTGGACCATAACGTCGACATCATACACAACATATAATATATACCATATAATATACATTACATATAATCCGCTAGGTTTCTGTAAATCCGAAATCGACAAATTCCACTTGCAGGGGTCTGCAAGTTAATGGTTTTTGAAGATAGAACAATGGAGTGTACTTCGTCAACAAGTTTTTCGTTCTCGACCGCTTGGGTGTTTATGCTAGAGTAAGCGCTGGTAGCAAGCACATGGTTTTCCCAAAGGGAGTTAACCCCCGATTATGCCGGTCAATTCCAAATTTGGAACAACGTAATACAAATTCCTTTACACAAACCGAATTAAGCACTCAACTAGAAGTTATCAAACAAACATAAGCAATTAATCGATCAATAGAATTGTCTAATTAAATTAATCAATTAATCGTTAATTCTAGGTGATAATAATACAACAGTTAGTACAGCATCAACGAAGCCCAGGTTGCAGCCAAGCTAACGAATGAAGTTTCGGTGTGCAGCGAAGCACTCGATAGGGTATATAACCCTATAATTATACCATTACGTTTAGACAGCTTTGAAAATTGAAGACAGCGACCGACAGAAGGGCCGCAGTGACTATAGCGACGAAAAAGACTGAACTCAAGAAGAAAAAAAAAAATATATATATATATACATATATATAATAAACTTTTGTGCTATTTTTTGACTAAAGAAATCTTAGCCTGAAATTGGGGTTTAGAACCCTTTAAGTAATAGAAGATGATGAGTATTGACGTACATGTACGTCAATACTCATCTGTTTCCATTTTTTAGAGGGTTCGAAACCCCACTTTCAGGCTAACATTTCAAAAGAAAAAGATGAGTATTGACGTACATATACGTCAATATATATATATATATATATATGATATTAATAAATGGAAAATATCTTTATAAAACCATATTTATTTTATTTTAAGTATTTCAAGGGTAGTAATATTTTAGTACGCTTTCGTCAGATAAAATACAACAATTGGTGTAAAGATAGTGACATATCTTCATGTTCATTGAAGATAGTGAATATCATTTTTCAAACCCAGGGGAATGCTAATGAGGATAACGCTAAAACTGAAAAGGACCGTTAAGTTTAGACGCCAGACAGATTTTAAATATTTACCTACATTTTTTTAAAAAAGGTTTGGCTATTATATTTTAAAACATATATTGTAAAGTTAATTTAGGATTTTTTATAGAAACATGCTTATATACACCCAAACATATTTACAT
>OZ024742.1:188096505-188119005 GCA_964016885.1 Eledone cirrhosa
CAGTAGGCACAATATACAATAGACAATAAACACTCTACAGAGCCTATATCAGGAAGTTATTTTATACATAATATTATATGTATTTTCTTTTCTTATAACAATATCAGATTTTGACCCATATTTTGATTGAAACCTTTAAGAATTCCATTGAGACATGATAACAGTCTGTTATCAACCAGGATTGTGACCCATGGTTTCTAACATGTAATCAAACTATAATTGCGTAAAGTTTAAAAATTCCCGGACTATAATAGCTAACACGCCCTTATATATATATATATATATATATATATATATATGCAAAAGTTCTATTTAAAGTTGTTGGGATACAACAAGTAAATATTTTTATAACTGATATAAAGCACTCGACATGTTTTTGGAGTAGATATACGATATTAATAAATGGAAACTATATTTATAAAACCATATTTATTTCATTATACATATTTCAGGGATACAGCCTCCAAAACTAATGGTTGTATTTTAAAAGGGTACGTCAAAGCTATTTGTAAAACTGTTATATATTGTATTTTGTCTGATGAAGGCATACCATAATTTAATGTGGTATCACTGAAATATGTATAATGAAATAAATATGGTTTTATAAATATAGTTTCCATTTATTAATATCGTATATATATATATATATATATATATATATATATATATATACATACTAGCCTAATTACCCGCACTTTTTAACAGAGAAAATCATGATTGATTTTAAATCAGTGATATAATTTATGGAGAAAAACGCTGCATTTCAATACTACTCAATGTAAAATGTAAAGCATGAAAAATTGGAAAACATTATTTTTTGTAATATATCAAATCAAAATTACATTATTAAATATTATTCTTATTTTGTTTCTTGTAAATAATTTTTATCAAAATATCAATTCAAAACTTGATCATTTCATATGTGTGTAAAACATTATTTTCAAAGTTTAATTATTTATTTTTTAACGTAATAAATACATAAAATATATATTTCATACTTTGTCCTAATGAAGAACTTCAGGGTAAACGATATTTCTCGTCTTTCTTTGATTGGCTAAAATGTAGAGATTTTTTAAAGTTCTAGTCCTTGAAAGAGCCAGATAAAACATGTCATGACAAATAGTTTGGAAAGTTTGATCTTGACTCTTATTGATGTGCATGGCAAAGCATGGCCTCACTGTGAACTGCAGCCTCTTAAATGTAAAAGGCAACTCGCTATCACTTGGTATAAGTGGAATCCTCGGAATGAGATAGGCTTGACCTTTGTAAGCCCTGAATATAATGGTTGCTTCAATCAAGTTCCCATGCAATCTTGTTACAACACATTTTGTTCCATTTTAGTGTGTGTGTGTGTGTGTGTGTGTGTGTGTGTGTGTGTGTGTGTGTGTGTGTGTGTGTGTGTGTGTGTGTGTGTGTGTGTGTGTGCGTGTGCGTGCGTGTGTGCGTGTGTATGTGTGTGTGTGTGTATGTGCGTGTGTGTGTGTGTGTATAATATAGCTACTACTATCTAGTGATCTTTAAAGAATATAGGCTCCAACTCTAAATTTTAGGCTGCAATGTGATCATAGTAAACGATTAACAAGAATATATCGGACAGGTTTCGATTCAAAATGATTAAATTTATATTTGATCGTTTGTGGCAGAGGAGCACAGGACAACAACTTCACATTTGTAACGAGATTAAGGTTAATATGGCCGCCAAAACTCTCTCTACATACAATTATATATATATATTTGATCGTTTGTGGCAGAGGAGCACAGGACAACAACTTCACGTTTGTAACGAGATTAAGGTTAATATGGCCGCCAAAACTCTCTCTACATACAATTATATATATATATTTGTATATATAATGTTACATTTGGGGTGGTCATGTTGCCAGTATTGCCAATAGAAAGAAGCACACGCAGCAAATCTTTTTCACTTTATCCTTATTGTTCGCTATCCATTAGTTTGCATATATTTGTATATACTAATAAGATATATATATATATAATAGTGATAAACGAAAGATATATACTTTATATCCTCTCTATTTATTTCATTATATATATTTCGAAGATGTAAAGTTTTATGAATAAGCAAAAACATATCCTCCTCAGACAAAATACATAGAAAATGTACAATGTTTTCTTGATATGCTAGTTGACAAACGAACTGGATATATCAACCTCCCCCCCAAGGAAAAAAACCCCAGTTGATGGATGTGAATACCGAAATATATAGGGACAATTAAATCACTCCCAAGGTAACTCTTTCTCGTGTTGTTATTTTTATTTTTATCCTTTACGCTCTTTGCTTCATTCCTCTACACGTTACAGTCTTATACACGCCACGCTTCTCAACGTACACCCACTTACATCTCTCTCTCTCTCCACCACCGGATCTTATTACCCGGAGATTTACCCATTTGCATTGTCGAGGCTTCCAAACGACTTAAAGAAATTTACCTTATTATTCCACAATGCTTCAAGCAAACTTCAATACTCTCTTATATATATATATATATAGTGTGTGTCTGTATTTATGTGTATGTGTACATGTATATATATATATATACATGACAAAATTAAAACGTTCGTCAATATGTATATATTTATGTGCATATGATGTTGTTACGTGCTTGTCTTGACGTCCGAATCTCATAGATTTAAATTTTATGTACGTTATTAGAGACTCTTTAATAATCTACTAAATTGTAAACTGCTATGAATATGATACTAGAGGATAAGATACTTATATGATCCCCTATACTATATGTGCATGTATATTAAACATAGACTGACACATGTTTGATCATGGCTGATGAAAATCCCCCGCATAATTATTTTACATGTGAACTACCAATGTGCTTTGCTGTCTAGCATTGTTGTATATAAAATTATGTGTTATATTGGATAGAAATCTCTGAAGAAGGATTTGTAACATTCATGGCAACAGTAATAGGAATTGAAGTTTGATGCGATACCTTAACGCTTACGTATGTATGTGCTGGCATATATATTTATATATTTATGTGTGTGTGTTTGTATATATGACTATATGCCTCTCTCTCTCTCTCTCTCTCTCTCTCTCTCTCTCTCTCTCTCTCTCTCTCTCTCTCTCTCTCTATCTATATATATATATATATATATATATATATATATATATATAAACACACACTCACACACACACACACACACACACACACACACACACAGACACACACACACACACACACACACACACACATACACACATACACACATATATATATATCATGATGTCCTCCAAAAGTAATGGTCGCATTTTGAAAGGGTACGTCAATGCTTATTTGTAAAACTGATATATATTGTATTTTGTCTGATGAAGGCATACCATAATTTAACTTGGTATCCTTGAAATATATATAATGAAATAAATATGGTTTTATAAATATAGTTTCCATTTGTTAATATCGTATATATATATATATATATATATATATATATATACATACACATACACGCATATATTTATAATGGGATGGAGTGACACTAACAAACAGAAATATATTAAGATAGATGTCTTAATTTTGTCTTTTATCAGAAGCCTGTTTCCATTAGAAGCATGTAAGTGTGCGACATATGTGTTTATATGTTTGTACATTAATGTATTAGTTTCTGTGTATGTACATCTTTAGGGTGATGTTCTGAAAATCTTAATAGTGCTGTAAAAGCCATGTGCCTAACATTCCAGTATACATTACACAACGTGAGAATAATTCAGCTACTTGGTTGGTTCTCTTTACTCTCTGCACTAATGTACGATGCAGTTCGCATTGATTTTCATGAATGCCGCTTCTCGGAGAACACCATATATTAAACACAAACATTTACTGTGGAGATAACATTAACTTTGGCTCTTACAAAACATCGCCTATGCCGTTAATGCATCCTCCATCGGTGTCGATGATGAGCAGTCAATTGAACGTCAGCTGTCAGCACAAACACATACTACTACTACTACTACTACTACTACTACTACAATTACTACTACTACTACAACTACTACTACTACTACTACTACTACTACTACTACTACTACTGCTGCTGCTGCTGCTGCTGCTGCTGCTGCTGCTGCTACCACCACTAGTGCTGCTAATACTACTACTACTACTACTACTACTACTACTACTACTACTACTACTACTACTACTACTACTACTACTACTACTAGCACCAACATTGCCACAACTTTTGGTACAGTTGTTGTAGCTGTTGCTGCTACAACATAATGGTGATGCTACAATTTAAGTACCAAATGTGTTTTTAAATAAATTCCTAGAAGGCAACAAAAACCGTGTAACCCATCCACTCATATATATATATATGAGTGGATGGGTTACATATATATATACATATTCACACACACAGGCACACACACTGAGACACACACACACACACACACACACACACACACACACACACACACACACACACACACACACACACACACACACACACACACACACACACACACACACACACACATATATATATACATATATATATATACACACTGGTGGAAGTTTATCAAATCCAATTTGGCAAGAAGCAACATTTGACAGCTTGTTTGTTCTCAGTGTTAATTAATATATTAATATGTATTTTGCTGTTTGTTTCTGTTTCTCTCCTTTTCTAGTTTCACTCATTTGTTACTGTATTTAGTGTGTGTTTTTAAATTTTACGGTCGATAGAATCTTTGTTGCATTAATGAACGACTATAATTTGCTGTTATTTAATCTGAAAGTGTTAGTAATGGACATAGGTCGTCCGTGCAAGCATTAGAGCCATTCATCCTTTAAGATAGTTAGAGTTCTCTTGTTGATTACGCTGATTCATCGGTGACTCATTAAACGGTTTTTGATACCACATCACCTTAAACCAACCCTTGTTATATCGAGCTGTAATATTTCATAGTTCTTATATTAATCTGGGAACCTTCCATCATCATTTTATGAAAGAGATTATTAAGTTGAGTTTCAAACACAAGTTTAATACTGAGAGAAATCACTATATCCTTCCATAATTATTATTTACAAAATCATTAAAAAATGATACAGCATTTGTCCATTAGAAATATGTTAACAAAATGGTTAATTCTATATAATTTATTACACAACGAATCGTTGAGAGAAGCTATTTATCAAATAGGATTATATAAATGGCATGTTTTTGATGGCAATGGCAATACCTTACTTCTACATATGCCATTCGAGCATAATGAGCATCCTGTTTGTGTAAAGGTCTAAGAAGCTTAGAGTGAGTTATTGTTTTAAATATATTATCCATTTTTGTGTAGGCCTGGACGAAGCCCGGACATTATCCCGATGTTATAGGCGAAAGGCGACTCTATGTACAAGACCTACGGGGATGGGATATTTGTGCATTGCCAGCATGGACCTCCTTTATCACTGGTTCTTGTTTCCAGCTGAATGATAACCTAGAGAAATATGCAATAGTTTCTTGATGAATGGTAAAACCTCGTACGGGATTTTGGAATTGAACTCATAACGAGTCTACACTGTAACCACTAATCTAACATTCTAACCACCTGTCTAACATTTTAATCACGAGTCTAATATTAATTAAGTCCCCTGAAAGGTTTCGCTTCAGTTTTCTTTATGCATTTAGTTAGATCTCTCGTCTTCAGAAACAATATATTTTACATTGCAGAAAGAAATGTTTTAACCATGCTTGGGGAAATACCCACAAGGAATGTTTTACTCATATTTCCCCAAACATTAAAAATCATATTTTTGTTCGCTCTAGAAACCTAACGTAAACATTAGTCCTAACATGAGATAGAAAAGATTTTGAGGATAGGCATTACCGTTCTTAAGTAACAATATTTATAGGAATTCTATTTATTTAATAATATAAAGGTACTTAAGCAGAGGCTATTGAACATAAAATTAAAGTGTTCTTTACCATCAGCATCATTTCATTGGCAAAACAGAAGAATTGTTGATGTTATGTCAAATGGGTTCACCGAGAATTATTTTGTGGCTAAGTGAGAGCAAACCTTCAAGATACCATTGTATTGAATGTGTTTCACTTATGACTAATAATTTAGAAAGAACGATATCTTTCCTCATCTCCCACTTGATAGGTTCTGGATCTGGCAGCTAAATTTTAAATGCAGACTATTTCCTATCAGTGAAAACATTGACTTTGATAATTGGACGTTATGCTGATAAATGTCGACCTATTAAAGAATGTATATATATATCAATCAATATCATTTCCGAATTTACCAGAGGGTGTGTGTCACTGTTTATATTGAACACATTCAGTAGCAATTATGTCTGAAGTGGATATGAAACTTGTGATGAAGAAATGAGAACTTCTGGCTTCATGAGAGCCATTAATGAGAGACAAATGAAATTAACGCTTTCTAAATGGGAATCAAAACATCGAAACTTTTCTTGAGGAATTCTATTTTAAGATATTTGTTCACATGCCAGATTTAAGTTTTTCCCAGTCCAGTAGTGTAAAAAAAGTGATGGACATCGGATCGACTTTCGACCTTTATTGTACTCTTATCAAAGGACATCTATATCACCAAACCAACAAAGTAATATACGTATCAAAGGCAATATATAGCTTTTCAAATATAGTTACAATGCAATTTGCAGATTCTTAGGGATTATGTTAGTATGTATTAAGTTGTGCAATAATCCGCTGTAATATGCGAGAGGTGCATATTTTCTATATACAGAGTATATATCTCTACTGCGTGGATATATACATAAATACACACACTATACGCATATATATTTACATATGTCCTATCTATGTAGTGAGTTCGAGATTAGAAAAAAAAACAATGAATAATCTTACAGAAAATTGTGCGTGGAAGATTTTTAAAAGAAGAATGTAAATGTTTAAATATATTACAGCTTAGTGTTGTAAAACGAAGGGTGGTTTCATGTAGTGTGGCATCAAAAACTGTTTGATGAATCAGAGTAATCAGCAACTAAACACTAACTATCCTAAAAGGTGAATGGCTTTAATGCTTGCACGGACGCCCTATGCCCATTACTGACACTTTCAGATTAAATCACAGCGTATTACACACTTTCATTAATGCAACGGGGAATTTATCGACCGCAAGACTTCAAAGCATGCTAAAAAACCACAAAGGCAGCAAAAGCAAACAGCAAAAATGAGGGAAACTAGAAAAGGGGACAACTATAAACAAACAGCAAAATATATGTTAATTAACATCGAGAACTAACAAGCTGTCTAAGGTTGCTTTTTTCCAAATTGGATTTGAGAAATTTGCTCCATTATATATATATATATATAATATTTATATATATATATTATATATATATATATATATATATATATATATATATATATATATATATATATATATATATATATATATATATGCGTCGGAGTGGGTGTTTGTGCATAAAAGGGAAGGGGAAAGAGAGGGAATGTTTTATGTATATGTGCTTATATATATTCATACATATACATTGTAGGTTGTTTACATGGTTTTGTTGCCTTCTGGCAATACTTTGTACTTTAATTGCTGTATCAGCGTAAGGTTATTGCAACAACATCCACAACAACAATACAAATCGACAGTAACAAGTAACTGTAGCAGTGTTGGTGAGAATAGTGATGGTAATGGTAGTGTTGTTGTTGGTGGTAATGGTATTGGTGTTGGTGAGGTAATTTCACTCTTGCTGTTGGTCATAATATTACGATAATTCGATATCTTGTAATTTTTGAAAAAGCACATTGATACACTGATCCAGATAACGAATCCATTCCAATCTCGTGACCATTCCGCTATTTGCATCACACACACACACACACATATATATATATATATCCAAAATTAAGATAAATTAAATGAATTTAATCCAAATCGAAATTGTGGGTGTCATGCCTTAACGGCGTGCGCCATATCGCCCGGAAAATAAGATCAAAGATTTTGTAAGTCCGAGCATTTTATAATAACTAGAAATTGATTAACATATATATAAATAAATATAAACATGAATAATCACAGGAGATATCATCTCCTGTGATTATTCATGTTTATATTTATTTATATATATGTTAATCAATTTCTAGTTATTATATATATATATATATACATTCCCTAAGTATCGAGTACTCTGGTGCTGCATTATAGTCCATATGGTTCTTAAACACACTTTCATTGTTATACATATATATATACAAACATATATATATATATATATATTTATATATATATATGTATATATATATATATATATATATATCAGAAAGTGTTTTTTTTACAAAATGAAAAAAAACGAGGTGTCCTACACGAGTGAAAGTATAAGGAAAAAAGATGATATTGAAAATGCAACTGGAGTCATTAAGAAAAAAAAAAATATGTATATATATATTTATATATTTATATATGTATATATGTATATACATACACACATATATATATATATATATATATATATATATATATATATATATATATATATATATATATATATATATATATATATATATATATATAGGAAAAAGTATGACCCCGACGGTAGAGCTCAAGCCGTTTCAACGGCTATTTCTGGACTGAAATAGTCCAGAAACAGCCGTCGAAACGGCTTTTTTCTACTTGTTCCTAATTGTGTCACAAGGCCAGCAATTATCCTGTGTACTACTGGTACTATATCTTATCGACCCCGTAAGGATGAAAGGCAAAGTTAACCACGGCAGGATTTGAACTCAGTCCGTTAAGGGAAGTAACTGTTCTGCAAAGCCTGGCGTCCGACCCTCTACCGATAATGCCAATCCACCGCCCTATATCTATATAAAATGAACCAATGATCCAGTCGCTCCAGACATTGAAAATTGACAGTCTCACATATAAGAAAAAAACAAACCAAACATTAAACGGTGAACTATATATATATATATATATATTTATATATATATATATATATATATATATATGTGTGTGTATATATATATATAAATATATATATATATATATATATATATATATATATATATATATAGTCGTTCACCGTTTAATGTTTGCTTTTGTTTGTTTTTTATATGTGAGAACTGTCAATTTTCAATGTCTGGAGTGACTGGATCATTGTTTCATTTTAATCATTGTTAAATAAATACATGAATGATGTAAACATTCAGACATTATAGACAGAGCAGCTGGTACTTGGTTGACAAGACAGTGAGGGATATGGTATTAATAAGCGTATATATTATTTATTAATAGCTTGACAAGGTCATACTTAACCCTTGTTCTCGTAGACATAATAGTATGAGTAACAGATACTACTACAACGCATCTGATGTGACAGCTGCTTTCAAATATGTTTACAAAACAACGGGCTACAGGTTGCGTGAAAACACTAATGTATATTTTTTCTGTGTTTTTTTCCTTTCCTTTCACGGCCTCTCTGTCACGATATATATAAATATATATATATATATATATATATATATATATATAGAGAGAGAGAGAGAGAGAGAGAGGGAGAGAGAGAGAGTGAGAAAGAGATTGAGAGAGAGTTTCATACGCTTAACATACATTTGCTACTATTGGTTTCGGGCTCTAGTCATAAATACCACTCTATAATGGAGGAGGTTGTTATAAACTGGCCTATCATTGAGGCACGTGCCTGACGGGCCAGTTATATATATATATATATATATAGTAGCTGAGGTACCCGGCTTCGCCCGGAAGAATAGAGAAGGCGGATAAAAGAGAAAACGACTGTAATGAATGTGTTCTCTGGTATGAGTTGAGACCATAATGTGTGGGTGTGTATGATTGTGTGTGAGAGAGACAACAAAACAATCATAAAACTTCCTTATTAGGCTGGGGGAGTAAACTCTCGGTTAAATAGTAGCATTGGCCTTGGATATTAAATGTTGTAAAATAACCATAGTCTGTATGATATTTTCCAGCTCCATCTGAAGCACAGCAATATACTGCATAACATTGCTTCTGAAGTGTTTAGCTGTATTAGTACGGTCTGTAAGTAGTATATGGATAAAAGCTGAAGGGTAGATTAATTTCAAATAGAATCAATTTTTCTTTGTTCTGTAAAATCAAAGATTGTAAAACGACTTTATAAAAGATAACGCAATATTGTTAAAACTTCCTTTAGCTGAAAGGATATATAGTTTAAGCCGATTCTTGTCTCTCGTGGGACGTTACTCTCTCTCTCTCTGTCTCTCTCTGAATATTCAACACGTTAATTGTATCTCTCTCTATATAATGGTCTCTTTCTCTCTTTCTGCATCTCCCTCTATGTCTCTCTCTCCTTAGATGTGTGTGTATGTATTTGTGTGTGTGTGTGTGTGTGTGTGTATGTGTGTGTGTGTGTGTGTGTATGTGTGTGTGTGTGTGTGTGTGTGTTAGAGTAGATTTTGTGTGATTCAACCAACCAACCAATAAACATCTCTCTTTTATATTATATATAGCTATATGATGGTTGCAACTCTATTTCGAGTAAAGCTATCACTTGACATTTAAGATGCCAGGTAACACGTGGTGATTGTCCTTGAACCTTGAGGCTTTGCACGGAGACACTGAACATCGAATACATTTACCCAAACAGTAGAACTTCGCTACTATCATTAGATGCAAACAAAGTCGCAGGTTTTACATCGGTGACTGTCTCCCAAGGAGATATCTTAATGAAGACTAGGGGTCCCTTATTCTACTGGCCCACCCCTAAAATTTAGAAATTATTGCATGGCAGTTGACGCTGCTGAATTTCCGGTGAAGCTCTTTCCATAGAAAGAGCTATAGAAGAAAGGTATAAGCTAAACTAAGAATATTATGTGTACGACAAATGTGTATGTTGTTACATAACATGTGTATATGAGCAACATGTATCTCTAGTGTTATGGATTCGAATGCTTATGTTATTTTTTAACGTGCTGTTGATTTTTTTTATATTAACCCTTTAGCATTTAAACCGACCATATCCTGCCAGAATTCTCTCACCTCTTTCTGTTCAAACCGGTCATGACCAGCTGGTCATACTAATGTTAAGGTCTTTTTCTCAAAATATCATAGATTCCATATTATGTGAGATAATTGTGTAAGATAAAGCCTTTACCGTGAAAGTATAATATTATATGTAGAATCATGTAAATGCTAAAGGGTTAAATCTGCTTCACTCGCATTTAATTCGCCTTATTCATTATTACCAATATTTCCAGTTCTGTAATAATTCTATTTTCATTAGGAAAACACACGTTGTTATTAGAGTTACGTTAAAATTTGTATTCATTATTTATAAATTTTATCCCGAGTTATATTTTTTTTCTTCATTCTCTCCGCCATCCAATTAAAACTTTCGAAATATGTCTCATAATACTAACTCACTATTGTCATCACCAACAAGCACCATTCCGTTATCACCCACATGCGCACCGTCATCACTATCTACAATTAGTTATTGTAACACTTTAGAAATTTATTTGAAGTCAGTGGAAAGAAAAAAAAAATAGGGGAAAAAATCTATTGATTTCACATTATGTCAATTAGAATTTGATGTATTGTTTCTAATTATCTTTTCTCTTTCTATTGTATTGGAGGGTAATTCATAACATAGTCAAACTCTCTGTTTACGCCCTGGACGTGATATGAAAGAATATCAATTACAACCAAATTTTGTCTTCATTTTCCATGTATATAGTGAGTGTTTAATATATTTTATATATATTCGTTATATATTTATATATAGAATATCATATGTACACACACACATATATATTTTATATTCTAGTCGATCGACTTTCATCAAATCGGACCGAGGAAACTATGTTTCCGTTGGTCTTTCCAATTGCTAATACTATCTATCGGTCGCAACTCCAGGTAGAAGGAGCAACGTGAAATAAAGTGTCTTGCTCAAGGACATAACGCATCGCCCGGACCAGGAATCGAACTCACAACCTCACGATTGTGAATCCAATACTCTAACCACTCAGCCACACGCCTTCACTATAAATATATATATATATATGAATTATATAGGTATATATACATATCTATAGAAATATATAATGTATATGTGTATATATATATTTGCATATATATATGCATATTTATATAAAATATCACACACACACGCGCACATACAAACATCTCTCTCTCTCTCTCTCTCTCTCTCTCTCTCTCTCTCTCTCTCTCTCTCTCTCTCTGTGTCTCTCTCTCTCTCTCTCTCTCTCTCTCTGTATGTATATATATATATATCGCTACTAAACACAACCAGGGTGTGATTTTGTTTTAAATCGCCTGGCATACTGTTATTTTCTAGGTGAAAATAAGAATATTAAGTTGATTGCTCTCTTCGTTTTCTTTTAAATCTAATTTGGAACTAGACGTATATATTTCCTACTCAATAGGTCACCCTACTTCTGCACTGAATAGATTAGCCAAAACCCTTCGGTGCGTTTTCTCCACTTGAACGTATGTTTGGAATTCTATCCTCTGCGTTGTACCTCTTCATAATAACCAACATATTTAACTGATTACATGAGACATGTCAGTGGAGTTGATTCCATGGAAAATAACAGCTACTTGGATTCTTAAATTGAGAATTATTTGCGATAAATCTTCATACAATTCTACTTGGAACCGATAAAACCTCTTTACAATGTTAAAAATATTTATATTAAAATTGAAATATCCCATTAGGGATTATAATCTAATATTAAGCAGCGAAGGACGATGGATTGGCAGAGCGTCGGACATCAAGCTGTGTGTAATAGAGTAACGGCCCTTTACGTTCTGAGTTCAAATACCACAGGAGTTAGCTTTGCCTTTCATCCTTACGGGATTGATATGATAAAGTACCAGTAGTGCACTGAAGTCGATTTAATCTACTTTCCCTTTCACCCTTTCACCCAAATTGTAAGCATTGATTCTAAAGCAGAAACTATTATTAAGCAGTGATTTCTTACATAATTATGTAAAAAAAAACATTGTTTCAACCCCCTGCTTAATAAATACGCTCAATGTTAGTTAAACTACTAGTATCACAGAATAATTTATTTATATTCAACACTAATTTTAAATCATAACCGGTGTATTTCATGAGATATATGACAATTACTTATTAATCAAAATGGCTTCGGTTAAGTTTCAAAATGTATTGCACTTTGCAATACGGTAGGACACTTTCGAAAATGTGGTCCCTGATACAATCTACCTGATGAGATAAACAAAAACAAATTTCAACGTTGTATGGATTTCTAATCGTAGGTATATTATGTTACAGAAGTCCTAGGGTTGAACAAACAAGAACCGACTACTTACGAGTCGTATAACTTGTATCATTGTTTACCTCGCAATGGTTGCTTTGCATTCATTTTGCCTTTTCAAAATTTAGTTGAATCTACTTCAAATAAATCGTATCTGTTTTATAGTGAAGTTCGTCTTGCGAAATATGAATCACAATAGAAAGATATTTGATTTTTGTTGAACATATGTTGAACATATATGTAAAGTTTACAATACATTGAAATATCGCCTTAACAATAACTAGTTATCGTATATTTATACGCACGCACGCGCACACACACATATATGTATATGTGTGTCTTTATGTATATATATATGTATATATGTTTGGTTATATGTATATGTATGTCTATATATATATATATATATATATATATATATATATATATATATGTGTGTGTGTGTGTGTATATATGTTTGTTTATATATGTGTATGTATGTCTATATATGTGTATAGATGTATGTCTATGTATGTGTATATATGTGTATATATGTGTATATATGTGTATATATGTGTACACACACACGCGCGCGCGCAGAAGTAATGCAGATTATTTTACATAATGCAACTAATACACGTGTATTTAAATTTTACGTCAGCGTGGATTGTGGGTCTTATTATTATTATTGCTATTATTATTATTATTATTGATATTACTGTTGTTGTCGTTGATACTACTTCTAGTTTTGTTATTGCTAGTATTAATATTATAGCTGTCTTTGACAAACCTTCTTATACAGATTTGACATTTTATTTATTGTATTCTTTCATATTTAATCTCGTGTTTTATAAAGATCGCTTTTGCATTTTCATATTACTACCATCGATTATATACCCCTCACTCAACTACTACCTTTTCCTTGTTTATCATTCCATTTCATATCCTGAATCCTATATATGATTAGTTAATGTTCTCGATTGTTCTTGACTGATGTTGCTGTGGAAATAGCTAAAGGTGTGTATGTTTGTTTCTTTATTGTTCAGTTTGTACTTCTTATTATATTATAGACGATAATGTTTACAACCGTTACCGTGATTATATTCCTTTCTTTTATTATATTATCTTGCCATCTCCTTCTCCTTTTCAAAGTTGCTATGTTAAATTTATTAATATTTCACCGTGACTAATACCTCTCACTCGATTCAATTAATTTTCGAAAATTAGTTCTATGCAAAGTATATTAAGAAACGCTCTGAGTGAGCGAAAGGCGTACTATTGCTTTGCGATTAGCTAAAATGTTCGCACACTAAGTTTTCCCTACGAAGGATGCGTTTTATTTAAGTCAATTTCCCCATGGATTCAACGCTGCTAAAGTTACTCATCTCCCATATAGTTATATGGTGAGAATAACATTGGTGCTTTAACTATTTCCTATATCCGCCCATCATAGATTCGTTTGTCTCAATCACAAGCTGTCCATGAAATTCGATTTTGTATGTTCTCTTTAAATGCTATTCTTCTAATCATGTTTACTATTTTGTTCTCACGAGTGTTATTACATACGTTTACCAAATGTTCACTACCGTGGTCCACCTCTGAGATAATACCTTGCCCAATAGCACTAAACTATCCACCTGAATAACAATCTAAATCTTTCATGAATATACGTAAAAAAATATATTTTAAAATGTAAACTCTCTTCACTAAGGGTAGATAACTATTTCTATCATTTTATTGATTACTAAAATTAATGATCCCTATTTTCTCTTAAGGGATTCCTGTAATTAATATAACTTATTTTAAAGATGTATAAACGAAAGCTGTTTAAGGGACAGTAAGTGTATTATTGTGTATGAGGAGTCGTATTGGACGTTAGATCCCCAAATCCCTCCCTTTAATTACTTTCAAACTACAAGATCATTCCATGTTCAGTAATTGCGGAAGTACTCTTGGGTCTCGAATAACCATCCTCATCCCTTGGAAGGCGAATGTATATTGGAAACCGATCTCTCGAATATACTACCAGTAGACATTTTCACGATGTATATACCTACAACAGGAATACGATATCACACATCTTCATAACGCAAAGATGATTCTCATATGATATCTATAGCAAACAATTTGTTAATATTTATATTATTACTGATAAATATATTGACAATCATAGGCATATTTATTAGAGATTTATGACAATATGTCATATTAATACTGATCCTAGGAGAACCAGCCACAAGAATGAAGCGTCAGAATATGGGAATAATACGCTAAATTCAATGGCATAACCGAACCTCATTACATAATGATTTAGTTATATCGTTTAAATATTTTATCATCTAGAAGCATAGGGATAAAAATTGGGAAATGTTAATCGATAATAAAGACTACATTGACTGGTATAATCAATTTGACCATCTGCACGATAAACAGAAAACAGCACCAGTATTATCAACACTATCATCAAAATTAATACTTCATCATTAACACCAGGATATGTATTATATTAAGGCTAACCACCCTCAGAATTCCTCCTGATAGATTATATTCATCACTGCTAATATCACTAACGGCACTGACATGGCTGTTCAGTGTGTACATGGGTACCTGGTTATTCGTGTGTGTGTGTGTATATGTACATGTATATGTGTGTGTGTATGTGTGTATGTAGGTATGCATGTATATATGTTTGTGTATGTTATATGTATGTGTGTGTGTGTGTATGTGTGTGTGTGTTTGCAAATGTGTATGCATATATATGATTATTTGAGTGTGTGAATAAACATATACTAATACATAGTTATTAATATTGTTGTTATGTGGTGGTTGATAATCAAAGTCATTAGAGCGTCAGAGAACAACTTTCTATTAATTCTTCCGGCCGTAAACTTTCTTAGTTCAAATAAGTTTAGGGTCACTTGTGCCTTTCATCATACCTGAGCAGTAAAATAATGAACCCATTAAATTTTTAAGTTGATTTAATCGACTTTCCGCTTCCCACACAAAATGAATGAGTAATAGTAGTAGTTTTTGTTGGGGCTGTTGTAGTAGTAGTAATAATAGTAGAAATAGTAGTTATTATTCTTATTGATTTCATATATCATCACTATTCCATTTCCGAATATGGCCCTTAATTTTATAATACATCTGGAAAAAGGCGTAAAGGAGATTTTCCCAAGCTTTATTAATCTCCAGAGTGTGCGACTCTTGACTGTGTCTCTATGTCTGTGTCTTCTCCTCATCTCAGTTCAAACTTTGTGTATATATACATTTAAAACTGTTTATTAAATAACCCCCCCCCCCACCTTCGCATAGTTTTTGAGATACGAAATGCATTGCTGGCTTTTCCCGTTTCATAGGAGTTATGTGACTGAAGTTACACGACTGCCCCCTTGGTGGGTTGCCAGTATATCGCATGGCTGACACAGAGCTCCTACTTCTCCTCATTTTCGATCGTCTGTAATTGGAACCTTGTCTGTGAAATGCATGTCTTGCTCAAGGAAACGACGTGTTGCCCACACTCACTACCAAATTTACCACTGTATGATTATGCATCCAACATCCAAACCATTAACTCACAAACATTCACTTCAGTTTTATGAACCTTCGCTTAAGCAGTTGCCATCTTACTACATAGAATCTGATACATTGTTCAATTTCACTTGGGTATCTCGAAAGAAATTAAAGATTCCTTTCGTTTATAATGGATAATACTTCGGATTAAATCTTAGAGATTACCGACAGTCAAGGGATGATATTTTAATGGATATTATGTCTTCATAAAAAATCATTAGTCTCCTTCCTGTCAGAAGACGTCTAGAAACTTACTCAGTGTTATTGATGGTGTTGAAGTTCTCCGACATGTGGCTATGAAGTATGTTAAATGACAACTACCAAATACTATTAAATGTTGTCAATGTGAAAACATTTTTTTTTCAATTTCCGAAGTTGATTAAAGCAAGTCTCAAATCAAATGCTGCAATGCTTCGGGGAGATGACTTTTCAATCTCTATTGTTCTCAGAGCAGTCTTATGACTAGCTATTATATTAAATCGATATCTAAAACGTTTCTAATTTATACTTAGTCGGTATTAGTGATTCCACTCTTAATATTTCGTACCGCTCTGTAGAACTGTGCTGGTATCATTGCTTCTACAGAACGGTGATGGATTATTCCTACTGTAGAAATGTGAAGACCTGTTTCTTTTATAGAAATGTGATGGGTTCTTCGTTCTATATAAATGTGAATCTCTAGAATTGTGATGGACTGTTCTTTCTGTTGAACGGTGAAATGGTGTTCGTTTTATAGAAATGTTAAGGGGTTTTTCATTTTATTGTAATGTGAACCACTGTTCATGTAATAAACCCGTTACAGGTTGTTCGTTCTATTGAATTGTAAGGGGCTCTTTGTTTGATAGAAGTGTTAGGGGCTGACTGTGAGGGTGTATTCGTTTAATAGATCTATAAGGCTTTGTTGGTTTTATAGGACTGTGTGGTTTGTTCGTTCTATTCAACGGTGAGACTTGTTCATAATAAGGATCTGTTAGAAACGGTTCCTTCTGCAGAACTCTGAGTGTCAGTTAGTTTAATAGACCTGCGAAGTAGTTATTCCCATTCATTGTTTATAAAGATCCTTCTTTTTCTTCATCATGGTGATTCATTTTGGTTCTATATGAACAGCTTGATGATTAGGGAAAGTCTATCATATCGATCCGAATACGTGAGGGGTATTCTATTTTATCGACCCTGGAAAGATGAAAGGATATGTTGAATTCGGCTAGATTTGAACACAGAACGCAATGATCCGGAAAAAATAATGCAAGTCTTTCGCAATGTTGCCATTCCCTTGATACTTGATCTTTTTATTCTTCCGTTTTATAGTTTGTTTTCATTTGTTTAAAGGTATTTTAATAATTCGAGCCAATCTTATTTGTAATAATTAGATAGAGAGTGTACGTCAAAGCAAATTAAACTTTTCAAATGAGAAAAGGGATGGATTGCATTCTTCAACCAGACACTAGGTCCAGATTTTAGGAAGAAAGTGGACACTGCTAAAGTCCTCCTGTGTGCAGAAGGACAACGGTTTAAGTCTGGCGCAAAATTAACTAACAGAACGCAATAGGCCGGAATAAATAATCCAAGGTATCTTGTCCAAAGCTCTAAACATTTGGCCAATTTATAGCACAGGCCGTATGATTTATTCATCGACTACGAAATGATGAATTGCAAAGTTGAGGTCGAAAGAATTTAAAATCCAAAAGGGAGCGGGGAGCTGTATTAAGTACAGTTAACCATTTTGTCGTACGTTCTAACGTTAGCTCTTTTACTGTAATGATTATATATTTTATACAGGTATTACTAAGTTAACCTCGGCCTGAGTTCAAATTACGCCGAGGTTAAATGTGCCTTTCATCCTTACTGGGTCGATAACATAAAGCACCAGTAATGCACTGGAATAATTGCTGGCCTTGTGCCTAAAGTAGAAACAATTATATTATCCTTACTATTATTTTGACAAAGGGAGTTTGATTGCCATTATGGGTAGAGCTTCGGATATGTTTTGTAGCATAGAGTTACGCGTGTTTATTTCTGAATTCCAATACCGCCAATGTTAGCTTTGCCCTTTATGATTACGGGTCGATAAAATAAAGCACTAATAACGCACTGGGGCGATTTAATTGATATTCCTTAACAATAAATTGATGGCCTTGTGCCTAAATCATCAACTATTATTTCGATATTTTCCAGTAACTCATCGGCGGTGATTTTTGTGTACCGTTTTTGACGAGGGTGCTAATAGATCCGATCGACCCGTGTAATTGTTCTAAACTTGTACTTATTATATTGATCTGGTTTTCTTTCGCCGTGTAGCTACTTTGCTTCTGGCAACACACACACACACAATAGGAATATACATATATAAGATAATTATGTATGCTTATATATATATATGTGTGTGTGTTTGTGTGTTCTTCAAAATAGCATTGTTTCACAGCTCGTTGATATCATTGAAATAACTCTTTGAAATTCCAATACTTCTATATCACAATGCCAATTACATTCCTATTCCTAGTATGTGTTCTCAACTAACCCCACACATATTTAATACCAAATATGAATCGATATCAGTAATAATATAAAAATGGGAATTTTGTAGAGAATGCTTCGTATGCGTTCTAAAGAAATATTTATATATTCGCTGTATGAAATAAAATTGTATAGAGTACCTAATTCTGTGATTAATCCACAGAATAATGTCTTATTTAGTATCAGACATGAAATAAAGTATTCAATAAGTCCTTTTGTTTGATATGTGTGGTCTCTTATTATTTTTTTGTTCAAATGTCATTATATAAAATCAGGACGGCAGATTGACAGAATAACAAGCTTTGCATTGGTTTGTTATGTTTTAAGGTCAGATCAATTGAATTCCCCTTTGCTCGTCATTATTTACGGACATCAAGGGCGGTGGATTGGCAGTGTCGGTAGAGGGTTTGACGCCATGCTTTCCAGCATAGTTACGTCCCTTTACGATCTGAGTTCAAATCCCGCCGAGGTTGACTTTGCCTTTCATCCTTACGGGGTCGATAAAATAAAGTACCAGTAATGCACTGGGTAATTGCTGGCCTTGTGCCTAAAGTAGAAACAATTATTTACGGACATCTTTCATTCTAAAATCTACAGCCAAAGTCTATAGACTAGATACACATCATTGAGGTTATGTTTCACCACTGAATACACATCTTACCATCAACAATGTTAGTAGCGCCTTACAGCACGTTGATATACTGTATAACTATTTTAAACTGGGGAACACCTAGTGTTCAATTTATATTATACGATATTGGCCATAACAAATTGTAAGGGGAGAATAATAGCAATCTAACCAAAATATTCAGCAGTATCGTCATAGTTTCCCCTCTAAGGCGCATATCTGGGTAATGCGATTTATGATGATCCAGCAGTGGTTGATACAAGCCAATCTTCCATTTACGCTACATCGATGTGGTCGAGGGGATAAGAAAATACTGATAGAGCTTGGAAGCAGTGTCATCGCAGGTGAACTTCTACATCTCTGGTCAAGACGCTCCTCTGTTACAGGCATAAACTTCAGCTGCTGCTGTTACCTGTGCGAAATGGGACGATGTTAAAGAAATATCTAACAGAACGATGGCATGTGCCGCCCATTTGAAGAATCGAACTCTCGACCTTATGATCACCAGCCCATTATCCTACGCATTAGATCGCACAACTTCATTGCCATAATAACAATAATGTAAATAATAATAGCTGTAGCTATTCCAGGAAAATCATTCTTAAGTAGCAAATAATTTTATCAATATGGCTGTTCGGTTGTTGAATGAGTTGTAACGCTTTTAGACAAATAAAATGTTATTTTCTCCTTTGATTTCCTATTTTATTTTTCCACATTATCAGTCTTTGTTTCTATTCATAGATTTAAAAATAAATGCATTTCTTTTCGCCTATTAAGATTCCGAGCCAAACCATTATCGCATGTTCAAATGCAATTATCAATCTCATAGTTACGATTCACAGATAACCTTTACTGTCACCTTTATGTCTAATATTAAACAAGAAGTAATAGCGGTAAAAGTTATGGGTATTTGACGCAAGGTTAGGAAGTTATAGCGGAAGATTAGAGTTAATTTAATCGTTTTCCAATGCAAGGATGAAAAGACAAATTGGGTCCAAGGGTGAGGATTTGAAACTAGAAAGTGACGAAATCTAATAAAATAACATTAATATGTATATCTCATTTAGGCATAAGGGAAGCCATTTTGAGGGGAGAGAAAAATCGATTACATCGATCACCATATTTCACAGGTACTTGATTTATCGGCCCTGGAATGATGGAAGGCAGCGTTAACCGAGGGTTTGAACTCAGTATCGTACAGACCCGCTAACGATTTTGTTAATCTATTTCACACGACGTGAGACAATAATAGAATAATATTTGCAACGGATTTTGACATACGACCACAACTTTCGGAGACGTGAAACGGCAATTAAATTGCCCATTCCAGGTTGATAATTAAATATAACTTCAACAGATGAAGGACCAGGAGAAAATCCTCAAACATATTTTCCGACACCCTGCCGATTCTACCAATCCATTACACTATGAATTTGTACTAATATATTCACAAAGGTAGAATGCAGTATACGTTTTGAAGTTAGTCGATTTGGAAATTCACATGCTTGTGGCATAATCAATCATTTACACTTTAATTCACATGTTGGACGACCAATTGACTTGAACAACCGAATGTTATCGAAACTGATAAGGATACAACAATATAAGGTAACGCATCTAAATCTGTAGATATTGCTACCAATCTGCACCAACATCTATTGGTAGAAATGAGTGTTGATAGACGAGCTCGATTCTTCTATGTGACACAAGGATTGAACAGCATGATATCCAAACATAATGTCAATTTGTCTCATCTTCATATTCATAGAGGCGGCGAATTGACAGAGTCGTTAGAACATCGGGCAGAATATTTTGCGGTATCCGTTTCGGCTCTCTGCTCTCTGTATTTAAATCCAGCCGCGGACAACATTGCCTTTAATTCATTCGAGGTCAAAAAAATGCACCAGAATGTAGTGGGGTCCATTGTCCTCCATGTCTTTTTCTCCTTTCATTTCTCTTACTCTCTATCCTTCTCTGGATAGAAATCTGACGTATTCAGTCCTGGAGGAGATTGGGCTCCGCCTGGTTTAAAAATACACAAGAAACGCCGTATATCAATTCGGCGCCTCTACAACTCCCTTGCCACGCCATACTCAGAGAAACGACAAAATTCTAAAACTATAGATTCCAATTTTCTGTTGGCCATTAAACATATCTAGGTCTTTGGTGAATCCTGAATCCTGTTTTTGTGTTGTTTTACTTTTGTCATAACATGTTTCCCAAATATATTCTCCTAAAACATGTATAGAAATTCAAGCGTGGTTTTTATTAGCAGTCTTCATTCTTCCCACAAGGAAGAAAACCTGTTGCAATGTCTGATTCTTAATTACATGAAAATATTTCTTGTTTGTTTTACTGCGTTTAGATATATTCAGGTTTGTATATATTCAATGTTTGTTCTTATTGGTTGTCTTCATTTCTTTCTCAAGTGAGGGAACTAGAGGAGAGAATATATTTAATTATCGTAATTAGTTTTAAAAAGACCGCTGTGTATGTTATACTTGCATGTGTTCATGTTTGTATAATTTAAT
>OZ024742.1:188126505-188139005 GCA_964016885.1 Eledone cirrhosa
ACTAGGAGAGCCAGCGTCCACAGCCCAGAGCAGTGGGGAGATCAGGCGGCTGTTTGAAGAACTAGGTATTGAGACAGAGCCCTTCCCCAGAGAGGAGCTTCAGAGAGCCAAGAAGAAGATCAAGGAGGGCAAGGCTCATGGAGAAGATGGAGCGGCATAAGAGGCGATGAAGAGGTGTGATTTTGATGATATCATCCTGGGGTACTGTAACCAGGCACTGGAGAAAGGAGTTGCCCCGAATCCGTGGAGGATCAGTAACATCGTCCCAGTGCCAAAGAAGGGAGATCTCTCTAACTCCAACAGCTGCAGGGGGATCTCACTGACGTCACTTGTGGCAAAGACCCTCAACAGGATATATATATATATATATATATATATATATATATATATATATATACATACATACATATTTATATATGTATATATATATATATATATATATATATATATATATATATATATATATATATATATATATATATATATATATATATATATATATATCCTGTTGAGGGTCTTTGCCACAAGTGACGTCAGTGAGATCCCCCTGCAGTTGTTGGAGTTAGAGAGATCTCCCTTCTATATATATATTCGTCTATCTTCTCTATTCTGGCAGTTGTTCACACGTGCTTTTTTTAAAAGACACTCATTGATCGATACTTATATATGTACTAACACACACACACACGCCCACATTCACACACACACACACATATTATACATATATATATATATATATATATATATATATATATATATATATGGAGGGGGGGTTATGCATGTTTATACTTTCGTTGTGAACTTGAACTCACTTTCAATTAATTAGTACATAACGGGTTTAGATATCGAGGGAAATATTTTATGTTACTGTAAATTGAAACTAAATTGTTTTGGGGGCAATTCTCATGTGTGAGGATCTGTACTAACGTAACAAATAAAGAAAGGAGGTTGTTTCATTGAAGACATCTAGAATTACGAATGGAATGACTATTAGAAAACAGTGGATGCCGATTTGATAAATGAAAATGATAACAAAATTGTATATATCAAACAGGATTGGAGAATGATGACTGGTTGTGGAGTTATGGTAACATACCCGAGGACTTACTTTCCTTGGCCATCAAAGTCACTGCATATTGTAATACAACAGCTATCTGCATCTATTTTTTTGCGAGCCAGGAAGTCGGATGTTACGAAGTTTTCATCCTTACATGATATTTACTTACATTTTCTTCTGATATATTTTTCTTGTTTTTATGTGACAAGTTCTTTGGAGGATGGTGTTGATCCATCGTTCAGATCTTATCACTTGACCATACAATTTTGTTTTGTTCATTCCTTTACACTAGTTAACTGTCGTTTCAATGCTTTGGTGTTTTATGTGATTCGTGCAGAAGTTGCTCATTAATCTTTTTTAAACATGTTATTTCGAATACGTGTATTTCCTCTAACATCCTGCCGTGAATGTCTACGTCTGGAAGGCATGTAATAAAAAAATAGGTGCCGAACGCTAGAGAAGGTATGAAAGAAGGATTGGCGACGACCAAAGAGATCTATGATTAGAGATACAAATAATTTAATCTTCCAGTGACTTATAAAGGAAAACATCTGACTGAAAGGCAGCAACGTATTATGTGTGCTGTATGGTGGGAATAAATAGTAAGTTATTTCTCTTTAGATAGGTGAAAAAGCAAAAATATAATTTTCTTCTGGAATGAGGTTGGAAAATATAGCTACAAAATGTTTTATTTTAAGTATGATTACGTAAATCTCAAATTTGGTAGAAAAGAGATTATAATCAACCCCAGTTAATATATTTAACCGTTTTAATATCTAACGCCTCAGTCGTATATATCTGCCTGTATTAAAATGTGTATATTTAAATGTAAACCGTCCGTAACAGTATGTGAATTTTGTATATCTAATGTTTACGAATAATCATTTGGAAAGCCTTCTAGGTATCAATATTAAGAAGCTGATGGCTACCGCATTTCAGCGGATTCAAGCAGAAGTGGCGAGGGGAAGCTGCCAACACGTTTCTAGCTATGGCCACCATCAGGACAGTGCTTCCACTGCTCTCTGCTAGAATTTGAAGCAGGCGAAAATACATAGTTTTTTCGCCTATGTAGATGGGATGATTTGCCTCATTTATGTAAGAACATGCTATTTTTCACACAGCAATTTTGTAACGCAGTAGGTTGTTATTTTAAGAAATTACATCCCAATCTTTAATTTTTATAAAGGTTCATGAAGTACTTTATTAGAAAATGGTCCATTCGATCATACTATTCAACATTACTTAATTGTTTCTTTGTAGTTTCTGTTCAATTCGTATCAAAACATTGCTATTTTTATTTTATTATATAGTTCATAAGACCGATGGATTGACAGTATCGGTGGGGCGTCGAGCAACATGATTTGCGACATATAATTTCGTCCGTCTACGGCCTGGGTTCAAATATCATCGGCATTAGCTTTGCCTTTCATCCTTAAGAGCTCGATGAAATAAAGTACCAGTAACGCACTGGGTCAATTAATCCACTTCCCCACTCCCAAATTACATAAGAAACTATTATATAGTTCATATACATGGTAGTGGATGTTTCCAATTCGTTAGACAGTCGGATGAATTTTTTTGTGTCATTTATTTCTGATCTTTGCGTTGGCTGTCTCACTTTGCCTGTTACACACCTGGAATCGATAAACTAAAATACCATTCAAGTACTAGCTAGATATAATCCACTTAACGCTCCCTACAAATTGCTTGCTTTATCATAAATTAGAAGTGATTATAAATTTCAGATTTTTGAGGTGGGGGACTGTCAGATTCGGTAGAGAATTAGACAATTATTTTGCGGTATTTTGTTTGGGTTTTATATTTTAAGAACTCAAACCCTCTTGTCACAAATATTGAACATATTATATACTTCACGAGATAATTCAAGAAAAACACAGGAGAATAATGTAATCATATCCTATTATGTATTTGTTCTATGCTTGATATAGTAGGAAGCGTCTCCACATTTCGAAAGTTAGTCCTTCATCAGATGGTAGAATGAAAGAATGAGGGACAAAAGAAGAAAGAAGTTAGATGAGAGAAGAAAAGAAAGGAAATTGAAAAACATATAGATTGAATCCAAACGCATGTGTGATTATTCAGCCATCACCATTTCAATTACTTCTGCTGTCATACCCTCTATTTATTGATACTTTTTAGTAATTTGTTTTCTAAACCAATTTATTTGCGTATTCATAGAGCAGTTATTTGTTTATAAAGATTCACAGTTTGAAATCTTCACGTAAACATTGATATTTAAAAATCTGAAAATATTGAACTATTTTTCTCGCAAATGTTCGCTATAAAAAAATGTACATTCTATGTGCATTGAACAAATACCAAATTATGTTTACAAAAATATCTGAATCAGTAAAGGGACAGGAGTGGCACATATTCTCTTGATGCAACCCCCCACCACTACCAATGCCACCACCAATAACAACTACAACAGCATCAAAATCAGAACGACTATCAGAAACATCACCGCAATCCTTATCACCATCACCACCACCAGCACGAAAATGCCGATGAGAAATACCACCATTATAATCACCACCACCATAATCCTTTTTACCATCATCATCATCATCGTCATCATCAGAAAGACGACGACGACGACAAACAGCACAATGACTACCATCTCCACCATTGCAATCCCAATCACCTTCATTACCATCACAAAGACAACGACAAACACCATCACCACTTCCAATGCCTCAAACAACAACATTCTGATGAAAAAATATCATGACCTTTTATCTAAAATCTATACTGTTGTTATTGAGTATATTTTTTCGCCTAATGTTGATGGTCTCGTAGAGAAAACTTACTCGTATACACTCCTGATTTCTGCTATATGAGTTCAAATCAAACCTTAGCTTTTCCTGCATTCGGGGTGGGTAAATAAAATACCAGACTAATAATTTGGTCTCTTCTTCTTCTTCCTCTTCTTCTTCTTTATATATTAACACAATGTTCGATGCGTGTCTCATATACTGTCCCCAATCCTATTCCCGTTAAAACTTTTATTTTGCTCTTTCGGTTTTTGTTAGAAATATTTATTTTTTATATTTTTCTTTATATTTCACATTTTCTAGTTATTTGTCTGCCCCCCCCCCATATATATATATATATATATATATATATATATATATATATATATGTATGTGTGTGTGTGTGTGTGTGTGTGTGTGTGTGTGTGTGTGTATGTGTGTGTTTGTGTGTGTTTCGAAAGGAATATACAAAACATGGATAAAAACATTTATACGCAGCACAGAACGTAAACGTTGTCCACATTGCTAATTATAATTCCGCCAAGTATATATTGTGATTATATTACAGTTTTTAGATTACTATCAAATATATCGTGGTTAAAAGATCAAGATTAAAGAATATTTTTAAAAGAGCATTTAAGATAAAATTTATATATAAAATAATTGGCATACAATCTCAAGCTATAATTTTGAAACCACCACACACGGAAATAACAATATACCTGAGAATATTCGTACAAACACTAGGATGCTATTCTTCATAAGAAAAGAATAACATATACTTCTGATACACACACACACACATACCCAAACATATAGAGAGCTGCATTACCCAACCACGAAAGTGAAATACGGAAATAAACTCTAGCCAACCCCACCTCCAGTTTTAACTATAACAACTATGCAGATGATCCAACCACACCTTTTAATGACCCGATGAAGGTTTCAATCCCATTTCAATTTCCTGTTTTTCTTTTTAACCTTCTCATCATAGATATTTTGCTTTATTTCTGTTTCCATCGCATATTTTCCTATATAGTCTCTTTTGCATCACTTCACAGTCAATAAATTTGGGGTATTTAAATAATTATACATTTGTTATTTATTAACCTTTCACACCGGCTTTACAAAATATGTTTTTCCTATGTTATATTACTTGGATTATTTAGCTAATAAATGTCATTCTTCTGGTACAACACAGCTGATAGATTAAGGTGTATTTATTGTTTCGGGTGCAAGCCAAACGACTCTCCTTTTTGTCTTATTTATGGTACTTATAATGCTTTACTTTACTTTCCATCACTGTATAACTTCAGTCTGTAAATTATAGTTGGTATAAAATGTTTATATATTGCACAGAGCACAAAATACAGTCCCGTTTATAATTAAAAAATAGTAACTACAAATCAGAGGAATGAATGATTGACAGTCGCAGCTGGTTTATGTTGAGGTAATGTGGCATAAGGTAACGAATTAGGAAAGTCGTTTCAACATCGGATAGAATAATTTGCGGTATTCGGTATAGCTCTCTGAAAACTGTGTACAAATCATTCCGTGTTCACCTCTGCCTTTATTCCTTTCGAGGCTGTTAAAAAAATTACTAATCTAAGTAGTAGGATCGTCTCTCTCTCTCTCTCTCTCTCTCTCTCTCTCTCTCTCTCTCTCTCTCTCTCTCTCTCTCTCTCTCTCTCTCTCTCTCTCTCTCTCTCTCTCTCTCTCTCTCTTTCTCTCTCTTTCTCTCTCTCTCTCTCTCTCTCTCTCTCTCTCCCATCTCTCCCATCTCTCCCTCTCTCTCTTTTCAAATAATCGGCTGTGGAGCGGGATATGCTACGCCGGGTTTTAAAGGAGCATAAGAAACGTAATATGTCACCATGCTGTCCACACGACTCCAACTGTCCTTATATATTTCAATACTGCGTGTTATAGACGAATGCATGTGATACAAAATGTTCAAAGAAATGTATGTTCAACAGCTGTAGTATGTTATATGTATACGTATGTAGTCTAGGAACTTTCAGCAATGATACTGGTGTAATATGCATGAATAATATGCAGGGAGATATATTTTGTTGAAAGAGAAAATAAAACAAATATATTGTTGAACTTTGTGGTTTGTCATTATTGTTGGCTGTCTTTGAATTCCCAGAGTCGTTAGAGCGTCTGATTAAATGACATGGTAAGTGTTGTCTGACTCTCTGCTGTGTTTAAATCCCCACCGACGTCAACTTTGCCTTATCCTTTCGGCTCCATGAATAATATAACTGGCCAGGTGTAGTGAATTCACAGAGTTGTTTAAAAGTTTGACAACATGCTATGTGCTGTATGTTCCGGAGCTGCGCATCTTGAACTTGAAACTCGCCTCTTGTCACCATAAAAGCGGTGATCCATTTGCCTGGAGTTGCAATCGCAACAAAATATTAACAATAGAAATACCACAATACCAATGGAATGTTAGTTTTCCTCCTGGTGTGAAGTTCGGCTCATTTTTTCTGTGGTATTAATTATATATATGTGTATATTTCTGTTTCATATATTATGTATTACAACACAAACAGAAATTGTGCGTGTGTCTGTGTGCGTGTGTGTGTGTGCGTGTGTATGGGTGTGTGTGTGTGTGTAATGTATTTGTGGTGCTTCTCTAATTTTACACTACTGTGACGGCCACAGCGAATTCTTTTCTGAAGGTTCCATAAAGTAATAATTACTAAGTACGATTGAAGTCACATATTAATGTATATTTCAAAGATACCCACATCCCACCATATTAAAACATAGCTAACCATACCATCCATAATAGATCAACAACTCAGAGTTCACCATATTCTATTTAACTCTATTATTGAATTCTTCTTTAGTCCTAGTTCTTGTGTGTGACAAGTCATAGACTGTTGGAACATACAAATAACAGTTGGTGAATTATTATTAAGAATGTCAAAAAGCGTTTAATTTTAGACGTGATCATCGATGCTTGTAAAGTCGAGTTATTCCAGAATGAAGAATTTTGCAATAATATTCTGTTACCAATGTGGGTAGTGTTGCGAAAATTGGACATTGCATTACATAAACGAATTTTCTGATGCATGGCTGCTTGTTGAATTTAATGGAATCGTTTGTGCTACCTGTTTTAGTTGGCATTTCTAAATCGACATGATTGTTGGTGTGGACGAAAATATTATCAGAATTATAAATAGGTTTCATTGTAATGTCCAAGTATGCGTGTATTTGTGTGTATATTCACACAAACAGAGATATACATACACACACACACATACGCGCGCACACACACATACACATGCGTATGTGTATATATAATACACTTGACCAACAACTCTCCAAATTAGTTGAATGAAAGCGCACGTGAGTGTTTTCCTCTTTCGTTTCTCATATATTCCCCGCCTCTTTCTCTTCTCACTCTTCATCTTTATATTGTATACTTTGTTTCTAATTGTAGCTACTGATGAAGGACTACTATCCGAAATGTTAAGAAATATTCTTGTTATTTCAAGCTTTAAACTAATATATTTCTTCAGTCTAAACATTCACGTTTACGTTGTTATTACTGTTTACTTTACACACACACGCACACGCATACACACGCACACACAAGCACACACAAAGCCACATAACCCCCCCCCCCACACACACACACATGTCAACACATATGTATATATATATATGTATATATATGTATATATATATATACGTGAAGTCGCGTGCTGAGTAGTTAGAGAAGTGATTTCGCAACCGTTAGATTGTGAGTTCGATTCCCTAACCGCACGGGCTGATGCGTTGTGTCCTTGGTTAAAACACTTTATTTCCGGTTGCTCCTTCTGCCTAGAATTGCGACCGATAGATAGTATCAGCAATTAGAAAGACCAATGGAAACTTTGTTCGCTGGGTCCGATTTGACGAAAGTCGATCGACTTTCGATATATACACAGTATATATATATATATATATATATATATATATATATATTGTGTGTGTAGGGGGGGGGGGGTAAAGTAATAACAAAAACAACAAGACAAATTGTACAGTACATGGAAGAAATATATTAGGAAGACAGTATTAATGTTTTGGGCACTGGTCCTTCAACAGATGATAGAGTTAGAAATAGAAGATGAATAGAAAGCAAAGAGATATAAGAAGAATGAACGGCGAAAATGACAGAAAGTTATACCATGCTGACGATAGCTAATAAGCTTGAAACTAGTACATCGTTCCTGTATCAGTGTTGAACAAAAGGGCCACGATGGTTGCAGAGCATTGTACGGCGTAATTCGGGCTGTTTGTTTACAAACAAACCGAACATTATAATAAATGTTCGGTAAACCCATACGTACATATATATATGTGTGCATGTATGTATATATATATATATATATATATATATATATATATATATATATATATATATATATATATATATATATATTACACAGACGAAACAACGACATATTCTTGACTGTTTTCAAGTCCAGCGTTCGCAAATCGTTCTGATGAGTACCAGTTAAGTTCGAAATGCATCGATGATTGTCCCCATTGTTTCTGTTGGACGTTAACCAGAGGGCGTCAACCCCGGTGTTTTGCATATCTACGGCTTTCTAAATGTTTACTGGTAAATACCGTATTTCTTTAGAAATACAAAATTCTTATATATATATATATTTTTTTTTTCAACCACATATTTTTTTATTTGTTTGACCCGAATTACTTGGTCGTTTCTATGGTTGTGCGGATGACGGTTTAACCATCGTCTCAGTGTGTTTGGCATTTAACGTATGTTATAGCTCTGGTTCGTCAGAATTATTGAGCGCTTGACACACATCTCGGAAGTTGTTTCTCGCTAATTCCAAAGCCGAAATACGATTCTCGCTAATTTATATATATATATATATATATATATATATATATATATATATATATATATATATATATATACACACACAGGGACATGCTTAATATGAAAGACTGAATTCTAAATTCAGTGTATGGCGTTAGAATTGACGTAAGCAAAGATGCATCGATATCTTGTCATATCACCATAATGGTGGTAATGGGAAGACGGGCGGAGTGGAGTTTCATGTCACTCAGGGCAAATACTTTATTTGTAGATTCATCTAAATAATGTTTATAACATAAATGTTTGCCAGTCAAGAGAGCAATGTACAAATAAACCAAGGAAAACATTGATAAACATCTGCCCCTGTTAAGAAAACAAACATTAAAAATAATGCTAATGATTTAAGCAATGTTTACTCCGTTTTTTTCTTTCTCATTATTTCTTGGTTTCTATCAATGTTTTCGTAGCATTTATCGGTTTTCTGTGATAATTTCAACATTAGACTCAATAATATTCCTATGTCCTCGTTATTGTATAGAATGTTGGGCGGTGGATTGGCAGTATCGGTAGAGAGTCGGACACCATGCTTTGAAGCATATAGTTACGTCCCTTTTATGATATGAGTTCAAATCCCACCAAGGTTAACTTTGCCTTTCATCCTTACGGGGTCGATAAAATAAAGTACCAGTAATGTACTGGGTATTTGCTGGCATTGTGCCTAAAATAGAAACAGTTATTGTATTTAATGTTCTTCAGCCATAACTAGCGTCCGAATCCTTCACCAAAACCCTCATGTTTATGTACCAATCAACTTATCTCAATTTAAAAAAAATTCACCGAACGAATCGATCTGCGCAAAATATCCTTTTTATTCCATTATTTCTTTCGGTTGGTAGACAGATTGCGGCCATGCTTGTTAACCCCCATGATTTAATCGATCATGTCAATGTCAGTACATTCTCTTCAATCTGGTACATATTTTATCGATGTTGTTTTTGTGGAACCTCTAGACGTAGGTACATAAAGACAGATGCAAATGTAAACCCCCCCCCCCCCGCCACACACACACACACACACATATATATATATATATATACACATGCATACAAACGTACAAACGCACATATATAGAGAGAAACTTCAGTGTATTTATATTTGAATGAATACACGAATATACGATGGTATATTTCCGTTTTTATCTAACAAATATCACTCACACAACTGTATAGAAGCGACATCTTTAAACACTCAGCCATGGTACCGGTTATGTTTATTTATGATTGGCAATTTACTATTTCGTATATTCGTTGTCGAATCGGCCATTTGCTAGAAAACGGACACATTTTAATAAAACGACTCGCCGTATTTTTGCCAGGTCTCTGCATTCGGAGGTCAAATCTCTCAGGTCAACTTTGCTTTTCATTCTTTCGAGGTCGATATATAAATACTTCTCTCTCTTTCTCTTTCTCTCTCTCTTTCTCACACACACACACTTTTCCTCTTTTTCTTTTTCTTTTTCTTTCTCTCTCTTTTTCTGTAATTCTCTCTCATGTTCTCTCTTTCTCTCTTTATCTTTCTCTATCCCGTTCTTGGTTTCTCTCTCTGGAAAAAGTCGATTGTGTTTAGACCTGGAGAGGAATGGGCTACTTAATATACCCAAGGCACATCACAATGGCGCCCTGACGTCTCCATCAGGAATTCAGGTTCATGGAGAGTTGAATAATTTTCGATATATAAACTGATTTATTCGTTAATTTGGTAATAGTACGCTTCTCAATGATAAGGTTTCGGCTTTGATCCCATTGAACATGTTTTTTCAACATAACCTTTGACTTAAGGTTTATTAATGAAACCGGGTACACAGAATATATTTGGAAGTATAATAAACGTACAATATTTGTAATTCAAGTGGCAAGGCTTGCTATATGATGTGTCACGCTGAGACTCCCTGAGACATACGTTCAGAATACACGTGTTTCAGAAATTCTCAGACAATTACTCTATAATTATTTCTACTTTTGGTACAAGGGCAGCAATTATTCCAGTGTATTACTGGTACTTTATTTTATAGATTCCGTAAGGAGGAAAGGCAAAGTTAACCTCGACGGGATTTGAACTCAGAAACTCTATGCGACAAAGCATGGCGTCCGACCCTCTACCGATACTGCCAATCCCCCGCCCTCTATTACTCTATAATACAAATTGTACTGTGCTAACAATTCAAAGATCTTGTTATATTAGGTATTATGTTATGTTACAAGACCCAGATGATTGTCTTAAGGATAAGACTACCAATGGGATGCTCAGCAAATGTTTTCAAAGTGGGCGTTACCGCCCCCGGGGAGGGGGGTGAGAAGGTCTAGAGGAGCGCCGGCCTATTGTGGAGGTGCTGCTCAAATGATACATATTCTATAAATAGAGTAGAAAAAAAAATATAATATGTATCTATATTACTAAAACAGAGAATGTCTGTTTATCTGTCTGTCTGTTCAATCACTAAAACTCGAAAACCGCCCAACCGATTGTTTTTAAACTTTACACGTGTAATACATATGGTCCTATTGAGTGTTCTGAGCAAAAGAACATTCAAATTTTCAATTCGTTAGTGACCGCATTAGGCGATTTAGCGATCTCTTTCTCTCTCTCTTAAACTTTCTCTTCATAGATATGACGTCGCGCCTTTATAATATCTGTCTGTATGCCTGGCTGTCTGCATTACGTCATTATGACGCGATCAGAGTGTGTGTATATGTATATATAGTGTGTGTGTATATATGTATAAATATATAGTGTGTGTATATTTATATATTGTTATGCCAGGGAATTTCTTCACGAACCAAAGTATCGTCTTCCTGTTTTCCTTCAGTTGCAACGGTTTACGAAATATTTACATCTGCGTTCACAGATTGATTTTTTTTTAGTTTCAGAGTATCCCGTTAAGGTTGAAAGCAGCGATTCTTTGCTTAAACTTTAATATGTTATTTTAATATAGATATTCGTGTGCAGATATTTTTGCATACACAAAAACAAAATATAAACAAACAAGACCAACGATTACATTAGATAGTTTTAGTGTACTTCATACTGCTTTTAGGTAGAACATCCCGTGAAGGGTATAAGCAGCGATTCATTTTCTGCATTCACAGATTTTATTAGTTTCAGAAGATCCCGTTAAGGTTGAAAGCAGCGATTCTTTGCTTAAACTTTATTCTGTTATTTTAATACATATATATATATATATATATATATATATATATATATATATATATATATATTCGTGTACAGATATTCTTGCATACACAATAACAAAATATAAACAAACGTATTTATTTCACGACGCTCTATAAGGATAAGTATATATCAAATATATAAGAACCCTAGAGGAAATCCCGAGCAACGCCGGGCCATTCTGCTAGTTATAAATAAATTAACGATTTTATTTATATATTATTTACAATTTGTATGTATGCAGGTCTCTCTGGAAATAGGGTTGGCTGAGGGTATTACGTGGCTGTGAGTGTGGGTGGGTCGCCCAATATGTTAAGAATCTCTGTTTTACAAAGTAATATGTGGGTGTCTCAATGCAAATTATTAAAATAATGATTTCTACTATAGGCACAAGGGCAACAATTCTTTGGGGGAGGGGAAAGTCGATTATATCGACCTCAGTGCATTACTGGTACGTTATTTACCCACACTGTAAAGATAAGAGGCAGAGGTAACATCCAAGGGATTTGAAATCAGAACCAAAGCGACATAACTCTATTCCACAAAGCTTGCTGTCCGTCTCCCAACCGATACTGCCACTCCAAAAGTCCTGCAAATG
>OZ024742.1:188144005-188169005 GCA_964016885.1 Eledone cirrhosa
GTCTGTGTGTGCCTATGTATATATATATATATATATATATATATTTATATATATATATATATATATATACATATATATATATATACTATTAGTGAAAGTAGAAAATCAACTGCGATCTCGAAAGGCTTTATCTAGGTAACTGTTTGAAACTGTTCGATCTCGCGGTCAATCCTCTTCTTTCACTAATATATCCAGTCTACATCTTACCATGTATCGAGTTATTCTCTGATCTCTGGTCTTCTCGGTCACACTACTGCAGACTATCAATATATATATATATATATATACATATGGATTAGTAAACCTTGGTGGAGTCGTAAGGGCACTGCTGGAGAACTGCCTTGATCTAGTTAATGATATCGACCCTATTATTTATCTCTTTATGTCTGGTAGTTAATTTATCGATCTGTTTTTTGCCAACAGCTATTTTATGAGACATAAACACTGATTCAGACGCAAATGTAAACATCAGCAAACACATACACACACACACACACACACATACCAACACACGCCCACACACACACAGCATTGTGGAATATGTACGGTAGAAATAAAATGAAAACAGTAATACACACACATGAACACCCCAGCCATGCACACACTCCCCCTTACACACATACACATACACACACAATACACAATGCACCCGCACACGTACCCGATAAGCGCCTACACATTGATGTACTCAATATTGTTAGTTTTGCCCTGCTAGGAATAACTGGGCTATACATTTTAACATTTGATCTCATATTCGAAGGATGCTGATCTCGCGAAATTCTACCATCTGTTTTTCAAATAATATGTCAATAGAGGAACTTGTTTTAATGTGTTCGAACCATGTCCTTCCTGTAGAATATCTATGATTCCCATTCACGAAAGGGGGCGCGAATTCAGTGCATTATATCCAGGGGAATATAAATCCCGTCGAGGTTAACTTTGTCTTTCATCCTTACGGGGTCTATAAAATAAAGAACCAGTAATACACTGGGATAATTGCTGGCCTTGTGCCAAATGTAGAAACAATTATATCCAGAGGAAACTATGTATACGGTTCTGTTACAAAGTTATCTTTAGTCAGAAAAAGTAATAATCTATATATGCGTTCGGTTGGAAGTGTTTAAGATGGAGTGGTGTGTATTTTAAAGATAATACAAACATTGTTAATAAATACAATACAATCATGCAATAGTATCATGATTTTCATAGGGTATACGTTTAATAAACACAGTGCACTATTTACCGTACAACCCGGGGGATTGGCAATATCGGTAGAGGGCCGGATCTCATGCTTTGAAGCATCGAGTTACTGCTTTTTACGGTCTGAGTTCAAATCCTGCTGAGGTTAACTTTGCCTTTCATCTTTACAGGGTCGATAAAATAAAGCACCAGTAATGCACTGGGATAATTGTTTACATTGCGCCAAAAGAAGTTACATGCATCAATATTTGTATATGTAGTTCGTATCAATATATAGATCAAGTATATAAAGCTTGCGTTTGGGTTTTTGTGCAACATTTGGAAATAAAAGCAGGAGGTTCAGCAGAGGATGTGGTAGTATAATATCGAAAACAAAGGATGGAAATCTGGGCAAGTGTTTAGGTAATTCGAAATAGAACATTCATATTTTAATGTATTTTTAACAATTTTTCAATATTCATTGTTATATGTAGATTTATTGCCAACATCGATTTCAGAATGTATACATCAACATTTTGTGATGAAATATCATTTAGTCTGAGATAAAATATCACATCGCATCTGAAATAACTCAAGAAATATATGTCATATACTTATAGTCATAAAACATATATTTGTTCATCTGTAATTTATGATATATTTTTCTAGATAATAGGATAAAATTAAGTGTTTTATTTTCGTCTCTATTTATCCGACAGAAGGTATAAAATGTCATTGTAATATATCAATCTCTACTACTTCCAGTTTTACTTTCTGTATTTCAAAAAGTAAATGTTCTGATTCATGTAATAAATGACCGACTTTTCTATCAGTGTACACAACATATTTTTTCGCTTTTGTCTAAACTAAGCAATACACGTTTTTTATCCATTTACTGCTTTCGCTTATTAGAGTACGGCCTCCCTGGGGCATCCACTTAAAGAAATATAACTGATAATATCAATCACAGTTTGGTATTAATGTAATCAATATAGTTTTATCAAACTGCTAAGTTATGAAACACGTCTACCTCTGTATAGCTTCTGTAGTTTCCGTCTAAAAACATTGATTCACAAGACATTAGACAACCCACGTCTATAGCAAAAGAAATAAGGTCATGGTTATACAGAGAGAAAGAGAGAGAGAGATAGAGAGGGAGAGAGATAGAGATAGAGAGAGAGAGAGTGATCCTGAAATGACGTGGCTGTGAAGTCATTACTTTAACTTTAGAGCCATGCAACTATTTGAAGTTGTATGGAGAAAGGAAAATTTAGCTGACTGTCATTCTATTATCAATTTGTATTTTTATTGGAAGATTTCATTTAAATGTCCTCTACTCTGATTATAATATTTCTAGTGCTACGTTTAATGGAAGACTGCAATTATGATGGTGGTAGACAAAACTCTGTAATTAAGAAGTTCCCATCTCAATCATGAGATCCCGCGTTCGACAACAATATATAACTTTTCATGCAATTGACTTTGTCATTGTATTTGCCATACCCTCGGATCCTCGTAAGCCTTTTGTGTATGAAAACGTATGAAGGAACATAGAAAGGAATGTATTTCTATTTTGTCCAGACTTGTTTCACGCTGATGCAGTTTGCAAATTACGTTAAAGTGGCCTTTTATTTCATGAGCGGATCGAAAGATCACCATCGAAACAGACGGATGATATATCATTTATTAGGAAGGATAACGTAAATACTCCAAGCTAGTAGGCAATCTCTTCAAACAGACAGTTGAAAATAATGATTTTTGCAATAAGAATTTGCCGTGAGTGAAATTGAAATATCCGTAGCATTTATTAAATGGCTTCATATGTAAATTAATATAATGAATAAATTGTCAAATGAAAAGTTCATTCAGCCTAGAGCATAATGAAGTTTGTTCCGCTAAGGCAATCTTTAAGGATTTTTGGCACCTCTCAGGAAGTATGTTTACGAAAACGCTTATGATTCCTCTTTTTATTTGCACCTATAAATCGATGGTCCTTCGTATAGGAGAAAAACGCTTAGAAGGCAATAACATTTATACAAATAACAGTAACCATAGAGAAATTTTAAAAAAAATGCTTTCTTTGTTCGTGTATTCGATAAATATTTTATTTTATTTATTTATTCATTTATTACGATTAAAACTTCATGGAACCATTCTTGGCTGGATTTCTTACAAATGGCTTTCCTTTACACGCATCTATCGGCCTTCAGCAACTGTTTATCATGGAGTGTTGGCAAGCATGTATAATACACTGACACATAGTGGTAAATACTCGCTTTCACCAACCCGCTAACAATAAAAAGGAAAAAAATATGAAATATATGAATGTGAAGTCACCATATTCTTAACATAAACGTGAACACATGGGAGTTCTTTTTATCAAAGATGACATCAAAGAAACAATATCAAATAATATAACTTCAGTAAAACTGAGTGTCTATTTGCTGCTTCGTTGCTGTACAAAGCCATTTCTGATGTTGGCTACTACATAGTTATCTTCACTGCTCTGTTAACCTTTCCCAAGATTCGAAGAATGTAAAGGGAAATATCAGAAAATCAGCCATCATCTATTCTGGAACACACGTATTATCTCCAATGTTCTCACTTTTTATTCCAAAGCAGCGCCAAATATATTTTGATGTAAACGTCTAGTGTTATTGTTAAATCAATTATCATGCTATATCTTTCTCAGAAGAGATTTTTTTCTCTTATATTCCTGTGTATCTTGTGTTTTTCTTCTAAAATAATTTTTCTGTGAAACCGATTTATTTTTATGTGCCGCCTTTATATACACACACCTACGTTATGCCAACCAAAATTGTAATATATTTTAATGTTTATATGCATTTCATATAATATCATGTAACGTTATATTTAAGTTATGAAATATCATACATTTTAAATATTTATTTCATGTAATATCGTGCAACTTATTTTATATAATTACTCCTATGTTTTAACAATTGCTGAAATATATTGTCCCGACAACGATGTGGAGATTGTCTCTCCCCATTCAACCAACTTTATTTTTTCTTTACATTTTGTTATCTTGTTTCTTCTTTTTTACACTTGTGTCATGAATTAGATATAACATTCTGAAAATGTTTACATTAATATAATTTGCTCTGAAGGCAAATATATATCAAATATATAAGAACCTCTGTAATTTATTTACATTATTCTTAACTCTGAAGTCAAGAATCATTCGGTTTCCTAAATAGAATTTTGTCTACGACTTCAGTTATACCATAATCGTGGTTTTGTTTTTGCTTGCAATTGTTCTCCTTGGTCCACATAATGACGTATTATCTTCGTTGTTTCCGTTCATTGCCAGATACCGTCTCCCCAAACCACCTAATAGAATATTAGTCTACGACTTCATGTATACCATAAACGTGGTTTTGTCTTTGCGTGGAATTGTTTTCACCGCTCCAAATAATTGTTTCTACTTTAGGCACAAGGCCAGCAATTACCCAGTGCATTACTGGTACTTTATTTTATCGACCCCGTAAGGATGAAAGGCAAAGTCAACCTCGCAAATAATGACCTATTATCTTCGTTTTTTCCGTTATTTTCCAGGGAACGTTTCCACGAACCAAAGTATCGTCTTCCTGTCTTCCTTCGGTTGCAACGTTTTTTGAAATATTTACTTCTGCGTTCACAGATTGATTTTTTTAGTTTCAGAAGATCCCGTTAAGTGTGAAAGCAGCGATTCTTTGGTTAAACTTTAATCTGTTATTTTAATAAATATATATATATATATATATATATATATATATATATATATATATATATATATATAAATATGCGCCAATCATTATGAAATGGAATAGTGAAAGATGACTAAATATTGTTCCATTCCATTGATATATTGTAAAATACCTTAGATTCAAGCATTGCTCAAGTTTATCGATTTATTTGCGTTAGTATTTTAGGGGGATCCGGGAATTGCATTTCCAAACATCGGGTAAAATTAGCGAATTAACTTATATGAAGTTGAGTATTCAACAATCTCAGGTACATTTAAAAGAATAACCAGTTCCAATTGACATGACATTATGTGAGAGAGCTGCACCGTATATTTGCACTTACAATTTATCCGATGGACTTCCCAAAAGTTCCCAAACATCCAAATTGACTGAAGACATTTAACTCGACAAAAATCTATGGTAAAGACACTTGTGCAATATATCATGTAGTTGGATGGGATCAGGTACCTAATGATTGTGACGAGCACATCGTAACCACTGAGGCATGCAGACTTCATTAGATATAGAGTTTAAATAAAACACTCTCTAACTCATTATAACACTAATATTTTAGTTTATTCTTGCTGTTGTCTCTTACTACAATTACTGTAGCTATCAGAAACAGATATGCCATCAACAGTACTATTGATGATTTTAGAGGTATGAAGCCTGTATCATTATTGTGTATGATACTATTGGTACAGGGGTGAGAGGCTGGTATCATCTGGTCTCAAATTCGTTAAAGTAAGGGATAGCCGTGAGGTAATTTTCAAGAAACCTACATGTGTTTAAACATATAGACACAAATAAGGATTGTGTTGTATAGTGTTACAGTTTATTAGGTAGAAGATAAAGCTAGTACACCAATAGCTATAGATTGGTGTGTAAAATATAACATATAGGCTCCACGTTCAAGATTCGACCATCGAAAGGGTGTAACCATCAACATATGATTTATATACCATAATAATATCTACATTCTATAATTAAAGTAGGAAGTATTAGGTCGTATAATGATCTCACTGAACCCATTTGACAACATCTTAGCCATACACACACACACGCACACCCACACACGCAAACACACTCACACACACACACACACACTCATATATATATATATATATATATATATATATATACATATATACACCACATAACTGAGATAAAACGTAATATATTTAATAGTAGGCTAATATCGTATTGCTAGCACTCAGATGAAGTATGTATATATGTGTTTTTATATATATATATATATATATATATATATATGCAATTTAATATATGTATGTATGCAACTTAATATATGTATGTATGTATGCAATGTAATGTAATGTTTGTATGTATATGTATATATATATGTTTGTGTGTGTGTGTCTTGTGTGTGTGTGTGTGTGTGTATAATCGACATAAACGTATTCCATTTGTATTTACATATAAAATAAGATAATTCCTTTTTTATTAATTAATTTCCATTGCATCATTGTAGACCTGCGAGGGATCATAAGGAGCATAAATTATTAATCGATAAATCAACATAAGCTATAACTCGATGACATTTCTGAAACCAATTACTTTTAGAATAATTTGGTTATCATATATTGCTCAATAACATTTATCAATAAACGTTTTTAATATTATTTCACACAAAGAATCAACTTAAACATAAACCTAACCATATAATTGCAAAAATGGTGAATGTTTTAATTCTGTTTGTTAGTTGTGTGTTTTCAACAAAATAGATATTAATTTGAATTTATTAAAAGATATTGAATTTTTCACGTGTTCTGTAACGTAGTACTTAATGTAATCTCTTTATCAGCTTATATCATTGTTTATTATATTTCGAATAAAAAATGTGGTGGATTGGTAGTATCGGTAGAGAGTCGGAGGCCATGCTTTGAAGTATAGAGTTACGGCCCTTTATAATCTGGTTCAAATGCCGCCGAGATTATCTTTGCCTTTCATCCTTACCGGGGCGATAAAATAAAGTACCAGTCACGCACTGGGTCGATTTAATGGAAATTCTCCTTCCCCAAAATTGCTGGCTTTGTGCCAATATAAGAAACCATTATATTTCGAATAAAAATGCATTTAATCTGTCGCTCTACCGATTCTGCAACTAACTCAACTAATAGTACCAAGAACAAAAGTAATTTAAAAAACCTCTCACAGGCACACAAATGCACCTGTATATATATTGAGTCGTACAAATTTCAGACTTGACGCCTTAATATATGTTAGTCTATTACTCTATTATGTTTTCAAGCAGATTTTGCTGGTGTCATGTTGGAGCAACACAAATGACTAGCGTCTTAAATACAGAATCTGACTGTAATAACAGCCGTTCAAAATCGACAAACGGCTCCTAAGAGACGGTAACGTGAGGACAGATTCGCCTCTAAGGGTCATTTAAACAATATTTTAAACTGTCATCTATTGTGACCGACTGTGACTACATACATTGCAGGACTATCAGACATTGAGTGTACTCTCCCCTCCTCTCTATGTCTCTCTCTCTCTCTCTCTCTCTCTCTCTCTCTCTCTCTATATATATATATATATATATATATATATATATATATATATATATATATAGTGCATGTATGTATGTATGTATGTATGTATATATGTATGTGTTTGTGCCAAATTCAAAAAGCAAAACAATGTGATGATAGAATGGTCGATATTATATTGGCAGTATTGGTAGAGAGTCGGACGCCATGCTTTCCAGCATAGTTACGTCCCTTTACGATCTGAGTTCAAATCCCGCCGAGGTTGACTTTGCCTTTCATCCTTACGGGGTCGATAAAATAAAGTACCAGTAATGCACTTGCAAATTGCTGGCCTTGTGCCTAAAGAAGAAACAATGATATAGTAGAAGAAACAATTATATAGTAGGGAAAACTGTTTTAAATGTTGGGAGTGTAATTCTTCGTTGGAAGACAGAATGGAAGACGGAATATAAAGAGAGTCAAGAGAGAGTGGATACGTTACAATCATAGGAACATTATCTATCTATGTTTCACAGGAGGAAATCATGTGTCACACATTCTAGACATACATACACTCATACATTCATTCATACATACACACATACTCATACATATATGCACACACACACACACATATACATATACATGCATACACACACACACACATACATATCAATAATTGTTTCTACTATTGGCACAAGGCCAGAAAATAAACCAGTACATTACTGGTACTTTATTTTATCGACCCCGTAAAGATGAAAGGCAATGCTAACCTCGGCGGGATTTGAACTCAGAAGGGCAAGGGCCGTCACTTTATGCGTCAAAGCATGGCGTCCGACCCTCTACCGATATACATACATATAAATAATTGTTTCTACTATTGGCACAAGGACAGCAATTACCCAGTACAATACCCAGTACATTACTGGTACTTTATTTTATCGACCCCGTAAGGTTGAAAGGCAAAGTTAACCTCGGCAGGATTTGAACTCAGAATGGCAAGGGCCGTAACTCTATGCGTCAAATATATATACATATAAATACATATAAATAATGCAAACAAATAACAAAGCGAACGACACACTACAATGAAGAAATATATTATTAGTTTTCTACTTGATGTAGTCGGAAAATGTCGGAAAATATATATACAGTGTGTTCCCCAAAATGTATACAAATGTTTATTAGAATGCGGTTGAAGTGTGTATACATTTTTGGGGACACCCTTTATACATATTTATGCATATATCATTTCTGCCGACTGTGAAGAATACGTTTCGACGAGGAAGTCTAAAAACTATGAAACGTTATTGGGTTCCGCCGATTGCTTGGAAGATCAGGTTCACTGTGGGTTTTTTATTTTGTAATTTTTCAACATTCTCAATTGAGAAAATTCTAATGCAAATTGAAAACATCATTCTATTTCTATAGGCCCCATGGGTGCTAAAGTAATTAACTGAAATTTAAACCTAATTCATTTAGAAATGTAAACGATTTTGATTGTGACAATATAAACCAAGTGAGAATTTATATTTCTGTGTTTACCTAATTTCAATTGATAAAATCCAAATTAATTATAATCAATACTGATTGAATAGCACAACATTAAAATCATTCTGAACCTATCATTTCTGTCCATCGCTTACACAGAAACAGCAGCCATATCTCCATGAAATACCACTCCACTGTTATTTAAAAGGTTAGAGCATTTAGATAATGTAGTTCTAGCTAGCCAACGACTGATAAAAAGATTTTCCCAGCGGGAATACATTTATTCATATCTCTGCCAGATCAAGACTGTCCTCTGAGGAAACAGCAACAATGCAAGATGCCACTAGTAAATCTCCCGCCCGTCTCTCTCTATATATCTATATATTTATTTATCTAAAAAATCAAATCCAGTGCTAAACTTCACATTCTGCCTTACTTTAGTCTGTATTAAATGTCATCGATTTTGCCAAACGTCTGGAAATCATCGTCCGTAAGGAGCGGAATACAACGGTATACTGTAATGTGACTGACTGCTTCCTTTTGGTGCCGGTTGTCAATTTTATCGCCGGCGTCATTTCTTGGCCACCTCACTGCTGTTTTTCTATGCACAATCCAGTTCAGTTAACAATAACAGAAGCCCGCTTTTAAGGGGTGTTAAATAATGTTCATAAAGTACTGTATGATTACATCTCGCTGGGGCAAGACATCCGATGAGATATCGGAATAGCTGATACGGCGGGTGTCGCATCATGTACTCCGCGCTAATGACTTCTATTTTTCCACCTTCGTTTTGTTTAACTACCATTTACTCTTTCCTTCTTTATTATCTGTTAAATTAAAATGTTTACTCAGCCATATTTTCCCATTATTTGTTCCGTACTCTTTATCTGTCTCCAACTATTTAGTTTCTCGTTATTTACATACAGATATCTTCATTATCTTTCAAAATGTTTCTTTTTTTTTTACGTGTTTTACTTCTATCTGTTTCCATCTATCTTCATTTTCACCAAATTCTCCTGTTCATCTCAATCTATTAATCTTCGTTTAGTATTGCTATCTTCTATGTCTATGTTTTCGGTTCTCTACTCTCCACCAGTCACATCAGATCAGCAGGTCTATCCGACTTTTCAAAACTTTTAATCTTTCTTCTTTTCTTCTTACATTTCTCACTTATATATTTAAATATATATATATATATATCGCAGTCTCTCTCTCTCTCTCTCTCTCTCTCTCTCTCTCTCTCTCTCTCTCTCCCTCTCTCTATCTCTCTCTTGTCGCTTACTACGCTCTTTTTCTCTCTCCATCTTTACCTCTATCGTCACTTATCGCGCTCTATCTCTCTCCTTCTTTCCCTCTCTCGTCGCCTAGCGCGCTTTTTCTCTCTCCCCCTTTCCTTTTCTCGTCGCCTATCACGCTTTTTCTCTCTCCCCCTTTCATTCTCTCGTCGCCTATCGCGCTCTTTCTCTCTCCCTCTTTCCCTCTCTCGTCGCCTATCGCGCTATTTCTCTCTCCCCTTTCCTTCTCTCGTCGCCTATCGCGCTCTTTCTGTATCCCTCTTTCCCTCTCTCGTCGCCTATCGCGCTATTTCTCTCTCCCCCTTTCCTTCTCTCGTCGCCTATCGCGCTCTTTCTCTCTCCCTCTTTCCCTCTCTCGTCGCCTATCGCGCTATTTCGCCCTCCCTCTTTGCCTCTCTTGTCGCCTATCACGCTCTTTCTATATCCCTCTTTCTCTTTATATGTTTATTTCTCATTCACTTACACCATTACTTATCTCTGTCTCATTATTTCACCTTTCCTTCCATTTACTCTAATTGTCTTCTGACATCTATTTCTCGAAATTTATATGTCTTCTATTATTTGTTCTATTTTCTCCTCTCTCTTTCATTCCGTGTCTCTAACCATGTCTCTATCCATACCACTGTTACTCTATTTCGCTGTCTCTCCTTCACTATATACATTCTGTTACCTCTTTCACGACCTCATTTCTATCTCTCCTGAAACAAACTATAATGCGCCATTTTGTTTTTTTGTCTATACAATGTGATTCCGGTCTGTGTATTGATTTTTGGCACGTCTCCATATTGCCTACATTCTAACTCAGTTTCCAACGGTAATTAGGTCTTGACTTAAAAGAAACGAATAATGCATAACTATACGCACATGCACAAACACATGTTCAAAAGAGAAACATTGGTAGCATAAGCGTCTCTATGGAACAGCTCATCTCTATTATGCGTTACGAACATATAAACTTTATCTATCTAAGTATTTCTCTCTGCCCCCCCCCCCCCATCTCTCTCTCTCTCTCTCTCTCTCTCTATATATATATATATATATATATATATATATATATATATATATATATATAAATTAATAACAGAACACACTCACTCTTTGGTTGGTTTTCGCTTCTGTGTCTTTTATATCGGTTAATTTAATTGATGCAGTCCTCAATGTTACCATTGACTGACCAACGGTCAAATATACAGATAGAATATAGACACAAACACATATATATAGTCTAACAAAGTTCTTTCGTTGCACATCTGCAACATCGTCAGTGGTGCTATTATGTTTCCTCCCGTTGCATTGTATGCCTACGACACCGTACCATGAGGTGGCTTTCCCTATCTTATGTCTAGACCTATCTAAGCTATTCCATAAACCTCGCAAAACTAATTCATCGCCGTTATATATTTATATACATATATATATATATATATATATGTAGATAAATCTACCAAGAGTTTACGGTAGTGTCCAATCCGTATAAAGAACTCAATGTATTCCGGATATCATGGAAAGAAGAGATGTAATGAAAATCCAATTTCGGTGAAAGATAAACGGTATACAGAGTCAAGATAAAATATTAAACAAATAATGAACAAACAATTCCTTATATTAAACAAAAAAAGTTCACTATTTAACGATCGTTTCTAGGGTATATATGTGTTATAATTGGTATGCATATTTAACAGATCTATGTACAAAATTATACAAAATTATACAAATTATCAAGATTAAATATACATACCTAACTCATATATACGCCGTCTTCAGAAATAATGAAGTATATTTATTGATAATAACAACAATTCAAAATATCAGTTCAAAATTGACCAATGAAAGCACAAAGGGTTAAAAAGCAGTTTGGTGTGTGTATATACATGTAAAAACCTTACACATATTTTACAATAATGTGTGTATAATTTGTATGTGCATACTAAAAAGATGGATGTAAATACAAAATTTCAAGGTTAATATCTCTGTAAGCTTAATGCGCTGATAAGATACGCAATGATACTTATGGAGTCAAGCATATAAATATATTTTTTTCATACTCACACATATCAGTATAATCACACATACATGTGCGTATATGTATAAATATACACATAACCACGAACATACAAACACACACACTCCCCCACTCACATTTATATATGTGTATATAAAATCATAAGCAAATAGAAATTAAGTCACTCACATAAAAACACTGGTACACACATTTCAAGATCAAGATACAGAAATTAGGTGGGAGGGGGGGGAGGGGTCAGTATTAGATTGTCAGACCAGACAGCCTAATATAAATGTATCTATAAATTAAGAAAAATAAAAAATAAAAACAATAAAGTATAATACATATAATATAATGTACATACGCATACAGATATACATACACATAGATACATATACGCGCACATAGAGATATCTACACATACATACATACACACATACCTATACTGTCATACACACACATACATTTACACGAACATACACATACACATATAAAAAGATATAAATACACACACACACACGCGCAACACATACACACATACACATATATATATATATATATATATATATATATACACACACATATATACACACACACATAGACTCATATATATATATACATACATATACATACATATATACAAACATATATATCCCCACACTCATACCACCATAAAAAAACACATACAAACACCCAGATGTATATATATATATATATATATATATATATATATCAACATACACACACGTACACACATATGTATATATACATACATATATACACACACATACACATATATATATACACACACACATAAAATACAGACATGCACATATATATATATATATATATATTTCATTACTCTTATATATACACATAGTATATATACATACACAACCTCACTTGTACACACATACACATAAGTTATATTACAATAATAATAAAGAATAATATATATATATATATATATATATATATATATACACACATATACACATATACATACATATATATACATACACATACATACATACACATACATACATACACCTAAATATATACATATATAAATACACACATACGAATAAAGATATATATTCACACATAGACACCTATATACACATATATATATATATATATATATATATATATCTATATACACACACATACACATATATACACACATATATATATACACATACACACACACACACACACACAGACACACATACACACTCACATATATATATATATATATATATATATGTGTATGTGAGTGTGCGCAAATACATATATATATACACACACACATACAAACACACACAAACACATACATATGCATACGTGCACACACACACACATATATCACATAGATACGAAGATAAACATATAAATAGAGAGACATACAAATATATACAGAACCCATATACACATACATACAAACACGCATATACATATATATATACATATATACACATATATATATTCTTATATACAAGCATACACATGCACACACATACATACACATACATACACATATACATACCACACATTCACATACACATACATATATAATACATATATATACATATATATACATACATATGTATGTACAATCATATATACACACTCAATCTTACATTCATATTTACATGCACATATATGTATTTTTATATTTAGAAATAAATACCAAAACCTATATAGACACCCATCTACACATATATTCATACAAATACGCTTACAAAAACAGATGATAATAGTATGGGGGAAAGGGGGGGTTTGGAGAAGGGGATCAAAGTAAATATATGTTTCAAGAAACATATAATATTTTCCATATCTTAATTCAATGTATGTTCTTACATATTTTCAGTGCTAGGAAATACGAAATCTATGCATCACAAAATAAAAAAGTATACCATTAATCATATGTTAACTAAACCAAAGATAGTCAACATATTGATTTCCAAGGTGTAAATTAGTTAGGTTTATAATATTTGAAGCAGAATTATGAAGTCAAACAGTAGTAGATTATTAATTACATTATAACTAAATTAAAGTTAATAACGTTATGGTATCAATATTAGGAGATGAATTTAGTAATAGGGAAAAGAAACCCAAATAAAAATAAAATAAAATATTACATCGGTAGTAGCATATAAATTATATGTTAACTAAATTAAAAATTATATATTTATTTCAATAGTATACGTTAATTAGTATATGTTAATTAGGTATACAATAAATAAAGCAGATATTGTATTTCATCAATAGCATAATATAATTATATGCAAATAAAAATCAAAATTAATACGCATACATATACATATACATACACATACACATATATATACATATACATACACATATATATATATATATATACATATATATACACATACATACATATATAGTCACATAAATATACATACAGATACACATACAACACACACATATACATATACATATAGATATACATATCTTTTTCAAAAAATTGCACAGAATATATTAACTAGGTATATATCCAAAACACCTCCCATTCTATGATTACATGACATTCTGCAATTCGTCTGTACAAGGATACTAATTTTAAGCAAATTAAAATTAAAGTTTTAGGTTGATTAAAACTAAAACCAAATAATAAATATATTTCCAAAATGTATATTAATTAGGTCTATAATACTAAAAATTCTTTCTCCGTCATAGGATACATGATATTATTTTGTTATATTTTATCTGTAAAAGAATTATAATAAAAAAAATTATAATAAAAGGTTAAACTAAATTAAAAAATTATAATAAAAGGTTAAAATAAGTTAAAATTAATCTATAAATTAAATTACTGAATATATATTAGTAATATTTAAAGGTTTTTCAAAATTTATGATTACATAATATTTTCTCATCTGTAATAAAATATTAATTAAATTAAATTTATAGGTTAACTAACATTTAAATTAAATTAAATTCTAGAATAATGTTATTAATTAGGTTTATAATATTTAAATGTTTTTTTTAGTTTATGATTACACGATATAATTAATTCCTGTCTTTTATTTAATAAGATATCCCTAGACTTCATTATTTCAAATAGTTCTTGGGAACATAATCTACATTCCTTTCTATTATTTTGATAAGGGGTGGCTCTTTTGAGCACACTCCAGGTCAAATCATATTTTATATTTTTATTTTTATAACTATTGATTTTTTCTGCTAGAGATGTTGTATTAGCCAGTGCGGCATTTTTAAAGCTATGTTTGTGGGTATTATACCTTGTCTTAAAATTGTTAGAGGTAGCTCCTATATATGAGCAAATAGAATCTTTAGTTTTAACATTACATTTATAGACTATGTTGTTAACAAGACAATTCCCTTTTAATGGGCAGTTTGTTTTGTTTCTACAGTTACATCCTTTCGTTAATTCTGTATTTGAGGAGATATTATTGTTAATTTGATGTACTGGTGGTATACTTATGGTTTTCTTACATTTATATGCATTATATGCACTTATATTTTGTTTTATGTTATTTGTTGTAGAGTATGAGAATTTAACTGTAGACCTATTTAAGATTTGATGGTATTTGTGGTTTGGCGGGAAGTTTTTCTCAAGGATATAAAAAAATTTTTTAGCAATATTATCCTTAACTTGTAAATTAAAAGGAGCATTATACCAAGTAACTCGTCTATTACGGTTTCTATGTTGTTTATTATTTTTATTATTTTTATATGTTGTATCATGATTTATGTTAATGATCTCACCACAACTATTTTTAGTTATATTTGTAGATTTAGGTGTTTTATCTTTTTTATTAGGAGTTTTATTATTAATATTTATTATAGTCATATGATGAGTAGTTTTTTGAGGGTTACTATACTTTATATTAGAAGATTTAGTATTTTGGGGTATACTGTAGGTGGCATTTAGGTGTGTACTTTTCATTTGGTGTTTGTTGGTAATATTATGCTGTATGCTTTCAGTATTTTTAGTAGAAGGTATATACTCTAATCTATTTTTGTGGCCACTTCTATCTAGAGCTTCATTATAAAAGGTCGCATTTTTATCAAATACATCTTGGTTAGAAGAAAGGTTAGAAATTCTAAGTGATATATTATATGCAAGGTTTTTAAGGATAGATTTAGGGTGATTAGATTGTGAGTGTATGTAATGTAAGTTTTGGTTAGGTTTATGGTAAGGTTGGTATATACCCGTAGCTAAATCTAAAGTTATATCTAGGAAATTTACTACTTTACTTGTTTTTTCAAAAGTAATATTAAGATTATAATAGTCTTTAAGGAAAGTTCTAATATGCTTTTTGTTTTTTTCGATTTCTGAAAGGCTAAGGTTGTTAGAAAGAAGAAGACAGTCATCACGATATAAACCACCTTTGAGGTGGGGAAAAGAGGCATTTATGTTGAAAAGGAGAAAGAGGCCCACAAGATCAGTAATTTGGGCAGAATCGCTTGAACCCATAGTAATATCAAAAAGATTACTATAAGTGTTTCTGGTCCAGTATTCATTCTGAAATTCAATAAGTGTTTGTCTAGCATGTGTAATAATGTTAATGTCATCCGAAGTTAAATTAGATCTATTTTTAGCAAATATTAATGCTTTGTTCAGGAGTATGGGTGATATAGAAGAATAGTAATTATCTATATCAAACTGTAGGAAAGAAGCAGAAGATTTACACCTAATATTTTTAAACCAATTAATTACCTGGGAGGTGTTTTCCCAGAGTGGTAAAATAACATATTTTCTTATTTGTGGGATGACTCTATCTAAAATTTTTTTGCTAATTATTCCAATATCTGATTTGGAGGGACATATAAGTCTAATAGAAGGATTAGAGTTAAAGTTAGATTTGTGATCTTTCAGGTTGAAGTGTGGACTTCTCAATGCCAAAGGTTCAGTTCTATCTTCAATATTTAGTTTTTTTACTATGTTGTGTGTTTTGTTGTTGATGTTGGTGAGTGACACATTATTAGATTTTTTATAATTTTTTCTGAGTTCTTTATATATGAACTCATTATAATGTTCAATATCCATATGATACAAGTTACCAGTTTTGTCCGAGTGGACATGGATTTTTTTAGACTTTTTTAGGTCCAATAGGGTAGAATATATATATATATATATATATATATATATATATATATATATATATATATATATATGTATATTGATATGGATATAAACACACACACACACACACACACACACACACAGACACATATATACATATATATATATATATATATATATATATATATATATATATATATATATATATATATATGCCTTTTTTATATATTCCTGCAGTGATATAAAAACAAACACAGAAACACTTAGATATTTAAAAGTGTCTCAACGCACTCATACAAATAAACTCATTAGTACAACCACGCTTCTGATGGTAGATATAATTTCTATATATGCACATCCTGCGAAACAAGCTATCACACGATAAAAACATTGCTTTTCTCCCGAAATGTAATTTGTCTTATATAAATATTTCATTTTATCCTACATTTCCTTTGGTTAAATTTCAATATTTCTCGTCTTGGACGATTATCGCACCAGTTGTTCGGTGAAGGGAATGGTCTACTCGTTCAATTATCATATGAGCAACCGGCTAATCCACATATAAGTATAGCAGTCGAGTACTCCGCCCCCATGAGTATACTCCTGTCGTGTATCCTGATAGACTGCTCAATCAAATGACGTACAAGCATCCGAGTTTTTCAAAGATACGTATAAACAGTCGAGTATTCCATAGGTACGAATAAGCAGCTGTGTATTCCGTAGATACGTATGAGCAGCTGAATATTCCATAGATGCGTATAAAGAGCCGACTATTTCACAGATACGTATAAGCAGCCGAGTATTCCATAGATACGTATAAAGAGCCGTGTGTTCCATAGATATGTATAAGCAACTGAGTATACCATAGATACGTATAAACGGCCGACTTTTCCATATATACACATAAACAGTCGAGCATTTCATAGATACGTGTAAGTAACTGAGTATTCCATAGATACGTATAAAGAACCGTGTGTTCCATAGATACGAATAAGCAACTGAGTATTCCATAGATACGTATGAAAGGCCGACTTTTCCATAGTACGTATAAACGGCCGACTTTTCCATAGATACACATAAACAGTCGAGCATTTCATAGATACGTGTAAGTAGTTGAGTATTCCATAGATACATATCAGCAGTCGAGAATTTCAGAGATACGCATAAACAACTGCGTAATCCACAGATACGTATGTAATTGATACAATACTCAAGCAGAATCAGTGTGACATATTGCTAAACGAGACTGTACTTTTACAATTCCGAGAACGCTGCACCCCACGAGTGTCAAAACAGAGGCTGTTATTCCAGTGTTCTTCCCAATGTGTGATGCATGCGACGCTATACTAATAGTCGCGTGGCCAAGATGACATACAGTGATACTGAAAACCTAGCCTTAAGATTGGCAAGTGATGTTTTACCCCTTTCAGCTATGTAGCGCCTATAACTTAGATTTAAGCAAATATACTTATGATATAAGTGATACTCGACTAGGGTTTATACAGGATTAGTTGTTGATGTGTATGGAATTATTTTCTAGGTCTAAAGAGGAAGGCTGTTCTTGTAGATTCGATATTTGCTATGTTAACGGTGTACATTCATCGGGAAGGATCTTCAGTGTCATTTATTATTTCAATTACATCTTTTATATATTTCAGTTCACCACATTAACAAGTGCAAGTGCAATAAATAGTAAATGATATTTGTGGTCAACTCACCGTTTTATCAGATATTCTCATGGATGTCTGCTTCTAATATACGCTTTTAATAGATTCCTTCGAAGATATCTCACAATTAAAGTTTCATAGAAAATACCAAAGGCGCCGTGTAGTGGGATCGAATAAGAATTAATGTCTTTGTGAAACTGACTCCATAATATGAAAGATATCCATGCACCCATATTATATAATACCTCTGTTAATACAGAAATCTGGAAAATGAGAATAAAAGAAAGGAAATACGATAAAGTATAAAAGTAAAAACAAGTAGCCAATGAATAATAGCATTATCTATCAGGCATAATGCCATGGCTTCTAATCACCATGCTATAATTACATTCAACCATTCACTCCTTCTAAACTGCTTTAACATTAAGGAGGTATGATATGAGGAAACGGCTGTTCGCACTTCGACACCAATTTCTTGAACCTATATAAGATATAATGAATGTCATGTAATCTCTAATATTCCCATTCTTTCGGCGACTAATACGATTATTCTTACACTTAACTACAACATTCTCAAAAAGAGTGAAAGTCGCCAAACATTTCTTCTTTTATATTTGTTATCATAAGAATCTCTCATATTAATGATTTTGAACTAGAAGCCAAGGCAATCATCTCCAATGGACACCCTCAAGCCATGCTATATGTAAGAAATCTTAAATGTGGTGTATGAACCAGCTGATTACCATTTTCGCAGCAATGAGCTGTGTCGATTCGTATTATAATACACATGAAGAGCCACATCAAAAGTAACGCAGATTATCACGCGGCCAGTTTCTTAACCCAACTGTCTGCATTGTGTGCTGTTATTGCGAATATTTCGCCACTTCCATTTTGTCTTCCGTCTGAAGAAGATGTTTTAAGGACAAACAATGAAAAATATGATAAACGCTTAAACTCTAGCTTTAGTTTCGCACTTGTATAGCACTGGATTTCCTGAAATATATGTAACCATATATATAAAAAATCTTCTTATAGGCTGAAAGGAATTCTGTGAAATGTATTCAGTTAAATATTAGGATATATTGAGCATATCCTGCATACATACTTCAGCCTGTAGCCATGTAGACGTCTGACGTTCTTGGTGTCCATAATACCTCCTTACTTACTGCTGTCGGACACGCGCAGTACTGAGGTACATGGTTGGAATGGATATTTCAATTCCTCTACCTCGCTAAAAACCGGGGCAATAGTATCTCAATTCTGTCTACTGAGACCACAACGTAACTCGCGCCTAGGGTCCTGTACACCAGAGAGCGTTCTGCCATATTGACTAGGAACGTATAATTGGAGTAGCGATGCATTAGGTAAATGACTCTTGTTGGTTCCAGAGAATAACATTAAAACCTGATCATTTAAAACACAAAAGAACGTTGACACATTGTTGTATTTAATTTAATGTTGAGCTTTCAAAAACCAAGGTAGAATTAATCTTAAATTAAGTATAATGTTCAGTCATTGGTAGGAATATGTTTGTTTCAGTGTATATGAAGATGCACACACAATTGCTCAGTGTAAATTTTTAAAATCTTGTATAATTCCAGTCGAACATAGTATTGTTAGCCCAGCACCCAAACAACACGCTTTCACCTCGTAAATATATATACGTCCTATCTAGTCCAGCGCTATATCGATTCTACCAATCAGTAAATATAGAATAATAACTATCACAATTTACCTTTGTAAAATACTTTATAGTTAAAAAAAACAAACAACTATTTATATGCCCTCCCCACCAAATAAATCATTCATAGTTGCGGGCATACATATGTGAATAAGGAATTAACCTCCCCCACCGCAAAACCTCTGGTTCTGTGTTCATACGTGACACTTTGGGCAGGTTTCTGCCAATGTAGGTCTTAGCTGGCCAATGCCTCTTAATGGAAATTTAGTCAATGGACACTTTGTGGGAGCACATGCTGAGTTTACGTGTATGTGTGTGTGCACATATATATATATATATATGTGTGTGTGTGTGTTTGTGGGTTCGTGCACTTGTCCGTCTCAGGTACCCAAGCGGTTCGATTATGTGAAAGTTATCAAATATAAAACAGACTTGAAAAACCACTGAGCTCTATACGGAAGACTAAATCCCTTGAATGCATCCTCTGGCCCAGCTATGCCGCCCATTGTGTAATTCCTGGAATCAGTAAAATAAGAAAAGACAAATGTACTTCAAAATTATGTGTGATTGACGTAGCGGTGTCTATTTTGGTGACGTGAATGGCTTTTGTAAGGTGTTGTTATATTTAGTAGAAACCTATTCATTTTAATTGGTTCAATAATCTTTATAGAGCAATTATATTCATTTGGATCGTTACAACCTCTGTCCACCTGATATTCTACAGAAAACTCAGAAGGTTCTGGAATAAAGCCCATTATTTTCAAAGAAAAGTCTATATATACTTGCAATGTATCTTTATAATTATAATATTTAATCTATATTTATATAATTGTACTTAATGCTTAAAATTCTTTCCTTTCCCCCTCTTACAAATTGGCTTATAAACACAATTATTAGTTTTAGTTATTGGCAATAAATGTTTAAACAAATATTTTCATTTTTTTATCACAGAGACCTAAATATCTTACATTAATTAAACTAGATGAATATATTGAAACCTTAAAGCAAAATGGACCCCCGTCTGTTTCGACTGAGAGGTACAGTTGTTTTTTTACTATCTACAGAAGAGTCTTGTCGTGGATTTAACGTTGAAATAGTTGAAAGTACTTCAGGAGTATATCATTAACAGATTTACAATCTTTAAAAACTAACAAGATTGGAAGCTCAATATATGATTACAGCTTTACCAAATATAAACAAAATATTTGAGTATATGGAAGCTACGAACAATTCAACAACAGAAACTTCTAGCTGTTTTACAGCTTCCTTTATTTCCTCTTTTCTTTTCCGTTTTTTTTTACTAATGCATAATCTGCCTCCCATTGGTCTTCAGTATTTGAAATTTTCTTTTAATTTAATTTAATTTTTTTCTTTTTTTCTGTTATTTATTTCTTTTGTATTACTTGTCTAACTACCTCTTTTTGATTACCAATTGTAATGTGTATTGGATACTTTCCCTAGTCTGTCACGGCTTACTAGCTCTATACGGATATGTACATCGAATAAATAAATGCATGAAGATTCAACTGTATGGCAGGGCTAGTCATTTGAATGATCTGAACTATACATCCGACTTCCGAACACACATTGTCCGTTTAATCGAGTTTTACTCACGCTAGGCTATGATAAAATATACTTACCAAAGATGGTACACAAAGAGACTGAACGCCCTAACACAATCATCCATTACATTTTCATCTAATAAGTAGCCATTTTGGATTATACAACCAAGCTTTTCATTTAAGATTGTGTGAATTAGCAGAAAATGTTTTCAGAGCGCTGTATCAATTGGAATAGGACACTGAATATTAGAAATAACTATACCAAAGTTATTTGAATTGTCCGTAGATATGTTTAATTTGTACTTAATATTTTGCGAGAACATTCCAACAAACTACAATGGCCTACGTTAATTAGCTCATAAAAATGTACATCGACGTCTTAATTTAATTAAAAGCGGGATGACGAATACACAGATGTATCAAGAAAAATTATCTGCCATTACAATAATTATGACATGTATTTCTATTCCATCGTGAGACACGTGTAATTGTGACTAATACATTGATACAAATACACCGGCACGGCAAGTCGGTCACTAAGACATGAAATATAGATCAAACGGATGAAAAGAAGATGAATGATATCCAAGTGTTTCCGTTTTCTTTAACACTATAAACGTTCATGTTTAATGCATATTACGAATATCAATAGGCAACAGGCAGAGTTGTTAAAGCGTCAGAGAGAATATTTCGTGATAATTCTTCTTGCTCAACAGCCCATCTGAGTTCAAATTCCACCGAGGTGAACCTCGTCTTTTACCACTTCATGGTCGATAAGATGAAATAGGATTAATTTACGTTCTTACATTATATGTCCACCTGAGAGTCTATATGAAGATCAACTTGTTTGGGAATAAAGCCCAACATTTTCAACATTTTGTGAGTGTCTCACAAAATGTATGCACACTTTAATTACCGGTACAAGCAATATTTATTACATTGCTGTTGAAGTGTGTATACATTTTTTCTGACAACCTGTAAAAATACAATACATTCGCCATTATTTTCGCGACGTGGAGCTGAGATATACTGTTTAGGCTAAGGTGTAGTGGCTGCCCCACTAATTTCCTCTTCCTCCTTTTTCATTATTTAACCTACTCCCATTTCTCTCTCTCACTATATATATATTTTATATATATATATATATATATATATATATATATATATACACACAATGATATATATATATATATATATATATATATACACACAATGATATATATATATATATATATACAATGATGAAAGCAATTTTTAAATGGATTTAAATTATATATAAATATATATATATACATATATATATATATATATATATATATATATATATATATATAGCGGCGATATATGAAATCGTGTGTCGAAACAGATATTGTTATATTTGGGGACGGTCATGTTTGCGTAATATTGCCAGAATTAATAACAGAACACACTCACTGTTTGGTTGGTTTTCGCTTCTCGCTGTCTTTTATATCTGCGATCTAACTTACTCGGTCCTCAATGTTGCCATTGACTGACCGGCGGTCAAAAATAATACAGATTCAATATAGACACAAACACATATATATATCTTACATAATTTACATAAATCTTTCGTTGCACATCTGCAACATCGTCAGTGGTGTTATATTCATAGGAATGACCCAGCAGATAGGCAAATCAGAGAGGCCAGTGAAATAGAAATTAGAAGACCAAAGCTAAACAGAAAGAATGAGTGGAACAACAACAACACCCAAACAAACAACACTGGCCTAAGAGAAGTATAAATAAGTAAATAAAATAAAATAAAATAAAATAAGATAAATAAATACATACACAAGCACAATAACAACAAGCACATAAACACACACTAGTCACCCAGCAGACACAACACTATACACACTAGTCACACAGCACACATAACACTATACACACACTCAAACGCATGCGCAAAGAAGACAAAATAAAATAAGATAAACAAACAAGCAAATAAATAAATAAATATATAGACAGACTGAATAAAAAATGGCGTAGACATACAACACAACAGGAGGAACAATGAATATAACACCACTGACGATGTTGCAGATGTGCAACGAAAGATTTATGTAAATTATGTAAACTATATATATGTGTTTGTGTCTATATTGTATTTGTATTATTTTTGACCGTCGGTCAGTCAATGGCAACATTGAGGACCGAGTAAGTTAGATCGCAGATATAAAAGACAGCGAGAAGCGAAAACCAACCAAACAGTGAGTGTGTTCTGTTATTAATTCTGGCAATATTACGCAAATATGACCCTCCCCAAATATAACAATATATATATATATATATATGTTTAATTATTTAAATCCATTTAAAAATTGCTTTCATCATTGTATACTAATGTTCAACAATTAGTTTTATTTATGAGACACCATTTAAATTATTGAAGTCACCGGACTAGCAGAATTGCTAGTGTGACATAAGATGCTTTGTGTTCTGATACGGTACTCTGCGTTGTGAGTTCAATATCTACCGACAGGTTCAAATCTCACCCTAAGCCAAGGTTTATCACCGGATCACGGAGCCACGAGGGAGTATTACTGTTGCAATGATTGTAAGAGAAATGCGGCCATCTATTATTGCAGTCTAACGATAATTGTTTCTATTTTTGGCACAAGGCCAGCAATAACCCCAGTGCGTTACTGGTGCTTTATTGTATCAACCCCATAAGGATGGAAGGCAAGGCTAAGCTTAGCGGGATTTGAACTCAAATCGTAAAGGTCCATAATTCTATGTTGCAAAATATGGTGTCTGAAGCTCTACCTATATTGCCTAACG
>OZ024742.1:188174005-188194005 GCA_964016885.1 Eledone cirrhosa
TGCTAAACAACTTCTCCATTAACCGCCAAGACCAGAAGTTGCGTGGCATGAATTATTAAATGCTTTGGAATAAACTACAAAGCAAAGAAGTTCTTAAAACCCCCATCCTTCTCCTTACTCTCACACACCACTTCCACTTTTTATTCATCTCCTTGTCTCCATTAACACGTAGTTTCTTTTCTCCTCAACCTTCTTTTTCTTTTTCCTTCACTACTTCTTCATTAATTTATCCTATTCCCCCTCTACGTACTTCGTCTTCATTCCATCACTCACTTTCCTCTCTATCTAGATATTGCCCCATTACCAACCCACGGCCCCATTTAATCACACCTCTCAACATCCATTCCAATGAAACTATAAATATTGAAGCTAACAAACACAATGACTTTTCTGATTTCTATTCACGTATAAGTAATTTGTATGATATAAGTATATATGAAAATATTCACTCTACTACTCCAAGTATCAATTAATCAGGTGGGTTATGGTCTACCTGGTATTTCACCACACCCATCTGATATATATATATATATATATATATATATATATATATATATATATATATATATATATATATTTCTTTAGGTGGTTTTGGAAGCCTCAATATGCAAATGGGTAAACCTCCGGGTAACAAGATCCGGTGGTGAGGAGAGAGATGTAAGTGAATGTAGAATGAAATGTATAGTGTGTAGAAGAACGTAAGAAAGAGAGTAAAAAATGAAATAATATCACGAGATAGAGTTACCTTGGGAGAGATTTAATTGTCCCTATATATTTCAGATTCACATCCATCAACTAGCGGGGGTGGGTCCGGCAGGGGGGGGGGTCGGAAACGTGTCTTCCGCTGTTCGTTGTTTTGAATATCTGATATTCAAAACAACAAACAGCGGAGGACACGTTTCGCACCTTTCCGACAGACAAACCCCCCCACCCGTTGATGGATGTTAATCCGAAATATATTGGGACAATTAAATCTCTCCCAAGGTAACTCTATCTCGTGTTATTATTTTTATTTTTTACGCTCTTTCCTACGTTCTTCTACACACTATACATCTCAATCTACATTCACTTACATCTCTCTCTCCACCACCGGATCTTGTTACCCGGAGATTTACCCATCTGCATTGTTGAGGCTTCCAAAACGACCTAAAGGAATATACCTTATTATTTCACAATGCTTCAAGCAAACTTCAATACTCTCTTATATATATATATATATATATATATATCAATTAAAAATTATTTGTCTCTAATTTCTAGACATCTCTATCAAAGTATAAAATATACTAATATGTTAACAACTCAGAGAGGCGATTAAACTTACGCCAGAATGTTAATTTAGAAGGATACAAGCTAAGCCGGACAAAATATGCCAGTGTTACTCATATAGCTACCCAACCAAGGTTTCTGGAGTCAAAAACCAATATTAATTATTCCAAAATATTATATTCAATGTCTTCTCTTATTCCAAAGAATTCTTCCCCTGAAGATAGTTGTTCCAATGTTTTGAAATAATTAATCATGTTTCTCGATTCCAGAAAACACTCTAGGGGAAGATATGAGTAAGACTGACTTATTTTGGTCGGGCTATCTTGAATTCCCCCCAAATTGAGATTATATATATATATATATATATATATATATATATATATAGATAGATAGATAGATAGATAGATAGATTAATTGATCAACCCACGTTTTTGTACATGAATTACACACACACACACACACACATATATATATATATATATATATATGTGTGTGTGTGTGTGTGTATACATGTCTATATATAAGTATACATGTAGAGAGAGAATTAAAATAAGTAAAATATTAGATAATGATAATAGTGCTGCTGAACTGTAGGCGGAGTAGTGAGATATACATAAAATCAATAGTAGGTGATAGTAGTAAACAACGTGTATACATTATTCAGCATTGTTCCATGAATTATTTGTTACTCTCTCCTATCCTAATATCTATCTTCGATTCTATAGCGATAATTTAGTTTTGTTTAAAATAATTATTCCATATGGTTGCATTCATTTTCCCCTAAGATATTAAAATCAAGTATACAATAAATAATGGATTTATAATGTGAACGGGAGTGTAGTGTTTTGACGTCGTATATAACCAAACTTGATTTCAGTCGTAATTCCCCTAATGCATTTGGTAATCATTAATTGAAGCTAAAGTCTTAATGTTTATAAAAAGTATAACTCTTCAGGCAAAAAATCAGAAGAATTGTTATGCAGGTCTCTCTCTTTGAATCGGTCAATGCTCTTAAATTATCTACTTAACTCAATTTGATGTGGGTTTTTTTTATATTACTATAAATTAATTTATTCCTTTTTATACTGAGTACAAAATAAAATGGTAACAAATGTTTGATTTTTGAATAGTTTTGAAAATAATCAAAGACTCTTTCTGGGTGGGATATAGTAATATAACCAACTGTTGAGCTTAGCTTAACAATCATTCTTATATAAAAGTATGATTGTAGAGTTTTAAATCAATAACAACGTCTTAAAATCTCAGTTTTGCATCATAGACACAAGGAAGTTTTCATGCGATTTGGTAAGAAAAGACACGGTTATATCATATTTAAACGGACCTATTGTAAAATACACACGTAAGCGCATTGCTCCTATTACTTTTTGAGGTGCAGACGTTCATAAATTTCCGACTAAATTTGTATGAACGATTATCATCAGTATCGGTAGAGGGCGTGATGCCATGCTTTTCAGCAAAGAGTTACGGCCCTTTATGGTCTGAGTTCAAATTGCGCCGAGGTTAACTTTGTCTTTGATACCTACGGGGTCGATAAAATAAAGTACCAGTAATAATAATCAATGGAATAATTGCCGACCTTGTGCCAAAAGGGAAACACTTGTGACATCTTTAATCGTATTATACATATTTTACTGTTTTGTGTAAATAAAATAAACGAGCGAAGTATACACAATTGTTTGAAAACTTTATTTTTGAGGGGGGGTGGACAAAGCTGCATCCTTACGTACCACATCAATACGCCACTGTTCTCCCCCCCCCACATAGATCATGAAGAAATATATGTGGGTATACCCACTGGGAATACAACTATCATAATTTGTTTTCATTGTTATTTGTTGAAGGACAATGAAAATATTACACAGGAACTATGTCAGTGATCCGGTTATAAAGAGTGCGACAATCAGTTTGACAACAAGAAAGAAATGATAAATTACTTTAACACTTTCAGTGTTCTGTTCCTTGAACGACAGTAATAAATCTTTTATGTTGTAATAAAAATATAGATGTGAGTGAATTTGACATATGGAATAGATAAAGTGTGGTTTTCTTAATAATGATCTATTTGTTAAAGTATATGTTTGCTAATCTGTAGAGAGGATGCACTGAACATATTCAGGTTATTTCCAATAGCCCAATGTTTATTTCTGACATGATTCCACTTTTAGTGAAATGCAATAATCAAGTTAAACTATCGATCAAAATAAAATTAACCGCTCCAGATGAATTAAGTATCAATACGAAAGGCTTGCAGCTAAAACGATACCATTGTCTCTACAGCACAGTAGAGAACGAATAGCCGTACTTATACTACTAAAATTACCACTAATATCATTATAAACTGACATTTACATCACTAGTTTCCAGCCTATGATGGAGCCTATTGCAGGTTGCTCGACCTTGTAGAAATAGCTACCTAATCACCTTCAAATCATATCTCCACGTGACATTCCTATCTGATTTCATGTGTGTATATGAATATATATAGATATATGTATATATATATATATATATATATATATATATATATATATAAATATATATATATATATATTAAGGTAAATTTCTTTAAGTCGTTTGGAAGCCTCGACAATGCAGATGGGTAAATCTCCGGGTAATAAGATCCGGTGGTGTAGAGAGAGATGTAAGTGGGTGCACGTTGAGAAGCGTGGCGTGTATAAGACTGTAATGTGTTGAGGAATGAAGGAAAGATCGTAAAGGATAAAAATAAAAATAACAACACGAGAAAGAGTTACCTTGGGAGAGATTTAATTGTCTCTATATATTTCGGATTCACATCCATCAAGTGGGTTTTTTTTCCCGGGGGCGGGAGGTTTTCTGTCGGAAAGATCCGAAACGTGTCCTCCCAAGGTAACTCTTTCTCGTGTTGTTATTTTTAATTTTTATCCTTTACGCTCTTTGCTTCATTCCTCTACACGTTACAGTCTTATACACGCCACGCATCTCAACGTACACCCACTTACATCTCTCTCATACCACTACCGGATCTTATTACCCGGAGATTTACCCATCTGCATTGTCGAGGCTTCCAAACGACTTAAAGAAATTTACCTTATTATTCCACAATGTTTCAAGCAAACTTCAATACTCCCTTATATATATATATATATATATATATATATATATATATATATATATATATATATACATCTATATATATATATATATATATATATATATATATATATATATATATATATATATATATATATATTGTTATAATTTGGGAGGGTGATATTGCCAATAAAAATACACGCACCTGTTGATTTTCACTTCAATTTATTATGGATTTCCACTTCCTTGGTTGGTGGTTCGATAACCGGATGGTTGTTTATATGTTGTCAAAGCTCGCTCGTCACACATTATGTGACCTCCTCAGTGACTCGGTTTTTATTTTGTGGTCTCTCCTTTTTTCTGTCCTACACTATCTTCTTTTTGTGTGTTGTGTCAGCATGACAACATTGGCAACATGACCCTCCCAAAGTATAACAATATCTATTTCAACACACGTTTTCAGAGAAGAAATCTCGCAAAACAAATTCAAAAGAGAATTATATATATATATATATATAATATATATAATTGGAAATCAGTAAAATCGAATCTTTGGCGGTTTGCAAGTAAATTCGGCCTACTTATATGATATGATGAGTTAGCAAAGCAAATCACTCGATAAGATAGGACCTCAGAGTAATAATATACGTTTAAATAGCTTGACAAATCGAACATTGTGGTAGGCGAAACCAACACACAATACATTCCAAAGCAACGATAGAACTAATCAGGTTGTATATATATTTATATATATTCTTCATTTTATTAAGGCTAAATTGTCAGACATGTGACTCTGGAGTTTTGCCTGTTTATCATGTTGTCATACGATAATACACACACACACACACACGCACACACACACGCATATATATATATATATAAAACACAAACACAAACATATGTGTGTCTGGGCGTGTTGTGTACATAGTTTGTATAATTAATTTCGCAATACGATTGATGTAGATTTATGTTTTAGAAAAGGTTCATTTTATAATTTGGGAGCGCCATGCTTAAAATGTATTTAACACACACTATTTTATTTCACTTAAGTTTATTATTATTCAGGTAACTAATCCATTCATAGGTTAATTTACTAACTGTCTGTTTATTTAATTGTAAGGGTTCTTTCGACACACATTCTGTGGACTTGTCAATGAATATTCTCGCTCTTTCGTGCCAGCTCTTTAATTTCGTTTTGTTTCATATACTCCACGATGATGACTAATTGTAGCTGTAATAATAACATTAGTTTCTAATTATATTTTAACTTGTTTTCAATTTATTATCACAAAGTCATAACAATGGTTTCTACTGTAGGCACGAGGCCAACATTTTTGGGGGAAAGGTAAAGTTGATTAAGTCGAACCAAGTGCATTACTGGTACATTATTTTATCGAAATCGTAAGGATGATAGGCAAAGTTAACCTAAAACGCAAAGGCCGTAACTCTATGCCGCTAAGCATGTTGTCAGACGCTCTACCGATACAGACAATTCAAAGTAATAATAATAATAATAATAATTGTTTCTACTGTAGACACAGGGCCAGCATTTACCCAGTGCATTACTGGTACTTTATTTATTGACACCGTAAGGATGAAAGGCAAAGTCACCATCGGCGGGATTTGAACTCAGACCGTAAAGGGACGTAACTATGCTGGAAAGCATGGCGTCCGACCCTCTACTGATGCTGCCAATCCACCGCCTTTAATAATAATAATAGTAATAATAATAATAATAATTGTTTCTTTATTAACCACAAGGGTTTACATAGAATAGACATTAAGAACAGTACAAGACAATACAGGACGGTACAAATTGTCATTTCTGCGTGTAAAAAACAAAAACAGAGGATGTAACAAAAAAAATAACAATGAAATATTCCCCAACACGGGGGAGACCTCCGAGGGACATTCGTGGAGAAAGCCCATTAAAAAGCCACAATGACCCTGACCACCAGGGCAAATGCCCTCTCCCAGTTTTCCCTCTATAATTTACAGACACACACTCGGAGTAGGCCCATTCACTCGGGCCATTCTTCCCTCTCTCACCCATCTTTCAACAAAATGCTGGGAAGAGAGCACTTCCCTCTCTACCCTGATTTTCCTTTTCAAATGAAATTTGAAAAAGTTAATCAGGGCATCACCGAAGAGGTAAGTGCTCGTCTTCAAACCTTTCAAACGTGTCCACCATACTATCTCTTTCGCCATGGCCACCAGACAGATAAAGATTGCCTGCCCTTACCGGCTAAAGGAAGAGGGCGGGGCAATCCTCACGATGGACTCAACTGATAGCTGGATCGGTCTTACACGCGACAGCAGGTGTTCGACATAAACCCAAAAGTTAGCAATGTTCGGACACTTGACGAGTGCGTGCAGGACGGTTTCGTAGCCCTGCGCACATCTCGGACATGCCCGGCTGACGGCACCTCCATGCCTGTAGAGTTTATCCCGAACTGGCAAAACTCATCGGTAGCACTGCCAGGCCAGGGATTTCTGGAAGTTGTCCATAGGCCCCGACCAGAAATTTCTTCCGAAGAGATTGGCTAGTTGATTATCGTCAACGCCTAGAGTTTCCCCAAGTACGTCGTCGCTCTTACCCTCCACTAATCCTCTATAGAACGCCGAGGTGGAGTTTCCACCGATCACATTGCCCGATTGGTCGAGGGCTGTGAGCGCCTGAAGACATTCTAGGCCCCAAGCGCTTCCTCTCGGTCTTCACTTGACCCAGGACCGCAGCTCCGTCAAGGAGGCGAGCTGGGGAAAGACGCGTCTAGCAAACGGCGACCACACCTGATCACCGTTGAGGAAGAGGTGGAGATGTCGTAGCCTGAGTGCGTGTCTGCGCATCATCAGCCACGGCATGTCCACCCCTCCACGTAGCGGGTGTTGACAGCAGATGGACAGCCTTACCATCGGAGCGCGTCCCTTGCACAAAAAGCGAAAGACCAAACGCTCCAGGGTAGTCAGGCGGGGCTTAGGACAAGGTACGACGGTCAGGCGGTAGTAGATGACGGACGCGATGTACGCGTTAGCCACATCCGCTCGATATGTCAGGGTTAGCTGCCTCTCCGCCCATTTCTGGGTGAGAGAAGCCACCCTGCACATCACCTCGTCCCAGTGTTTGTCCGTATGGAGGTCCGGACCGAACCAGACCCCTAGCAATTTAACCGGTATGTCCGCCCAGTGTCCCACGACGCTGTTGGACTGCATGGACCTCCCTCTCCAGGTGCTGAGCTGCAGGCCCACAGACTTTACTGGTTGATCACTGCTCCTGTCACCGCTTCGTATTCTCTTAGTGTAGTGCCGATCGCCTCAATGTGTTTGGAGTTTGACACCACTACGGTGACATCGTCCGCATATGCTGACACGGATCTTCCGCATCCTAGTTCGCGCGGGACCCCCTCAACGTCTCCAGCTTGTGCAGTAATGGCTCGAGAGTCAATACGTACAAGTGGGACGCGAGGGGACATCCTTGGCGGACCTAGCGCATGAAGTTGAACGGTTCCGAAATGTGACCGTTCACTCTCACCACAGAGCAGATGTCGCTGTGCATGGCAGCGATCCAGCCTCTGAAGACGGGCCCAAAGCCTGCCGCCTTCATGACTGCCGCTAGGTAACGCTGGTCGACCCTATCGAAATCTTTCGACTGATCTAAATTGATCAAGGACCCACCCGTGCCTGGTTCCCTAGCTACCCTCTCTACGATGTATCGCATGAGGTGGAGGTTGTTGTGGTATGGATCTGTCGGGAATGGCGCATATCTGCGCCTCTTCCACCAGACCACCAACGACAAGCGCCAACCTCTTTGCTAGCACCTTGACCAAAATATTGAACTCTGTGTTTAGCAGAGTTATGTCCTGAAATTATCTATGTTATCCCCCTTGTTTGGATCCTTTCTCAGCAGCGCCACGACTCCTCGGCCCACAGAGCTGGGAATTCTCCCGTTCTGTTGCCAGTTGCAGTAGACGTCCGCCAAGACGCCTCCGAACTAGTCTGGCATCTGTACGTAAAGTTCATAGGGCTGACCATCCAAACCAGGCGATTTACCCCTTGTGCAGCCAGTCATTGCCTCCCGTTCTTCCGCCTCTGTTATCGGCTTTTCGCAACACTCCGCCTCAGTGGCCGAGAGCCGCGGCAGTCAGTCGAGGTAGACACTAAAGTCCATCCCTCGATCCGGCCCGCCGCTGACCCCGAACAGCTGAGCGAACTCTCGCTGAAAAGCTTCAAGCATTTGCCCGGGATCGAGTAGCATGCACCCGTCGTGGTCCACCAAAACCGGATCGTGGCTTTGTTGCCACGAGCGCCTCCGTCACTCGGACCCATTGAACCGCTTTCGTCCCCTCATATCTGAGAGCACGCACCCTAGCTCTGACAACGCAGCCTTCGTGCTTTGCATTGGTCAAGGGCCAATTTCGCCGCCAGTACGTCGGTCGCGATGGCTTTTCTGAACGCCTCGTCTAATTTTCCAACTAGTTCTCCCTCTGCTCTAGTTTTCCCCATAGCTAAAGCCTTACCAAACCTAATGGACTCTATTGTAATCGTTCTTTTCAGAGCAAACCACCACTTGTTGTTGACGATAGCACCCGTCAACGCTCGGTTAACTAGTTCACTAATCCGGTCTCTGTAGGCCTTGCGCGCTGGTAAGGACGCGTTTAGCTTCCAGTAGCCGGGTCCTCGTCTATGAAGCCTATCTAAGTCAAGCATACAGATGACGAATTTGTGGTTCATGTAGCTAACTATCTTGAATTGTGGACAGCGTATGCTAGACCTATCTATTTCCCTACAAGATACTCTATCTAGATATGATCTGGATGACCTTATGCGGTTAGTCCAAGTCCACATTGGCACATTCGGGAAATTCAAAATGCCTGAGCAGGTTAGTGAGGCTCATGCACCCTCTCCTCTTATCCGCTAATCCCACATTGTCCCAGCGTGCATCTAAGATCCCGTTCCAGTCGCGCACTAACACTACAAAGCGGGACGTTCCTAGAATGTTCTCCAGATGCCTGAAGAATTCAGGCCGCCTTGCTCCTGTCGGGGAATATGCGGCCACTAGCCCGAAAGCTTGCCCATCTCCGCTGGTCACGTCCAGCACCACCAACTCACCTATGGGTTGAGGTAGATGGCCCGTATGGCGAGATCCAAACCTCTCCGAAAAAGCGCAGCAGCTCCTTCCCCCGATCCAGGACAGCTGGGAGATGCGTACACATCGTAGCCGCCGAAAATCGGTGCGAAGGCCCGTGTTTCGGAGATTCTGGTCTCGCAGATGGCCACTACACTTATGTTTAGTGACCTGAGGTCGTTGAGCAGGTGGCCGAGCTTCCATGACGACCCCCAACCCACGCGCATTTATGCTGCCTATTATGAATGAGGTCATGTTTAAAATAGAGTGGAAAAGATGGGAAAGACCACTTACCTTACTTCTCGTAAAGGAAGGATGGAGAAACCATCCTTTTCCACTTGATCGTCTGGTGAAGGGACCGTTGAATCGTCCCTACGGCTGGTCGTCGGCTCTTCTGTGAGTATATACGAATATACTGTCCGGTTGACTGTCCCTCCTAGGTCTCTGAAATCACCAACTGCGTTGGGGCATTTTATTTTAATGTTTGTGTATTGTTTCTGTGCTATCCTTACCAGTCTTATGTTCGTTGGTGTTTTGATTAGTGCAGGTATTATGTAGTCGTGTTGTGAAATGTCTGTGTGTTCAATTATGTAAGTCATTAGTTTCTTGTTGTGTTCATTTATTGCTGTGCATTTCTTTTTCTGGGGGTGGGGTTTGGTTCTGCTATTTTCTTGTCGTTGTTGCTGGGTGTGTGTGTTTTCTTGTTGTGTTTGCCATGTTGCTGATTGTGGTGGTGGTGTTGAAGGTGTTGTTGCTGTTGGCGGTTGGGTTGCCGCCGGTGGTGATGGTGGTGCTAGTGTGGGTGGTGATGGTGTTGGTGGTGTTGCTGCTGTAAGTCTCTTTGCAGTAGAGTTTACCCTTTTTTCATTTCTTCCCTCACTTTTCGAAGGCCACGATGCGCTGTTTCAATATTTGGGGCCTTTTGCCATCCCTCTCCCACCTCACACTCCATGTCCGATTCTGTGAATTCGGGGAGGGGTAACATTTCCACTCTTTCACTTGTTCTTGTTGGTGATGGTTGCAGTGGAGTCTCTGTTGCAGCTGCAGTTGGCATTACTGTTGTTGTTGTTAATACTTCCACTGCTGCTGCTGTTCTTGATTTCCGTGGCGTGGATATGGGTGCCACGGACCTATCCTTCCTGCTTGCCGCCTGTCCTGTTGCTGGTAGCAGTGGAGCCGGTTTCGGAAGGAGGGGGGGGGTTCTCGTTTCTCAGGGTATTCTCATTGCAGAAGGCCCTGAGGTGAGTCTTCGACCCATAGCGAAAGCATTTCGGACGTTTGCCGTCAACACTTATGGGCAGTTGAGTGCCGTTATCGAAGTCTATCACATCCGGGAGAGCTTCGATACACTCCTGGTCAGTTTGAATTAACATCTCAATAGAGGTGCCTACCCAATCTTCCCGTACTTTTTTTCTGTACATGCAGTACAGTTGTTTTGTGCTCGATTCCGACGAGGAAAGACGCGGCCAGCCAAGAAGGGGCCATCCCGGGTGGGACGTGGGTCAGTTTGACCCTCACAATTTTTTGCCCGCAGTAGGAGTGCACCAACACCATTTCCTCGCTCCTTAGGGTCACTAAGGATTGAGCCTTTGCCTCCTGGGGTGTGGAAAAAAAGCACATCGACGGTGACATATTTCTTACGTCGGGTGATATGCGTTTTCCGCTGCCACACAGACCCTAAGCCTTTTTTGTATTTGAGCCTCTGTGGTTCTTTCAACGTGATTTTGTGCTTACTGTACGGTACGTCACCGTACAGTGCTGTTGGGTTTCGAAACATTCTTCGGCTGCCTTGCAGATTGCTCGGTGTCCGCTTTTCGTCACCATCTTCTTTGCTTCCTGTAATTCCTCATTTGTTATAAGGATGGTTTCCAGGATCTTTGCGATACCTGCAAACGAGATTGTTTTTTCTTTCTTGATGTTGTTGTTGTTGTTGTTGCTGCTGCTGCTGTTGTTGTTGTTGTTGTTGTTGTTGCTGTTGTTGTTTATGCTGCTGCTGATGTTGCGGCTGCTACTAGTGTTTTCCTTGTCTCTGTTGCTGCTGCTGCTGTTATTACGGCTGCTGCTGCTATTCTTCATGACGTCAGACGAATGAAATGGCTTTCCGTATTTACCGCACACATATTTCGCCGTTGTCGTCGTCGTGGAGAAATGTTCCACGGAATGCACGTTCTCTTGGTGAAAGCTACCAGCAACTATATTTTTTCTTTTTCTTTAATGGCGTCGCTTGCGAAAGAGGCGACACCACATTTAGAGAAGGGAGGGAGAGAGACAATCTTCTCTCTGATGTAGCGACGATTGAGGAAGAAGAAGACGGAATCAGTTGGAGTGACTTGTGAAAATTCTTTTTTGTAGCCATGTTTTTTTTACGGTTTAAAATGAATGTTGAGCACAAAACCCCAATAATCGGTTATTTCACCCCGAGGCGCCAAATAACGGACATAAAGACCCCTCTCACGAGGAGGGGCGTGTTTTTATCTACAATTTGGTTCAAGTTTTAAACAATTTACAATTGTTATAGCGGTTAAACATTACTATAACTTACGGAGCCGAGCCTCCGTCAACCATGGCATTGAATAATAATAATAATAATAATAATAATAATAATAATAATAATGATACTAATATATAGGAATATTACGAATATTTATGAAAACATGACGTAAGTAACAATTTATTATTTTATGTATATATAGATGTATATGCATATGCACCAATTTCAAGCACATAATGTATATATATACATATACAGTCTGTGCCCTCGAAATGTATACATACTTTGATTACCTGTACAGGCAATATTTATTAGTATGCTGTTGAAGTGCGTATACATTTTGTGGGACATCCTGTACACACACACACACACACACACACACACATATATATATATATATATATATATATATATATATATATATATATATATATATATTATATATATATAAATACATTTATATAGATATATATATATATATATATATATATATAGAGAGAGAGAGAGAGAGATAATTACATAATTATGTGTATGAAGACACTGACTAGGGGGAAGATATATATTTTGTATCAGTATCGTTTTGGTAATTCAAAAATTATAACGTTATCTAATAAACATATTTAGAGAGGAAATGGAAAGTATGTAGTAGATTAATAGATTATTTTATAAAGTATAAAGAAATGCATTGTCTTTCTATCGACAGACAGAAAATGATTGAGCTCAGTACCAAGCGAAGATACTTTGGCCATATAATTGCTATTATAATCTAAATTTTATGTGCCATTGATTCTTTGAAGATTGTGCATTTTAAATTAATGGTTTTCTATATTCTAGCATCGTCTTTTGTATACCTTGCTTTTAAACATCTTTAGATTCGGACACCGTTAAAAAACGCAACAACGTTACTTGAAAGTGTTTGGGTTAATTGGAGTATTTGGCAATAATTTCTTTTTTAATCTTGATTCCATCTCGCTAGCTAACTTGGGAAATTGTAGCAGAGATTCTGTGTTGAGTAATAAAATTAATGTGGCGATGAAACGTTGAAACGGAGAATGGGGAAAATAGCAATACTCCGGAAACTTGTCTCGGTATCGTTGGTTTTGATATTCGTCGGTAATGCCCATATATTTTCTACCGTTGTTGTTTCAATATAAATAAGAAATGGTTTGGTACAGACTTTCAGATGTGTCTATATATGGGATTTTGATAAATGTTGTTTTTCTTCATTTAAAAATGTTGCTTTCTTTTGAATACGTTGCACTATATGCCACCAATTTGAGGCGGATATAATCGGGTTATTAAACTGATCACTTCAAAATCATAGGCTAATCATGTTACGTGACATCTTGGCTAATTGTCAGAATATTGTGAGCGAAATTGTGTAGAAGTGAACTATTTGGTAGTCTATTGGGCGGACTGTACCTCTAATAGAAAGGGATAGTCTTGTCATCCACTGAGTCAAACAGAATCTCCCTGGTACTGACATCAAGGGTATAGTGTTTTGGTAATGTAAAACCACTTAAAACATATAAACTGGTATGTAATTGTACTTCCAAGGACCAGCTTTGCCTCATACTGTTTACAGCTGTAACTACCTGAGAATTATATTAACCCTTTAGCATTTAAACCTGCCATATCCGGCCAGAATTCTGTCACCACTTTCTGTTTAAAGCGGCCATAACTGGTTACACATATTTATGTTAAGGTACTGTTCTCAAAATAATATAGAATCTATGAGATTTTGATATTATTTATGAGTGATAATTATGTGAGGTAAAGCCTTTACCATGAACACATAATAATATATATGGAGTAATATAAATGCTAAAGAGTTAAGGATACACGTTTTATCTAGAATGCTCTGCTCTTTACTGTATATGATGGTCTGTATATGTATTTCAAAAATGTATACATATTCTACAATGTCATGCTGAATCTCCCATAGGATTCCATTAAGCGTGGATATATCAGTGGAATATTGTTCCTTGCACGCTAATTTCACGATCATACTATTCTGTTGATCAACCGACGGGTACATTCTTCCTCCGACATGTCAGAGCTTCATTCCATCCTACATGCCAGCTATTGATTACGCATTGTATTTTCACATCTTGTTTTTATATTATGTGTTCCAGCCGAGAACGGCTGAGGCCATGCTGGGGCACAGCCACATAGTTGTCAATATATTTGCTACAGTCTTTTCATTTAGATATTACTGCTCGAGTCCAGCCTTCACGAGAAACGATTGCCGGCATTTACACAAACTGCCCCACTAGTGTATTACCAGTACACTTAAATGAGCTGCAAATGTCATTCCGTTTCATTTTCTTTTTTCTTATTTTAAGTTGGCTTCTACATTTTGAAACAGTATAAAAATGAAATATATTTTCATCAAACACATCTGGACGAAACAACTGAAATTGAAATAAAATGAATTTGAAATATTTATGAATTTTTATTCGATTCAAAGTTTCTGGAAGAAACAAATTATAATGCAGCATTTACATTGTTTATAAATGAAATTGGTTCTTTGAGAATGTTTAGGAACTCAAAACTGTGTTCACTTATTATTGAATACATTTGATAAACGTTTCACTTTATTCATACGCATTAAGAATTCACCCATGAAGAGCATCACAAGAGAAGCGTGAGTTCGGTTTAAGGATCGGCAGTCCTGTTGTGTCATTTTGATTTAATTTCATGTTATTTCAGTCGACGCAGCTAGGAGAATGAACACAATAGACACCCGGTGGTTAATCCTACTATAGATTGATGAGAGTTCCAGGTAGCATCCTTCGTTAGCAACAACTATGATGTTATTTGGTGATGTGTGGCTGGCAGCCATAGTCGACTGCTGGTCTTCTACACATTGCCCAATCTTGCACGAATGAGAGAATCTTTTCAGATGCAAAAATCATTCATGATCAGAAGGATCCTATTTTTAAAGTGCCGTTTTTATGCTGTTGTTAATTTGATCGGAGAAACTCATGCTAGACGGCGTTATATCAATTAACCTCACCCTATATTGCTTATTTTAAATACAATACATGTTGATCTATCTTATCCAGTGTGCCCGTCATGACTTAAAACGGCAGTTGGCTACTTTACGGAATGCTTGATTAATATTTCTAGCTGGTAAGACAATTACGTAGTGCTTCAGCTGTGTGTTTTATGGTATTTAATTCTTTAATTCTATAAGCTGATGCTCATAATTCTATACGTTACGATATATAAAATTAAGGTTTATCATTATAAGTATAATCATTATAAGAATGTTTTAAAGGTTTATCTCCTTATAATATATAACCAGCAATTTCTCTGTCTGTCTGTCCGACGCGTCGAGAGAGAGTAAGAGTGAAAGAAAGAGACAGACTACAAGAGGGGGATAGCGGGAGGGAGAGAGAGTGACGCTGGAAGAGGGGAAGGAAAGCTATGTCTTGCTGTCTGCATTACGAAACATATATATATATATACACACACACTGAGCGCGTCATAATGACGTAATGCAGACATCAGACATACAGACAGATATTATAAGGGCGCAACGTTATATCTATGTATCTATCTAAAAAGAAAGACTAAGAATTATATAGAGAGAACGCTAAATCGCCTAATGCGGTCCCTAGCGCATTGAAAATTTGAAATAATTTTTGCTCAAAACACTCACAGGACCATACGTATTACATGTCTAAAGTTTGAAAACAATCGGTTGGATGATTCTCAAGTTTTAGTGAGCTGACAGACAGACATTCTCTGTTTTAGATATATAGACTAGCAGAAAACCGCCCCGGTTGGTTTTCTGCTAGTCTATATATATAAAACTGAGGATGTCTGTCTGTGTGTGTGTGAGTGTGAAAACTCGAGAACCACACAACCGACTGTTTTAAAACTTTACACATGTAATGCCTATGTTTCAGAGAGTCTTCTGAGCAAACGAAATTTCAAATGTTCAATGCCCTAGGGACCGCATTAGGCGATTGAGCGATCTCTCTCTATAATTCTTAGTCTTTCTCTTTTTAGATAGATACATACATATAGCGTCGCGCCCTTATAATATATGTCTGTATGTCTGATGTCTGAATTACGTCACTTCCCTGAGGATGTATGTGTGTGGGGGGGGGGGGGGTGAATCCCTAAAACTCGAGAAGTACCCAACCGACTTTTTTCAAACTTTACATGTGTATTACTTATGTTTCAGGGAGTGTTACGCACATAAAAAATTCAACTTTTCGATCCCGTAGGGCCCGCATTAGTTGAAAAACTGCGGTTTTTCAGGTTTTTAGGGCTTCTTGAGGTGTTACGTCAGACTGATTTCCTTGAAATTGTAACTATGTATTAGTCAGTCTCTTCACACCATGAGCAAAGAAAATCCAACTTTTTTATAGCCTAGGGCACGCATTGGGTGAACAATTTCCTTTTTTCAGCTTTTAATGGCTCTTTTGAGGCGTTATGTCTAGCCGATTTTCCCGAAATTTCAAGGGATGTTATGCACATAAAAAAATTCATTTTCTTGATCCCCTAGCTGAAAACTTGCATTTTTCCTGCTTCATCGAGGAAAATCTTAAAGATTATCCAGCCATCAAAGTATTCAGTTTATTTTCTTTACATATTGTCCATGTATGCAGTTTTTCCACGATTAGGTCTGTTTGCGGACCGCGTTCCAAAATACCTTATCCCGTGCAAGAGGTTGTAGGCTACGTTGACCTCAATGAAACATAAGTTAACATTAAGTATTTTGTGCATTATAATTAGATGATTTATAAGCATTTGTAAATGTTTTATGTTTTTGCTAGAGTACTGTTTGTAGCCATGTGTATGGCGTAGACAATTTTAGAAGCTCACAGAATATCAGTTTTTCTCTCCTCTAAAAATGCTCCGATTTGTAGAAATCCGTTTTGTCAAAGTTTAAATATATTCTGTTTAGTTAATTTACCTTGGTTCTTTGTTTCCAGGTAAATATATAAATCTATTGAATTTATAACCAATTTCAATCTCGATATTTTCAACATTGTCTTTACAGATGTCATCGCGTATGATTAAATATTTTTTGCTTCACTAGATTGAGGATTTTAGCCTGTTCTAAGCTATATCTTATAAACGCATATGTTCTAGAGTTTAAAGTGTTGGTTGACCTCAAGAACGTAATGTCGAAAATTCAAATCCGGAACCATGCTGTGCATTGTGTATTGAGAAAGACACTCCATTCACGTTGCAGCGACAACTTAACTAAATATATATTCGATCATACTGCGTCGACAAATCAAGTGAAATACATTATTATGCTCCCATTTATTACTTTTTTTATTTATGGAGAACATTATTAACCGGCTATTATACGATAGTGTTATTTTTCAAGACAAATTGTTCTGAATATTTCCGAAATGCTTTGGTCTTCATTAGACATGGGTTTAAGCAAAGTATTATCTGTGAATCGAAGTGCAATTGAATCCTATTACAACAGAGTATAAGTGAAGGCATGTTTACATTCATATACGTTTGTATATATGTGTATAGGCGTCTGGATATGTATATATGTTGCTATTTATGTATGTATGTTGCATTGTGTGTATGCATGTGTATGGAAGTGTGCATATATTCAAGTATATAAGTAGGTATATATCGCTCTGAGTATATTTGCATATAGATAGGTATGTGTGTGTAAGTATGTACACATGTATGTATGTTCATATAGTATGTGCATTTATTCATTTTAAATTCCTGCTTGTATTGATTAAGACAATGTAGCTGTATAATTTATTAATTTAAACCCCCGGCTGTGATAGTCTATTATTCTGGTGAAGTCTATCAAGCTACCTGGTTAGTCTGCATAGATATCTATTAAAGCTTATTGATATATAATTACTAAAATATTCCACATGGTGCTGCTGACATGGCTTTGTGGTTAACGACATTGTTTAGCACCCATCATTTATTTTCACTCGCACTTGATGTCATATTGAGCGAGAGGTGTCTACCCTATCTGCGGGTTGAAAAAATACCTTGTGAATGATATATACGCTGGCGATTTCATACGGATTATATAGTTCTAGTCCTGTAGAAATCGTTTGTATATAGAATAAAGTTGTCTATACTCTACTAACGCGTTGAGCATTTCATTTAACTGTGGTAACCTCCCGACACCCATCGGCAATCCACCCATCATACACCCATATGTATATATATATATGAATATATATATATATATATATATATATATATATATATATATATATAGTAAGTAAGTAAGACCCCGACGGCTGAGCTCAAGCCGTTTCGACGGCTAATTCTGTACGTTATGGTCCACTTGGTTCCTTACCACTTTTCCTTCGCTATATATATATATATATATATATATATATATATATATATATATATATAATGAAAATAAAAGTTACGGGCGAAAGAGGTTATTACCCATCGTCAGTTGCCTGCTAGGAATCATAGGAAATTCATTGCGTTAGAGACAAGATACCTCAGCCTAGGGCGAACAATAACCAAAATAAGTTATTAGATAAAAAAAAAAGGGCGGAGAGAGAGAAAAAAATGTAAATAGACACGAAGGGTGAAGTAACATAAAGAGAGGATATATATGTATATGTGTGTGTGAGTGCCTATGTGTGTGTGTGAGTGCGTGCGTGTGTGTGTGTGAGTCCCGGGTTTAATCGGTGGTGGGGCACAGTTAGAAATGGACACAATTCATTAGTAGAGTTTAAACATCATACTGAATATAGAAATGGCTTCTACGGGAGTAGAACATATCTCTACTTTTGTACTAGGTTTATATAGAGGTGTTCAATCTTCTGGAGAAATTGTTTAAACACAGACCAGCGTAACGGACACACAATTTTCATCTTTCAAATCCACCGAAGTTAACTTTGCCTTTCATCTTTATGGGGGTTGATAAAATAAAGTACCAGTAATGTACTGGTAATTGCTGGCCTTGTGCGAAAAGTAGAAACATTATTATTATGATGATGATGATTTCATTTCGTATCGAGACAATTGTAAGGAATCATTAAAAGAATGCCTTCCTCAATTTGTTTATCTCTCTCTCTCTCTCTCTCTCTCTCTCTCTCTCTATATATATATATATATATATATATATATATATATATATATATATATATATATATATATATATATACATTTATATATATGTGTGTGTGTTTGTTTGTGTGTGTGTGTGTGTGTGTGTGTATGTGTATGTGCGCGTGCGCGTGGCTGTATATATGTATGTGTGTGTGTGCGCGTGTGTAATCTATCGGTCTGTCTTTCTTTATGCTCAGTAAAGTGGAAACTAGACGAAAATGTGGTCGATAAATTAAGTATCGGAAATGAAATGATAAAAAAAAAACGATACCCTGTTTTCTAAGTATGGCTGCAGTCTAAAAGATGGAACTAGGAAACTATTTATTGTTATTAAATTCCTTTATTCTTATGGGGTCTGTAGAATGTTGATCCTTCACAATATATCTTATTGTTACGAAGGTCGGCTGAGAACAATAAATTCTGACCAGTATACTTTAATGGAATGGCAAAAAAAGGTTTATTTTTTAGCATAGTCCCTGAAAAAGAAAAAAAGAATTCAGTTATTAATACGAAGAGTTGAAATAAATACATGCAAGATTTCACAGCCTAGCATCACTCCTTCATAGTCAGCATATCAGATTTTCAGCCGAACCTCGATTAATAGATATTCACTATAACGTATTTGAAGCATTACGATTATACATACGATTTCTTCCTATAGTTAAGGTTGATTAACTTTACATGTAATGTTCTATGTTTGAATAACGATGTATGTAAATAAACCTAAAGACTAAGTATTGGAAATCTTCATCATTATCATTGAGGTTATTATTAATATAGACTTTTCATACTTACGGAGACGATAAAATATGGTACCAGTAACGCATTTGTGTCGATTTAATCGACTTTCCCCCTCTCTTTAAATTATTGGCATTGTGCCAAAATCAGACGCCTTTATAATTATTATAGCGTATTGGATTGCCAGTATCGGTAGAG
>OZ024742.1:188199005-188259005 GCA_964016885.1 Eledone cirrhosa
TCCTCTACACGTTAGAGTCTTATACACGCCACGCATCTCAACGTACACCCACTTACATCTCTCTCTCCACCGCCGGATCTTGTTACCCGGAGATTTACCCATCTGCATTGTCGAAGCTTCAAAACGACTTAAAGAAATTTACCATATATATATATATATATATATATATATATATATATATATATATATAAATTTCAGTTTCATTGTTTGCAAGCTGAGTTGCAGAATAACATTTTCTGATCAGCTTACAGATAATAGGACGAAATTGTGAATATCAGGTAATATATAATAACATCTCTCTTTCCCCTCCGTGTCTATTGTGGCCCACGAGCCCTTGCTTTTCCCTCATTTTCCTTTCATTTATGGCATTAATTGTCATTTCCTGTAGTTTCGCGTACAGCCAGATCTGCCCTTCTTTAACCCTTCCATTTTTTTCTCATTACTTAAATTTGTTTTTAATCTTTCTTTTTCCTATTTATGTAATTATCAATGGGTTTTTTTCGGCCACATTGTGAGTGAAACTCATGTATTGAGAATACACATTTATTAAAAAAAAAATTGTAATATTAATTCAACAATTTTTATGATTTTTGAGTAGTGAAAAGATTCTTCCATGATATAATTGTTTCAGCAATGCAATTTACAAGTAAATATTTAAATAGATTATTCGACTGAACAGGAAATATATTTATGAACATTATAATTTAATCATCTTACTTCACTTACTGGATAAGTCACACAACACACGTGCATGCACACACTCCAACTCACACACTTACATGTACGTGTTTCTGTGCGTATATGTTTTGACCCAGATTTGATGGTCTCGTTAAAAAGTGTCCGGGGCCCAATTCTACAGGGCTCCACCCCAAGACCTCATTTTTCGCTATAATCTGTCGTTTACCTCTATATTGGAATTGGAATGAGCAGCATGTAAATTGGACTGGAGCCTCAAAACTATATCTACACACACACACGCACACGCACACACGCACACACACACACACACACCTACACACACACACAACACACACACGCATACACACACAACCACACACACATACACACACACGCACATATATATTAATGTGTTTGCGTGTGTGTGTCTATGTACATTCATGTCTGTTTTCTTCTTTATGTGAAATTCAGTTGTCCTTCAAAATCCATATTCGAAATACATAGATAGATGAAATATGTACTGAGGTTTCAGTTATTGTGCTGCATGGCCACAGAACATTCAATGAAACCAATTAAAGAATATATTATCTTTATAGTGAATTACAATTGCAATCACGCACAATTGCAATCACGCAATCATACAGGACGCCGAATTACAATTTAGACAACGGGAAATACAAAATAATTTAATAAAGATCACCTAATCGAAAGAGCTCTGCAGGCACTTCAGAAAGTGTTAGCATAATCTTCTGGAACGTGTAAATATCGTTTATTATATGTTCGAAAATAATTTTAGTATATATATGGCCTCTAATCGTATATTCTCATAACTTTCATATCACACCTGGTCTGTTTTAAGCCAGAATGCTCGTTATGCCGGGGCTTATCTCGGTTTATATGGCGTGAAGCGAATGAGAGTACAAGTCTCCCACCTGGACAGAACGCCAGTCCATCGCAGTGTTAAACCCCAAGCTATTGCTGGTACTCATTTTCAGCTGAGTATACTGAGTATACGTGAAATGAAGTGTTTTGCTCAAGAACCCAACATTCAACCCAGCCCAGGAATCGAACCAACGACATTATAATCGTACATCAAACACCCTTACCACATGTTCATGCACCTCCACATATCAGCTCTAGCATCGTTAAATGCGAAATTTGATATTAGCAATATCCGATTCAAACAGCAATATTTCAAGCGACCCTAATAATCATTTTGAGCAGCGTCCTCACCAACTACAAATATCCTTAAACCTATCTCTATTGCTTACAATTTCTATAGTTTACATTGTTGTTATCCCACTTTCATTATCAGTATTTTCCGCATTACTGTAGCTATTGCCTTCGTGGTGTAAAATAACATAGTATAATACCACCAGCATTACATCAGTAGCTATCCATGTTGAATAGGCTCCTACGACATTCACTTCCCTATCATTAAAAATATCCATTAACACTCCTCTTTATTCCTTCCGCTTACTCTATCACCTTTGACTTATCATTAATTACAGCTATGCCAGATTCTTCGCCGTCCTATTCTTACAAATCCTATTCTAACGAATAAGATTACGTTTTTTTTCTATATTTTGAGGTCACAGATGGAAGATATATGCACTCTAAAGCTGATGTAATTTAATTAATTGACTGCTTTTTTTATTATTGCAGTTTTATTTTTTTTAATCAAATTCATTATGTTTAAAGGTTTAGCCATGTCTGCTAATTGTGAGAAAATCTATTTGTTTTGCGCTTCTTTTACATTCGTGTTTTATTTCGTTATATGCAAAACTGAACAAGTTGTCAAAACTAAAAATGAAATTGTAGCATATTTCTTCGTCATATATAGCGTTTCAAAAATATATATCTAAATTCAAAAGTAAAACAAGCCAATAAAATATTTGTATGTATATGTATATGTGTACGTATATGTATGTATGTATGTTCTCTTTCTCTTAATTCCGAGTACATATTTCAAAGGCCACCTTCCTGGTGGCGAGGCTGTAAAAGAAAATAAGTTGTCATCCCTTATATCGCAAGAATGTTTTGCAAATTTTGAATGTACTATATATCACGGCCATTTGTAATCTATGAATTCTTTCACTGTTGGCAATAATGTGGCTAACATCTTCAATCTTTGTTTTACTTAGCCTACATTTATTGTCGACAGTTGTGCCGCTTCTTTTGTGTAGTAGTTATTTGGTAGGGATTGTTGTTCCTGTATGGAATAGAGATATCCTTCAAGGTGGGATTTTATAAACTTATCGGAACTCCATACCAGGCTTTTTGAATGACTTATCCCCTCTATACATAGTATATATGTATACCTACATCCTTGAAAAGGCTTGCTGAACACACAGACAAGTCTCACTAATTAGTCTTAATGAATGAAACAGCTCTAGTCCTGTAGAGCCATGACTATATTAAATATATATATATATATATATATATATATATATATATATCGCAATAGCAGTAAGACACACATATACTGTTTTCAACAACCGTGTCATTGTTTAATCTTCGTTACGAGCAGAAGCGAAACATTAAGTAATTCTCCATACTTATTGCTTGTAAGAATGTTATATATATATGTCACCAAATACTGTCGTTATGATATTGTTTGTCGTATATTCTTAGGTCTGGAGAAAGAGGCAGAATTTATGGCCTCAGCAATTTTCTAAAACTACACTTAGCTAGTTAATTTAAATATAAAGAAACTTCATATGAACGCATAATGTAGGGGATGAGACTGTAAAATTCTTCATTAGCCCCTTGATTTCAAATACTTACAATATATAGATTCTATATTTGGCACAAGGCCAGCAATTTTTCCCCAGCGCATTACTGGTACTTTATTTCATCGACCCCCGTAAGGATGAAAGGCAAAGTTAACGTCGGCAGATTTGAACTCAGAACGCAAAGGACCATAACTCTATGCCGCACAGCATGGTGTTTCACGTTCTACCAATACTGCCAAACCACCGCCCTTACCATATACTCATAATATGAGTTTATGGTAAGGGCGGTGGTTTGGGAAATACTTATATGAAAACTTAAATGAATCTTCTTAGAATGTTGGTGACTACAGTTGTATAAACTAACAGCATTGTATGTGGTATTCCTTGATATCATAGGCACCTGATGAGTGCCCCCTTTGTTGCTCGGAAACACCATTGCGATAATCAATCTCGGAGTGCTTTTGTGGTCACCTTGTATTATGACACTGCATTATCTGAGTCTTTTAATTACAGTTGGTATTCTAATAAGGAATGAATGTGTAATCCAGAAGAATTGAAAATTTAATTAAGTTTATAATGCCATGTACAGAAATAAGGCAACAATTCATTGTTAAGTTCAATAATAAAGACTTGTTTCCATGATAGAGACATTTATTATATATTATCGCATCAGATTTATATCCTAAGAAGTGTTTACCTTAGATGTCCATATTGCTGCTACATGCATTTATTGTCTATATTGGCATGACAATGTCGATAATTAAGATAGCAGTGTTATGTTTGCTTCTGAACTATCCTGTCAATTTGATTGTATGCAAGTTGGAGTAAACTATCCTGGCATTTATTACTCATTTCCTAACGTACTTGTAAGGTCATACAGATGCCATATAAGAGTTAATGGTCAGCATGCCTTATATATTTAATAATAAAGTCTACCGAAATATGTTTCCTTACTAATACCCTCTTTTGATGGAGCTAGCAAGAGATTTGAAATGACCTGCATTAGAATCAGATATTCATAGCAATTCATGCGTAAACAAAACACACTACTCTTTACAAAATCAGCGCCGGAACGGAAATTACTTAAATATAGATGCACAATATGTAAACAAACCACAGCTATATTCCTTATCTTAGCGCACAACATAAATTAGAGAAGGAATATAAACCTATCCTTGTCAGTCAACGGTTAAATTGTATGTATGCATGTATGTATGTATGTAGGTGATTGTGTGTGTATCTCTATGTTATTGTATTATATTTATTCATCATTTATTTTGTATTTTATATTGTACTTAGGAAGTTAGTTTGGTAGTTTGCCATGCCAAGTCCCCGCACGTAGAGGTCATTTTGCAGACTCCTCTGTACCTCTTACCAAGCTTTCCATCTTCAGTTTATTGATAGATTCGAGACCAGTATCCTGCTACAAGTCCATGTATGTGGGCTGATTTCCACAACACATTTATACTCCAGTCCATGTATCCCTCAATGTCATCACAGACAAAGATATGTTCACTGATCTTCTCACTTAGACATTCATGTGTAACATAATGCTACTCTCTCACATCAATTCACAACTACCATCCTTTTATTTCAACTACCATGGTGTTTTTCTGTTCGTTTCGTGTCTACATGCGTCTCACTGACATACGAGACCACATGCAGTACAGTGACAAGTAACAATGTTAGGTTAGTTATCAGTTAGTTATCAGTCTTGATTGTTCATGCTATGCTATCCATGTTCGTGCTCTTCTTATTTTTTTATTTCAGCTTCAGACCTTTGTTTCTATCCTTCCGACATTTCATATTCATCAATGGAACAAGTAGATTCTTTGACAAAGAAAAATAAAACACTTTAAAACGACATTTCATTCCCACAAATCTTAGAACAAAGAATTAATCATCAACAATACAATTGACAAACACGATGAAATGGCTTTTCAATAAATAAAATAAAATAAAATGACTAACGAGAATGCCCAATGATAGTACATCGTTGACGTAGCCAATGTTTCAAATAGATAAGATACCTCTTATGTTAACATTTATTCCAGTTATTTTACAAGGCAAAACCTTGCGGGAAATCAATAAAAGAATCAAAGAGTGGGTGGGGGTGGGGGTGGGGGGATAAGAGCAAAGGAAACAATATATCAATTTGAGTGTTAAAAGTACAAGTGACATGTGTTGTAGCTGTAAATATATTGTATTTTATATATTTTATATTTTACATCCCTCCTAGAAATAGGTTAGAATTAAATGAGATTTACAGTTGATTTAATGTCAACCATCATATCGCAATTAGTAGTTAAAGCGTTTATAAATTAATTCAAGATAAAAATATTGAAACATTTACTTGGAGGGAAATCTTCAATATTGGTGTTTAATTTCATTAACTTAAATCTGATATCGTTTCTCATGCTGCTCCCAGCTATAGAAGCATCGTTTCCTAACCTTCCTTTCAATGACCTCACTTTCTCTCTCTCTCTCTCTCTGCATATATATATATTATATGTATGATGTATGTGTGTGTGTTTGTTTATCGTTGATTTGTGTCTATATTTATTAATTTTATTATTTATTTTTGCAATTAAATATCAATCTTGTTTCAAAGTTCAAATTTCTAGATTAACTTTAATTTCCTCCATAGATATTTTATATACTTTCAAATTATATATGTATTTAGTGTAACGTAATCTGTCATGCCGTTTTATTCATATGAATACATTCTACATAGCTTCGATAATTCTGGCAGTGTTAACAGTTCAGTCTCATACTATATTACTCTATATTCGGTCCCTTCCATTCTCTGATGTCATTGTCAATGTGAACACACAAATTTGTCGCAGGACAGGATTAGATAAGGCTTTTCTAAACAACGTAGTTGCCTATGCTTGTACGCCTTCCTTCTCCACGGAACACACCTAATTTAGGAGAGGACCAAATCAATTTGGTACCAGTACCATTGCATATATCGCTGGGATGGTACCAAAACTGAAGTAAATCCCGTTAGTCAAGACCCCTAGATTAATACTTTTTAATACTTTCCAATATCATAATAACGTTATTGTTTGCAATATTTGTTAAAATAGATGTTGGTTAAATTTTGCAAGGGTCCTTTACGATCTGAGTTCAAATACCAACGAAGTCAACTTCGCTTTTCATACATCCGGGAATATAAAAATATTGTACTTGTTAGGTACTGGGCCAATGAAATCAACTTCCATTTTTCCCAGAAACTGTTGTTTGTGTGTGAATTAGATATAATTATTAATCAAGTTATTAAGGGCGGTGGATTGGCAGTATCAGTAGAGGGTCGGACACCATGCTTTGCAGCAAAGAGTTACGGTCCTTTATGGTCTGAGTTCAAATCCCGCCGAGATTAACTTTGCCTTTCATCCTTAAGGAGTCGATAAAATAAAGTACCAGTAATACACTGAGATAATTGCTGGCCTTGTGCCAAAAGTAGAAACAAGTATTAATCAAGTTATTAATCAATCTACCACTTTGATAATAGCTGATTCATTGATTAACAAAGTTTTTCATCGCACAGCCTGTGACCTTAACAATGACATTTCCTCTCCACTTTGAACTGGCTCCAAGCGCACTTCATCATATTTTTTTCTCATAATAAAATTTTTATTTTTAATTGTCAGCGGACTCTGATTTTATTTTTTATTATGTATTCTTTTTTATGTTCCTGTCGCCCTATTTCTAATTATCTCGCCACCTCGTTCTCTCTCTCTCTCTCTCTCTCTCTCTCTCTCTCTCTCTCTCTCTCTCTCTCTCTCTCTCTCAATACACGCACACACACACAAAGAAATATATATATATATATGTATATATATATATATATATATACACGGTATATATAGTAATTGGAGTAAATATTATTTATTTAATAGGTGTATTTTAGCTCAATGCAATGATAGGATCATGCAGAGCCTGTATACAGTTTTCATGAGTGATTTGTATTAATATTGAATTAGTTCTTTGGATTGTAATTCAATTCTGATGACACCTATCCTGTATGCTACCTAATAGCAAATTGCTAAATAAAATAATTTTCTGTCTGTCCTAAATTACTAAAGGAAAAAGACAATTGTCAATGATGACATGCCTTGAACTTTCAACTTTAGTCTTAAAAATAAATTGTAACTATTCACACAGTCACATGTACCCCCCCCCCCCCCCCGCACACACACACACGCACACGCAGACAGACGCAGACACACACACACACATATATATATATATTAACCATTTTCTTGGAAAATATAAAGGAAAGATATATATATATATTTATATATATATATATATTTATATATATATATATATTTATATATATATATATATATATATATATATATATATTTATATATATATATATATTTATATATATATATATACTAGAGAGCGAGAGAGATAGAGAGAGAGAGAAAAAAGAGACAATGGAGGCAGAAAAGGAATAAAATATAGAGATACAAAAGATATTATAATATATCATACTAGAAGTTCCCGTACAGAATCCCATACATTTGTAAAAGATTCCTGGATTGGAATAATGTAGAAGTTGATCGAATGAGCTTCCGTCATTTTCGACGATGAGTTTTATCTTGTGCAACAGCCTACCCGTGAAATAAATGTGTAAGTGGCTAAGCATTTCACAGGTCTATACACCCATAAACTAATTCTCAGTGAAAGTCAGCATGTCTCAGTATGTGACTTATATGGCTCTTGTAATTAAAGGTATAGTCCATTCAACTAAATTTCAAATAGTTTCCGTCTGCCCTGTTACACCACAAGGGTCGATCCGAAGCTATGGCAAATGGCACTTTTCCAAGGTTTATAATGATTGCAGAGAGAACTCTTTAACCATTCAGAGCACGCACATAGCTATGGATGTTCAAGTTAACAACACATCAAAATAATAATTGTTTCTACTTTTGGCACAAAGCCAGCAATTTTGGGTGAGGGGGGGAGGGAGTCGATTAAATCGACGCCAGTGCATTACTGGTACTTCATTTTATGAACCCCGTCAGGATGAAAGGCAAAGTTAACCTCGGCGGGATTTGAAATCAGATTATAAAGGCCGTAACCCTATACTTCAAAGCATGACGTCCGACCCTCTACCAATACTGAGAATCCATCTAATAATACCAATATGTTACATCAGCAGTGTTTCTACGAAGGGATAATAAACTGTGCTGGACTGCTAACTGTCGTGTTATTTCAACAATGTATCAAATAACTCTGCTTCATTATAGAAAGTCCCAATGCTTATTCCTTTATAACACTTCCTTATATCAAATCATATGTATGATGAATACTATAATTATGTTGTAACACACACGTAAGATCGATGGAAGGATATTTCGTTGCCAGACGTTGGCTCGTGACTTGAATTAGGGTAAATGCCAATAGTCACATGTTAATGACAAGAGGAACACACACTTTACAATTAGGTCGATTTGAATATTGATTCTTTCATCCAAGGAACAATTATGACTTGTGTGTACTTTATTTCAATATTTCCGCTAACTGACTTTATAATTTTCATTATGACAGCTCCATAAAGCCATCGTAGTTCGATGCCACAGACATCACAAATTATAACGTATCAACATATTTTACATCAGTTTCTTGGCTTGTAAATGCTATTATATTTTGCCTCTTACAGTTCATATCATTAAGTATCATATTTTATGTATTCTTCCCTCCTTCCTCCCTGGCCGAGCTGCCTTTGTTAATATATAATGATATAATCGAATTTGTTATAATTTATTAGGCTAATTATTACACGGTCTTTAGAGCACAATAAAGGGAAAATTGCTATGAGGACAATAAAGGGACAAAATGAAACCTAAGAAGTTCCTTAACTTACCGTTATTTGTTTTGCATCTAGTCTTCTCATTATAGGAACAGAATAGTTTCATATAAACCTACTTTAACAACATATGTACACCTCCCTTTAAATACAAACACACACACACACATGCACACACACATACATATATATATATTTATATTACCACAGCAGAGGTCCGACGAGCTTTTGATTTAAGAGTCGGCCCAGATCGATAGAAATCGAACCTTGAGCACGTCACTACTCAATAAACGTAATGAAGACATAACAAATCGTCCTTTCTTTTATTTTTACTGGGTCGATAATAGCTGGTCTTGTGCCAAAAGTAGAAACAATTATTATTACTACTGTGGTGGATTGGCAGTATCGGAAGAGAGTCGGAGACCATGCTTTCCAACATAGAGTTACGGCACTTTACGGTCTGAGTTCAAATCGCGCAGGGTTAATTTTGGCTTTCATCGTTACGGGGTCGATTAAATAAAGGACCAGTAACGTACTGGGTCGATTTAATCGATTTTCCACGCCCCGCCAATTACTGGCCCTGTGCCTATACTAGAAATCATTACACACACACATACACACACATACACACACACATATATATATATATATATATATATATATATATATATATATATATATATATATATATATATATATATATATATGTATATATATATGTATATATATGTATAAATATATATATATATATATATATGATAAACTTAAATCATACAATTCGGAAAAAATGGGGCCCAGATAATTCTACGTGGAGAGGAACAGTGTATATCGTGTTGACCTGTACATATATTAAGTTTATTATTCATGAAATAAAAATAAATTAAGGGCCCGCGGATACCGTGAATATAGGAGTTGTGAGAGCGCAATCTCTTTTAAGAAAGTAAAGTAACTAAAAGAAATACATTTTAACTGAAATTGTTTATGAAATCGATAAACAAATGACCATGATATATTGGTATTTAAAACCATAAAATACGTCAATCAAAATAAGCCCAATCGAGAAGGACACAGATTGTGTAAATATAATTCGGAAAAATGAGTTTTATATAAATTGAGATTACGATAATCCAGACAACGTTTATTTGTCTTATTAAAGGTTTTATCTTGTAACTACTGGCAAATGAAAAGTAGCTAATGATAGAAACGTAGATATGTTAATACTCGTAGAAAAGTGCATATATGTTTCATCATGTGTAGTATATATATTTACAACTCAATATTGAAAGGGACTTAATACCAAATAAGATGAGATGTACTAAACGGCATATTACCAGGAACTTTTGCCTTTGTCATTAAGGCGTACTCTTTGTAATCTCCGTGATTTTCGGCCTCGGATCTGCGGCGTCTAATCTCGGGCAGAGTATATTAATGCTTCTCTGATCAATAATTTAAGATTAATCCCAACAAATCAAAGAAGAGAATATGACATAATTATGCAGCTATATATATATATATATATATATATACAAATAGTGAAAACAATGAAATTAAACAAAAGACGGTTAATTCATAGTAAAACTAATTATTTTACGATCGTTTCTCGGGGATAGTTCCCGTATGTCCATTCTATTATTGATCTATGTAAAATATATTACAAATTATCATAGTAAGAAAATATACATACGTCTTATCTACCCGCCGTCTTCAGAAATAATGACTTTTGTTTATTGAAGAATACATTCTATACATACCCAATATAAGAATAGAAAATCAATTAGAAACCATAAAAGAAACGTAACATGGTATAACGCTCCATTTAACTTGCAAACTATGGGCCAAATCCCTAAACATTTTTTTGCAATTCCCGACAAACGTTTCCCACCTAACCACAAATACCATCAAATCTTAAACAGATATACAGTAAAATGTTCTTACTCCACATCGAGCAATATACAACAAACAATAAGTGCATATAACATCTATAAATGTATACCATATACAATAGCACACCACATACAAGCTAACTATAATAATACTACAACGCATAACCAGAATATTATTAAATATCCCCCTGTTACAACCGCTCAATCACCTCATCAACACAATACATCAGCCGACAACTAACTACCATTTTTCTCATCCTTAATAGGGTCTAAGAATTACATACAAAATTTAACCAATAACTTCCAAAACAACCATGATTCTATAAACGCTATATCCAGTATAATTTCACCAACTAACAACCCTTCGGGCCGTCACCATCCAGCCGCAAACCCTTCTCTCCCATATAAAAAGTTAAATAGATATACTAGCCCTATTATTGGGAATATAGCTAGCACATCTGAAACCCTATGTACAAACGGTTGTAATTGTAGAGTAAAAAGTAATTGCCCCTTAAATGTAAATTACTTAATTAATAATATAAATGTATAATCACCACTAAGGACTCTAATCAATCCTATATTGGATACATTTCTAATCCGTTTAAATCGAGATTTTATGCACACACCCACAGTTTTCGAAACACAAAATTAGCTAATACCACTTCTTTAGCAGAAGCAGTTAATAATTGTAAAAAGAAGAATATTGATTATAACCTAACTAGGAAGATTCTCAAGAGAGCCATTTCTTATCAGGGCAATAGAAGGGAGTGTGGACTATGTTCCCAAGAAACTTTTGAAATTACTAAATCGAAGGACATTCTATTAAATAAAAGACAAGAATTGATTAAGGCATGTAACCATAAAATTAGAAGGACATTCAAATATAAATACAACTAAGAAAATATAGAAAGAGATATAGGAGAAAATATATGTGTGTGTGTGTGTGTGTGTGTGTGTGTGTGTGTGTGTGTGTGTGTGTGTGTGTGTGTGTGTATGTGTGTGTGTGTGTGTGTGTGTGTGTGTGTGCGTTTATATATATGTGTATATATGTGTATACATAGGTGTGTGTCTCTATATATATATGTGTGTGCGTGTGTGTATGTATGTGTGTGTATGTATATATGTATGTATATGTATGTGTATATATATTTTTTTTTTCTGCTATTTATCCATGGGTTAAATCCTAACTGTTTTAAGTAATTAACTATTAATGAGCACTAAATATTACATTATATTCAACAATCTAACAAAACTTTTAACGGATATGCATTTAAACCCCCCTTTAAAAAAAAAACAACAGATTATTAATGAGATTTCTTATTCGAAAATATAATTCCCTACAAGTAAAACTTATTTCTGACCACTCTAACACTATACAATACTTACACACACTTTAGTATTTTCTTACCTATATAGTATTTTATCTATTTTTTATCTAAATTTTACTTTCCTTTGGTTCCATCTATATTCCTCCACTTGTTCTATTTTTAGAACAAATTAATCCTCTCGAACAAAGAAATAACAAATATTTAGGATAGTTCTATACTATTCTACTTGATGTAACACACTGATATCTGCACCCCTTTTCCTCCAACTCTTATCTTCTTTGACTATCCAAACTTTTCTATACAATATGTCTAAATTCCTTTACACTCTCAACTTTCCTTTTTTTCATAAAAGTCATTTGATACCTCATCCCCTGACTGCTAATTTATTCATCTACTACCAGCTTAATGATATATATTGCCCCTTCCTATTTTTAGTATTGGTCAATCTCAACCTTGTTTATAAAACGTTACATATTCATATGTTATTTTGTATTCATCAATAAACAAAACTCATTATTTCTGAAGACGTATGCATATTTTCTTACTATGATAAGTTGTAATATATTTTACATAGATCAATAATAGAATGAACATACGGAGACCTAGCCCCCAGAAACGATCGTAAAATAATGAGTTTTACTATGAATTACCCGTATTTTGTTTAATTTCATTGTTTTCACTATTTGTATTTTTGACTCTGTATCCAATGAATTATATCGTTCAAATTTTGTATTTTAAACTTTGCTTGACGACATTTTCAACATACGGATTACATTAAGTTCTTCATACGGCTTATACCCTACCATTAATTGGTGGATTTAGCTGTATATATATATATATATATATATATATATATATATATATATATATATATACTGTTTTGCTTCGGAAGGGTCTTGCCGCCAATAAAAATACATACCCCTGTTCATTTCAATTTACTATCAATTTCTGGTTGGATGGTTGGTTAGATAACCGGAAGTGTGTTTATATATTGTCAAAGCTCTTTCGTCATACACTCTGTGACCACTTCAGTGACTAGATTTTTATTGTGTGTCTCTCATTTGTTCTGTTCTAGACCTACAAGAGGGTGTAGGACAGAAGAAAAGAGGGACACAAAATAAAAGCATGTCATTGAGGAGGTCACATAATGTGGGACGAAAGAACTTTGACAATATATAAACAACCTTCCGTTAGTTTTCGAAGCAACCAACCAACAGGAAACTTATAATAAATTAAAGTGAAAACCGACAGATGCATGCGTTTTTGTTGGCAGCATGACCCTCCCAAAGTATAGCAATATCTGTTTCTGTTTTCAGTCAAACAAATTCAAAATCGAAGTGTTTATATATATATATATATATATTGTATACGTTACTCGATAAAGTGCATAGCTCGGAGATCAGAGAGTAACTCCAGGTAGAGCCGCTACTTCTCCGAATTGTGAGATCACAGCTACGATACTATAGACATGTGGTTAGAATGTCTCCGGGAAAAATCGCTGGATAAATTTAACGTGCAAAACCATCCGACACCAGACACAGGGTTAGATCCCGAGGAAGATGTTTGGATAACAACCAGCAGCTTGAATGGTTTCGCTGGGGTATCCAGCCGGGTCAGTTGGAGGGTGTGTTTGAGGCTTCTGCCCGACCACCCACTTAGGAATAAGTGGGCGACAAGGAAAAAAGGAAGAAGAGCTTAACGCAATTGTTGTAATTTAGCACCATGAAATTCAAGTCTACTATTTCAGAACACGACTGGGGTTGATTTGTAACTTCGCTGCTATTTTTAACAATTCCTCTGACTACATAGATGCTGGTAGGTTTGATTGTCGCCTATAAACGGGATTATCGTAATATAATTGTTTCTACTTTAGGCACAAGGCCAGCAATTAGCCAGTACATTACTGGTACTTTATTTTATCGACCCCGTAAGGATGAAGGGCAAAGTTAACCTCGGCAGGATTTGAACTCAGATCGTAAAGGGACATAATATAATGTTGTACAATGAGAAGAGGCGATATGGGCGTGTATATTCCTTAACGAACAATATACTCTCTGAAAGATAAAAGTTTCGCGTGTTTGCAAGTAATGAAATATTTACTTCAGTAGCAGCATCAAAAGGCGTCATAGAAGACACGTAACGAACACAGTCAAACAGTAGAGATTATAATACCAATAATACGCAATGTTCATGTAATTCATGATGCGTCGGCCATCAATCGGACACGAAACTTCAAATAACATTCACAGGAAGCTGTTCTATTGTTCAGCCAAAGTTTATTATGTGAGTACATGTTAGCCGAGGAATATCTCCATAATATATAGGAAAATATGAAACGAAACATATGTATATACACTCAATATGTGTGTGTGTGTATATATATATATATATATATATATATATATATATATATATATATATATATATATATATATATATATATATATTTAATGATTCTTAATATATAAAATCAAATACATGTATACGAAACTTCATATTTTTTTCAGTACATATATATTTAGAAATATATATATATATATGGGTGTGTGTGTGTGTTTGTGACTCTGTTTCCGAGTATATATTTGCGTGTTTATGCATTTTTAATGACTCAGTAGAGGAAAAATATGATTATGTTCAAGAAAAAGGGGGCAGATGCAGATTAAGTAAAAGTCCTTGATGCAGCTTATGAATTGTTGGTTAAAAAGATCACAGGCTAGAACACGCATGCACACATAACTATAAACCATTAAAATTAATCACAGAGGAATCGTAGTTGTGTATGACATATGGAAGTTAAACATTCACAGACTGGCACATACGCTAGACAGAAATAGAAAAAGTAAAAGAAAAAGACAATAATGACTAGCGGCTTCACACTCGTTACACTTGCTAGAAGTAACACAGAGTAACAATCACAGAGCATTCATTGTTTTATAGAGTATTACCTCGTGATCGTTGTCTAAAGCATTGTTTGAAAGACTTCGCAATATACTGTCATTAAATGAAACCAGGCTTGAGCCAATACTGACCCAAAATTTCAACGTTATATATGTACTCACATACATTCATTTATACACAACTATATAAACACACACACACACACACACTCACACACACACACACACACACACACACACACACACACACACACACACACACACACACACACACACACACACACACACACACACACACACAAAGACACACATATATATATATATATCTGTGTGTCTGTGTTTGTGCGTATGTATTACTATCGATTTAGTGTTGTAAAGTAGCACGCTCCTCTAAGACGATTTTTGGGGAAGTTAGATCTGCGACACGTAACTCTAACCTCAGGTCAACGGAATGTTGCGTTGAAATTCGAATTCATGTATTGTTCTAAAAGCCGTATAATGTACTTGGTTTATTTTATTTGGATTATTGATATTCGATTGCCCCTAGCTGGAAATAATAGAGGTATTTATAGGTCTTTGTAAACTAAACGTTACTTATCAAAATCGTTATGGTTTCTTAAGTATTTACAGAAATTGCCGTTCTATTTCTGTTAAGAACCAAAATGGTTTCAAGACGTTTCTGTATATTTCATAAGTTCATAAGGCGGACATAAATATATATTATACGTATTTCCTTGGGTTCATTTCTGATGAGAGAATGCGATAATGGCCAACGCCACTTGTACAGAGATATGAACAATTTTTGTGAGAAAAGAATAATGATTGAAATGCATAAAAAAATATTGTTTTATGTTTGATTTTGTTTTCTATCTTCGAAGAAAAGAGTTAAGTGTTTACACATCACACTGCAAAGATTTATACTTCCTAAATAGTTGTTATATCTAAATATATCTTACATTCGTCAAATAACGCCCTGTATAAAGTCTTTCTTGCATGTTTTAGGAAACTGGCTGACGCCGTCCTTTCTTGAACAAATCATGTGCGAGATGAAAAGAATCATATCCTATAGAATGTTTATTCTTCCCCATTTTTACTAGAGAGAGTTTTTAGAATCAATGAAATTGGTGACTATGAATTGGAATGTTTTAATTTGAAGCGAATTCATTCCATCTCATAAATCTTATAACATTTTCACGGACGACAATTCATAGAACTTTCTAAATACATTTCATTCGTCCATTTAAGCAGATCCAGAATGAATATTTATCTATCAATATCAATTATCCCAGGACTCTCTATTCAGCCCTAACAGAGGAAGACATGAATTAATACTTCGTTCAATGAATTCCTCTTGTGCGGTAGATGCAGTCTTCGGTTTTAGATTTAATCTTGGCTCGTATACTTAATCCGTCACTTGATTGAATATCATCACGTTGTAACGGTAGAAGGTCGGACGCCTTGCTTTACAGCATAGAGTTACAGCCCTTTACTTTCTGAGTTCAGATCCCGCCGACGTTAGCTTTGTCGTGTATCCTTACGGAGTCGATAAAATATAGGACCTGTAATGTACTGGGATATCTGCTGGTCTTGTGCCAAACGTAGAAACAGTTATTTCTTGACTATATCAAATGACATTTACAGGTGGGACCTCTTCCAGTTTCATAGGTGTTTTAATGATACGTGCTTAGACGTGTCATGAAAAACAACGGCAAATGAAATGTCCTCTTCAAGAACACAACTCGCCTCTCAGTCCAGCAGTTGATCTCACTAATATATTATCATATGTCAAACAACGAACCCATACGTCACGCGTCCACCGGGTGGGCTTTGGGTGTATTTAGGGATGTCCTGTTTGTTGCAAGGGTTAGGGGCAGGTTTCTTGTTTCAGGAAACCTTCCACTTTCTCTGCTTTCCTCCGCCAACTTCCTCAATTCCTTTCCCTTCCGTTGCCAAACGTTAAGATGTTGTGATTTAAAAATTACAGAAATGCTGTCTGAGTGTGTCAAATACTAGAGCAGCCAATTTGTTCCTACTCAAACTTTGTACTACTTTTACTTCCTCTATAACGAAGCATTATTGTTATAAAATTTGAATTGAGCTGTATTGATGTAGATTAATTTCCTTGCTTTGAATCCACTAGTCAATATAATGCCACATATATGAATTCTTATCTAAAATGAAACATTCTAATAAAATATTATTACCCAACACATATTATTAGTTACAAAAGCTATTATAGGCGTGATAAAACATGAATGCCGTCGTTCTCCGTTTCAGGAATATGTGATTATATCTATTCATCTGTACACTATGGTAATCTAAGTCCCTATCCACTCTTTACCTGTTTAACATATTCCCTTTCATTGTATTTAATTATCACTGCCTTTCAAAGTATAATTTTTAAAGCTTGAATTGAAAACCATTGTTATTCATATCATTTTCATCGTTGAGGTAGAAATGATAGTATTAATAATAAAATAGTAACGATAATAATAATCGTTTCTGATTTAGGCACAAGGCCAACAATTATGGAGAAGAATAATGATAATATTAATGACAGAGTAAACCAAACTACTTTGGTACGCCACTATACATACGTTCCGCTGATGTGAACACAACAGATTTGATATTGTAACAATGCTCAGAAATAGGTGTGAAGTTAACATACACATAGACGTCAGCATACTCAATAGAAATGTATAAACTTAACACAATATACTGACTTGAAGATCAAAATGGAAGGAATATGTTCAATACCTCCTAAAGAAATCAAAGATAATTCCGGTTGCTATCCGGAGATTTAGTCTGCGTACCACTAAAAGTTGAAAGGATAGCTGAAGGAAATATATCTCGAATCACAAGACTGTCTTCTTGGGAACTGCTGATTTACTCATGAAAATACTGAACAACTAAGAGCCTTGTTGAGACACGCCAGGCAGTAGAATATTATGTACTTGTATTTACTGCACAAACAAACAATTCTGTACAAGTACACCATAGTCACCACCACGACGACCACGACCAACATCATCATCCTCATCATTATTACCACCACCACCCTTCTTCTTCTTTTTCTTCTACTTCTTCTTCTTCTTGTTCTTCTTCTTCTTCTTCTCCTTCTTCTTCTCACCCCCTCCTCCTCCCCCTCCTCCCCCTCATCCCCCTCCTTATTCTTATTCTCCTTCTTCATCTTCTTCTATGAATATTATTACTATTTATATTTATTGTTATTGTCATATGTAAATTTACTTCCCTCTACTTGAAATGAACCTGACTTTTGGGGTTTTTTTTCGTCCTTATCCAATCCTCAAAGTCCTGTGCCATTTTGGCAAACAAAATTTATCAATATTACCATCGGTGTTGTTAATATTATTATTATTATTGTTCTTTGTGTCTCACTCATTGATGTTAGTTAACTGGAAAGTTTGTTGAAATGAATAGCAAGCCACTACCTGCAGCCTCAGATATTCAGGACGTATCGGAGGGTTCTTGCTGTTCCTAGCAAGCATGCCTTTTGAAGCGTTCCAAAAAGCGTGAAGGGGCCAATTTTCGTTAACCATCCCTGGAAACTTTTTGAGATAGTACCTAGTGCGCCTATGACAATCGGGACCACTTTGACTTCATGGCAGTTCCAAATCCTTTTTACCTCCCACTTTAAGTCCTGGTATCGGTTAATTTTCTCCCTCTCCTTCTCTTGCATTCTCCTGTCGAATGGGCAGGCCACATCCACAATCAGGCACGATCTTTTTTCCTTGTCCAAAACCGCCAGGTCAGGTCTATTGAGGGCCTGCTCTTGCGCAGCCGCTAACATTCCTTCTGTAGCCTTTTTAAGGTCTCCTCTTTTCAACCAGTTCCATGTCTGTGGATCTCTTAATTCAGTTTTCTCAACGAAGGTACTATGAAGGGATTTTTCATGAAGTGTGATCTTTCTCCTTGTTGTTATTTCCTCCTTGCACATCCCCTGGTCTATTGTTCTCTCCTTCAGTACAGTTCTGAGCATTGGCTCCTTACTATCAGTCACGTATTTGTGTAGGTTGTTTTTCTCCATCTGAACACAGTCCCCTATGCTGATAAGACCTCTTCCACCTTCAGATCTCCTTAAGTAGAGTCTATCGACATCACTCCTCTTGTGGAACATGTTGTAGATAGTCAATAGCTTCCTAGTCTTCCTATCCATTTCTTTTTGTTCAGCAACATTCCATCTCAGAATTCCCGCACTGTACCTAATAATAGACACAACTCGGGAATTTACTGCACTTATGGCATTCCTACTGTTCAGATGTGTCTTTAATACGCTCCTTACTCTCCGAATGTATTCAGATCTTCTCAATTCCTTCATTGTTTTATTCTTGATGTCATCAGCCTCCAGAACACCTAAATACTTGTATCCTTCTTCAGTGTCAATTTCCTTTATCATCTCACCTGTTGGTACCTGGATTCCGTTGCTTCTGCTCAATTTACCCCTCTTCATCACAAGGACCCCACACTTACTAATACCAAATTGCATACATATATCATTGCTGAAAATACGGACAGTGTCAACAAGCACATCCAACTCCTTCTCACTCTTCCCGAAGAGCTTAAGATCGTCCATGAAGAGGAGGTGATTGATGGTAAGCTCTCCCTTTCCCAACTTGTATCCTGCTCTCACTATTCGCAGTATAATGGTCAGGGGCATCAGGGCAAGGACAAACAACAGAGGGGACAGACTATCTCCCTGGAAGATACCTCTCTTGATCTTCACGCCTCCCAAGGATTCTCCAGCTGATGTTAACTCTGTTTTCCAGGACTTCATACTTTTGCCCAACAACTCTCTGATGTTATCTGCCACCTTGAAGATCTCTAGGCTTTTGGTGATCCAAGAATGAGGCACCATGGCAAATGCCTTTTTGTAGTCTATCCATCCCATGACAAGACCAGTGTTTCTCCTCTTGCAATTCCTCATTACCATCTTATCAATAAGTAACTGGTCCTTTGTACTACGGGACTTATTTCGGCATCCTTTCTGTTCGTATTGTAACAAGTTGTTTGTGTGGAGGTGATGGTAGTTTTCCTCAGACATAATGCTTGTCAACAGTTTCCACATTACAGACAGACATGGTCTATAGTTGGTAACATCATTACCCTTGATTCGGTCTTTCATTACCAGAACTGTGGTACCTCACCTGAAATCAAGCAGTCATTGAACATGGTTGTCAGTTTCGGTTGGAGGGATGTTATATTTTTAATCCAATACCCCTGCACACCATCTGGGCATGGTGATTTCCAGTTGGTTAGTTTTTTTGGCCTGCCCCTTAAGAGTTTCAACTGTGATACTCAAATCAGTTTGTTGGTGTGCCTGTTCACTAATCTCCGTTTGTACTGTCTCAATCCACACTGCCTGGTCATTATGTTGAACATCCTGCTCCCATATTCACAGAATGTTTTAGTTTGTTCCGCCTCAGGGATCAAGTCGTTGCCTCTTTCTTTCCCTTTAAGCTGTCCAAACAGCATCTTCTGGTTGTTGTCAAACATGCGGTTCTGTCTATACTGACTGACTCTGCTCTCGTATCGCCTAATTTGTGCACGTTTGCTACAATGCGTTGCTTCAGTTCCTCTATGATAATATTTAGCTTTTTCCTTTTAGTTTTGTACTTTATTTCGAGTCTATTTTTAGTGTCTATGTTTTTTTAGTGTCCCATTCAGTAGGGATTCAAGCTTTCTAATGTCATTTCTTATTTCCCTGATTTGACCATTCAGTCGTTTCTTCCACCAAGGCTCTGATATTTCTTGTTTGTTCTTTCCTCTCGCTTTTATACCAAGTAATTTCCTCACCGCATTTGCTGTTGCTTTGAGGATATCGTTGCACTGGTGAAGGCTCCTCACCTCAATGTATGGGATGACTTTGTTTACCTTAGCTGTTGTTTCCTTTAACTTTTTCCTGTCTACAAATCTTAGGTTTATAGGTTTCCCACTATCGTTGTTCAATTCATCTACCACTAAGTTTAGGATATCAACCAAATCCTGTCCTAGCCCGTCAGCATTCATCTCCTCAATGGCCGTATCTTTCTTCCAGGTATTATTTATTTCAACATTCAGATCATTGTCTGCTTCGGATGGTTCCTCCGTTCTCTCAACCTCTTCACCTTCATTTCCCACTGGCTCGTTTGCTTGCATACTCCACTCTCCATTTCCAAGCTAATCTCTCTGCTCAGTTCCTCCAGTTCCAGCTCGCTTATCCAACCATTAGTTCTTATTACCCGAGCCTGCCCGGCCAATTTTTGTTCATCTAATTTAAATAGACCAATCTCATTCCAGATGTTATGCATCCGTTTCTTATAGCCTTTCTCCTTTGTGTTACTCTTCAGGTAACATTGCATAACAGTTCTATTCAATTCTTTCGTCCAGTTGGTTCTGGTCCCTTTCCTTCTTCTTCTTCCTCCGACACCAGCAGTATTTGGTTGACAGCCAGGTCCCTGATGCTGAGCCAGGGAGCAACTGCTGGGTGAGAGTCTGTCACATGACATTCTAGTCTCCACTTCACCGTTATTCTAACTGTTTAGGTTCGACATTTAAACACTCATATCGAGGATTCGTGAATGTAAGGTTACATAACCACCGGTGATTTCATGACCTCCGGTTATTTCATCACTCCCGGTGATTTTTGTGTGGCACTATCACGCTGTAGACGAACATAAATAAACAAACAAACAAATAGGCAAAAAAAATAAAAAAATAATAATAATAATAATAATTATTATTATTATTATTATTGTTGTTATTCCTTGAATCTCAGTCATTGATGTTGGTTAACTGGAAAGTCCGTTGGATTGAATATCAAGCCACTACCTGCAGCCTCAGATATTCAGGACGTATCGGAGGGTTCTTGCTGTTCCAAGCAAGCATGCCTTATTATTATTATTATTATTATTATTATTATTATTATTATTATTATTATTAGTATTGTTCTTTGAGACTCAGTCATTGATGTTAGTTAACTGGAAAGTTTGTTGAAATGAATATCAAGCCACTACCTGCAGCCTCAGATATTCAGGACATATCGGAGGGTTCTTGCTGTTCCTAGCAAGCATGCCTTTTGAAGCGTTCCAAAAAGCGTGAAGGGGCCAATTTTCTTTAACCATCCCTGGAAACTTTTTGAGATAGTATTATTATTATTATTATTATTATTATTATTATTATTATTATTATTATTATTATTATTATTATTATTATTATTATTATTATTATCATTCCTGTTTTGTTTCAAATTCATATTGATTAGAAAAAGAAATCAGTTGATTATTTTTTCTTATCTGAAAAATAATTCCTTTTTTATTATAAAAAAAAAATACTGTTAGCTTAGATAAGAATATTATTGATTGATGTAAAAATACTTTGTCTTGAAAATAAGTCAAAAGTGAATGAAAACAATGCATTGATTTTCTATATAATGTCATCTCGTATACGTAATATAAAACGAAATGCATTCAGTTTCCTCATTTGATATTTCACTTAAATTCAAGTGTACTTTCCTTTTGTAACTAACTCAATGGTATTCCTATATTAATATTTGTTCTTTCGTTTTTTAATGTCGTAAGTATTGATTGGAGACATAGTCGCTTCAACAAAGCATCATAGTCTAGAAAGTTTCTCTTCATTTTTAACAATTTAATTCATTCATTTTATTCAATTCTGAGAGTATAAAACTTTATTTAAGAAGTTCTGTGTTCATTTTGCGGAGGCGGGTTCCTCAATTTAGCATGCAACTGGTTTCGATTCATAGATGTTTATATCAAGGATGTACTTTTAGAAATAGTATGAACATTTTGTATCTGATTTCAAATATTTATTAATCGTGTAGCTCCATGTTATAATACTATTTCAGTTAAACTCATTTGTTTTACATTTGACTTCCTACTCTGGCTTCAGTCGGATAAAAGCCAGGGTTTATATTGGTTTCATTTAGTGCTTAACAACTGAGAATACGATAAATCCCTTTCACCAGGACAGTACGTGAGACTGTTGCAAGGTAAATCCAGTCTTATCCTGGGATTCAGTGAAGTAGTTTGCTTAATTAGACGGGATCAGTTTCTGGGATTCAAACCTAAAAGAATTCAAGCTGTAACAAAAATTGTGTTTTTTTTAAAGATAAAGTGTATCTCCGACAATATCCTTTGCGTACTTTTATCGTCTTAGATGTAGAAGATTCGCCAACTTTTTCTAGAATGAAACGGTAAAGGCAAATTAGCATTATAATAAAGACATCTCAACTCTCCCCGTCTGATAGGGGCATCTCCCTATTTGGCTCATTTCATCCCGTCTCCCCTTTTTGTGAAAATGAGTATAGCTTTCATTATGTAACATTTTCCACACGCGAGCAATATTTTCAATGGAATGTTTTAGTTCAATTCACTAGTGTTGTTAGTATTTTCTATTGGCCTTAAAAACAAACATATTTCATAATACCACAACGTTACATTATGAGAACAATGAGATCATAGTTCTCCTCATTCTGATCCTTCATCCGCTCTAATTATGAAATCATATATTTGTCATTTTTTATTGACGAACCTTGTTTTCGTATATGTGAGGAAAATATGAAATAAATTTAAAAACAAATTCACAAATTATAATCAAATATTAGCAATTCAATCCTGACTAAAGGAAAATAAAATGAAATATATTATTTTTTTTCTTTTTATTAGTCTGGCCAGAAATGTGGTGTTGCAACAATAGTATGTTACATTAGTTAATTCACTCTGTTGATATGCTGTTTGCTATCTAATCCATTAGTTTGGTCAAATGATATATGAGAACGTGCTGCTGGTACCTGTTCTCTGTACCCTCGTAGTCGTTGTAGCAGCATACAATAAACAGTCGACTATAATCTCTGCTTTTCCTCACTTCAAATATTAACCTGACATTCATCGAAACAAAATCAATACAACATGTATGTACGAATGAAATACTAGATTATTTCAGAAACGATTCTCATTCTACCACAGTTTCCCCGAACCGTTTTGGATTATAGAGAATATATATCGCACCTCCATCTCCGTATACTATATCATGTCCACCAGTAGGGCTATTGAATTTACCCGATACACCAGGAACGGGAGGGGGGGAGTTACATCCACATTGGGAATCACTGTTCTACACCTTATAAATATTCAATTTAACTCTATATCAAATATATGCTTTCTGCTGATTCTTTACATTTCTATGATATGTTTATTATTTTACTCAGATTGTAGTCCTGTTCTCTTAGGAATAACTGTTTTGATGAGAGTGTTGATAATGGAATAAAGATTTAAAACGATTCTGAAAAGTTTTGTTTGTATAAAGTACGTAAGTGTTTGCATGTTGATACCAATTAAGATTACTCTGATTCCTGAAAGAAAAATTTGATCTATCTAACGTTAACACACACACCCACACATACACACATACACACAAATATATAACGTAATACACACATAAACGCGCGCACAAACACGCCACAAACACACGTGCGCGGACTCACCCTCAAACGCCCCCCCCCCCCCCCCCCCACAACACACACACAAATACACACGCACACCCACAGGCCCCCCACACACTGTGTTCCTGAAGGTGCGGCTTCCGTATTGCGGCAATCTAATGAATAAGGCAATTGGAATATCTAATTAAAAAAAAATATTTAGCTTAAGGATTTGGGATGAATTTCAATATACAATATATCTCCGTGAATCATTTAGTTCCGTAATATATAAATATATATATATATATATATATATATATATATATATGTAGGATGTGAGTTTTATTGTAGTACAATAATGTTGATTTAAAACTGCACTATTCACAAGTGTTTTTTAAACTTCATATCATGTCTCCCTATTTTATCTGACGAAAACGCAAATGTCATCGCATGATGATATTGGTTTTTGAAATGCGCATAATAAAATACATGAAACTCTTTTAACCATCTTTTGATCTTATATATTATATATATATATATATAAAAAGATGAAATCGAAAATGTAACTGGAGTCTTATTTTTAAAAAATTAAGACTGCAGTTACATCTTCGATTTCATCTTTTTTTCTTTATACTTTCACTCGTGAAGGACACCTCGGTTATTTTTCATTTTGTAAAAGAAAACTCACTTTCTAATACACACACACACACATATATATATATATATATATATATATATATATATATATATATATATATATATATATGATATATTCATGAATCTACAATAAAAATGATTAATTGAAAATTCGACATTTCAATGATATCATTGTTTGTTCTCTTTCTAACTCTCTTATTTTCTATTTTCAGGTAAGTTTCAAATTAATCAGAATTGATCACCTGAAATCCTATACGTGGTAAAGTAAGATATATTTATATTATTAAATTTCTGTTGTATATCATGTCATCCAGGTCCACCTAATAATGGAATATTAGTGTACAAAGGATTGATTTGTGTGGTTTATTTATTTATGTGAATGTATTATATTTTAGGCTCCATTGAAAATCTTGCTGTGTTGTTCTGAAAAGGATACAATTTACATGTTTGTAATAACACAAAACGTGAGCGTGTGATTTTCAAGTAACTATATTCTAAAAAGAATTCTCTCTCTCTCTCTCTCTCTCTCTATATATATATATATATATATATATATATATATATATATATATATATATATAGCTCTGTGAGAGCATCGACTGCTCAAACGGCCTACCGCTTACGGACGCTTTAAGAATCACACACCAATTATATATATATATATATATATATATATATATATATATATATATATATATATATATATAACACTATTAACGAGGATCACTGGTATATATATATATATATATATATATATATACCATATATATATATAAATGTCGCTCTATGTGGCTGAATACAATAACTATAATCTGAGTTATTCGAATATTAATAATTGTTTCTACTTTTTGGCACAAGTCAAGCAATCACCCAGCGCATTACTGGTACTTTATTTTATCGACCCCGTAAAGACGAAAGGCAAAGTTAACCTCGGCGGGATTTGAACTCAAAATGGCAAGGGCCGTAATTCTATGCGTCAAAGCATGGCGTCCGACCCTCTACGGATACTGCCAATCCATAACATTCGATTCGTTTGTAATTATACAAACAAGCCTCCTTTTTATAGCCATATCAGTAAAATGAACCGTCCAGTCTTGCTCTTGTGTAGGCATGGAAACAGAACTGCAGACACTAATGTTTCTGGCTATCACGCTTCATCAGTACAGCTCATTGTTCACCTGCCAACTGTCAGAGCTAGTGAAAATATATGCTATTTTCTAAAGTATATTTGATTGTGGCAAAGCCGGCCATTTATCGCTCGTACACAGGTAACTGACTGGCCAGTCTGCTGATATGCAAATCTTGCTGATCAGTGTATCTGCTAATATGCAGATTGACTGATCAGCCAGTATGCTAATATGCAAATCAGGCCGATCAGTCACTGTATATTTTAGAAAATAGTATATACTTTCACCAGCTCTGACAGTTGGCAGCTGAACAGTGAGCTGTACTGATGAAGAGTGATACCCAGAAACATTAGCGTCTGCAGTTCTGTTTACATGCCAACACAAGAGCAACGATGAAGGGTTCATTCTACTGACATGGCTTTAAAAGTAGGCTTGTTTGTTTAATTACAAAGGAATCGAATATTTTTATTAATATTCGAAACAAATAAGATTACTTTATTATTATTATTATATATATATATATATATATATACACACAGTTCAAGAGTAACCAATCTTAAAGAGATAGATGGAGATAGAAGAGGAGATAGGAGAGGAGAGATTGGTGAATTAGTTAGAAGCCAAAGCGTAAAGGCATGTGCTCAATCTGCAATATGCAGTAGAAAGCAGCTAGGTGGCTGGGTTCATGCAGAAGTTAGGTGCGCAGAGCTGGAAATATTCATTAGTTAAGCAAAACAAGACCACAAATTTCACAAGGAAGACATTATTAAAAGATTGTCAACATATTTTAGTTTGATGTATAGTCATCTGCTCCAGAAATATTATATGGAGTAGCGAAACAATTGTAAACGGACATTATTATTATTTGCACTGGGTAATTGCTGGCCTTATGCCTAAAGTAGAAACAATTATTATTAATATTATTATTATTATTCTCTACATTCTTTACATCAAACTAAAATATGTTGACAATCTTTTAATAATGTCTTCCTTGTGAAATTTGTGGTCTTGTTTTGCTTAACTAATGAATATATATATATATATATATATATATATATATATATTCATTAGTTAAGCAAAACAAGACCACAAATTTATATATATATATATATATATATATATATATATATATATATATATATAATGCAGCTGATTACATCGCCGTCTACTCTCGGGTCCCAAAATAATAGTGATGGCGTGGAAAATCGGTAATTTGTCTAGGTTTTCTCCATTGATTATTAAAAAAACAAAACACAATTAGTGCTTCATCCTATTTATCTTATGTACATTTTTGTCATGTATAATATATGTTAAAATATTTCCGAAAAATCGGAATGAGCGTAAAAAAGAAAGCAGAAAAAAAAAATTCGAATCTAATAAAATAATATATTTAGTTAATTCAGATGTAACACCTATTTATTGTGGATGGCTTTAATATCGAATATCTATAATTGTGTAATTGCATTTTGTATTGTGTGGCTTTGACTAATTCAGGCATCCTGTATTTAATTGGTGGGTACAATTTTTGTGAGAAATATATATATATATATATATATATATATATATATATATATATATCACGACTCACACTGTGTGGACTATGAAAGGTCTAAGGTACAGATATATGTTTTTCTTATCGATTTAATGTGTATTTTGTGATGTGAGTTGTGGCTATATTAAGCTTGTTGCATTTAGGTAGGATCGTTCATGGGTAGAATGTTGTATATATATATATATACTGATTCAGTTTTTTTATATGTATGTACACATATGCACACACACACACACACACACATATATATATATATATATATATATATATATATATATATATATATATATATATAAGAACAAAAGATGGTTAATAGAGTTCCATGTATTTTATTATGCGCATTTCAAAAACAAATATCATCATGCAATAATATTTGTGTTTTCATCAGATAAAACAGGAAGACATGATATGAAGGTTAAAAAACACTTGTGGATAGTGCAGTTTTAAATCAACATATGAAAAGTAGTTTTAGATTGATGTGTTATATTGGGAAAAATATTTGCATTGCTTTATTGTACTACAATAAAACTCACCTCCTACATATATATATATATATATACATATACATAGATGATCATTCAATAATCTAATTTAGTTTATTTATATGCATTTAGATTAACATACATGCACACACAAATGTGTATATATGTATATATATATCATTACATAATCTAATTTGATTTTAATATATATATGTGTATACATATGTAGATATAGAAATGTGTATGTCGTTATAAACAACGGTGTATATATATATATATATATATATATATATATATATATATATATATATATATATATATATATCCGTGTGTATACGTATATATTGACATTTGAACAAACACACATATGTCTAAAATGTGGGATGTAATTCTTTTTATATATATATACATACATTTCCTTTTACCTGTTTTAAGATTCTTATTCTATCTCATGCTAACCGTCTTCGAGATAGGCTACCTGCGGGCGAATGACTTTTTAATCTTAATAAATATCTACATTTATAGTCTGTCGCAAAATAAACGAATCAAATATCTTTGAGGAATGGGGAAAATATATTCATAAATATTCATAGACGTATTTATATATGCGGAAAATGAACGAAACTTATAGATCGATAGATAAACTGTTACTATGCCAATAACATTTTCTACAGTATAATACGTACATATCTGTTACTGAGTATAGAAGATTAGCAATGCTCATATAAATAACAAATAATTTTTACATATGTTATTCTAAATTTGTATTAATTTCGCATCGAACATTTATTTCGTGGACAAGCCTTGCACACTGAGTAAGAATTTCGCTAAGTTGAATCTCACAGCTATATATCTTGGCTAATGGCAAGTATTAATGAATCAGCTTGACCCAAATCTTGTGGATAAAATTCAGTAGATGGAAACTGAATGGATGGTATCTGTAATCAAATGGGTCACCTTTTGTCATAACTTTAAAGCTGAATCTCCATGATAATTTGTTCATGTTTCACATGTGTGTGAAATGCTCAGCTACTTGTGAATCTCTCATTTTAGCTTTTCTGTTGGTCACAGAATTGGAAAAGTATCTTCGAATTTGACAAATTTCACATTATTTCAAACTAAATTGAAATAATGTGAAATGAATCATATCAATAATCAAAGCCCAACAAATTATTTGTTGTTGTTTAAACATCCATATTTATAAAAACTATTAATTGAAAAATCGAACTGTTGGCTTCTAGACTTAGAGATTTTGAGATGAGCGATTTGATCAAGGTGACATGAATATATATTATAACACAAAACAATATCCACTTCCCAAAAGCAAAGCAATATGAATTCGAGTGGCTCTTTCAGCGCATTTCCCTCACTATCCTCTAGAGTATCGCATTCGCAGTTTTTCAGCTCGAACAATGAATCAACAGACATCTGATTTGTAAATTTCATGAGATAATAGCCTTTTCAATTTATGATATTTGATGCTCATTTAGAAGTTATTTGTACACTCATCCCACAATTTCAGTATTAATTTCTTGTATAGTGTATTAAATCGTGCACTCAACATATGAAGTGTACTATAAATTTGTATATATAGTGAAAGAATGCAGGATTTAATGAAAAATGCGAGAGATATGTATGTAATTCCACAAAATTGTTTACGTAAATATCGTAGTCCAAGGTGAAATACATAAAGAAGATATCTTTACAAAGTGTCGGTAAAAACCGATACTGTGCGGACAGATACCAATTTGTAATAGATATATATCCACCTAGTAATTCTCTCATAAGATTGTTTATAAGTAATGTGTGTAATGTAAGATCTCCTTCAATTTCGATGAGGAGTGTTTCAGTTGTTAGACCAAAGAACGAGCGTGCTTTTGAATATTAACCTCCATATGGCTGAGCATTTCAAAGAAAAATGTACATTTAACATAGTTCTCAGCGTGATTCAGCTTGACACAATGTGTGATAAGCTCAGTCCTTTGGATTACAGACACAACTCAGTTATTTTTAGCTGAGTGGACTGGAGTGACGTGAAACATATTGTCTTGATTAAGGACTCAACGAGCCACCCACTGCTAGAACACATACATTTATGATCCTTATCCTATGCCCGTAACACCTAAGTCACACGCCTCCAATATTATTGTCAGTAAGTATGTGATAACGACCATTATTAATTTTTCTTACGATCCAATCTACTGCACTTAAATTGTTACAAATAAGAATCGCTGGGAAACATATATAAAGTAAACTTTTGTCAATTTAGTGCGGTTTTCTCTATATCTTATAAGTTGTTTAACTAATCATGAAATCAATAATGCGAAAAGATGCATTGCTTTACATTCAGAATGAAATGTAGTGGATGATTCTTCATAGAAACAATCGAAAACATAAATATACAGTAATAAAAGAATCAAAACAAAAAGATGATTCAAAATAGAAAATCTATATGTGAACATAAAATATACAAATATGTATAATTAAATTATTTGATTAAATAATAAAAGGAAAATTCTAAATGGAAATGCATTTAGCTAAATGGGGAGGTTTGATTATAATACAGGGAAAAGTGAGATGCAGATACGACTCTTTTGGTTAAATGGGTCGTTTCACAATCACACGAGTATATTTTTATAAATGTCGGGGTTGAAACAATCACATTTGAATGATCGAAGAAAACTTTACAGAAGGTCGTTTTTTATATATATTTACGTATTTGCTTACATCTTAGACAGGGAATTGATAAAATAAGTACCAGATTTGAAAAACGAAGTACTGTGATAAATAGATTTTACCAAAGCCCTTCATTTTGGTGCCCCAGCATGTATGTTGCAAAACAGTTTTAAAAAATCCTATACAGAATGAAGAGCGAAATGAAATGAGCAATGAATCAACACTAATGTATTTTTAATTTCTTTATTTCAAATATAGATGAATAATGCTTTGCTATAAGAAATGTCTTCTGAAACATTTTAACGAAGTATTTAAATAATGCAGTAGTGCATTAACACCCAAGAAAGGATTATTATTATTTTTATTTACACAAAAAAAACCACACTCTATCGTCTTTAATGTTTCCTTAATGTGAGCCCTGCGTGGCTAATAAAGAAATCATTATTATTATCAATATTTGATTTCAAATTCCGCCGAGGTCAGCTTTGCCTTTCATCATTACGGGGTCGATAAAATAAAGTACGCGTAAACACTTGTGTCGATTTAATCGATTTCCCCTACCCTTCAAATTGCTGTTCTTCTGCCTCTAGTAGAAATCATTATTATTATTGTTCCTGAAACAGAAACCATTATGGTTGTTGTTGTTGATATGGATTGTTAATAATATTGGACATTAAACTAGCTCTACATAATATTTCAATTAATCATTTATTTACAATCGATAATAATTTCAAAAGAAACTTAAATACGATGAAGAGTTTGGCATTGCGAATATCGAAGCTTGATCGATATAATGCATGTTTGAATGGCGATTTTATCGCTGCTCCCTTACTCTTCACCTGAAGTTCCACGAGTCAGAATGAGAACAAGGGAAAGAAAGAACGTAAAATGCTTTCATTGTCTGTTTCGTGTTGTTACTATTGGTTACAACTTACGTACATACATATCAAATATAGACATTCGATCGACTTTCTCCAAATCGGACCGAGGAAACAATGTTTCCATTGGTCTTTCCAATTTCTAATACTATCTATCGGTCGCAACTCCAGGTAGAAGGAGCAACGTGAAATAAAGTGTCTTGCCCAAGGACACAACGCATCGCCCGGTTCGGGAATCGAATTCACAGCCTCACGATTACGAATCCAATTCCCTTACCACTCATCCACGCGCCTTCACGCTATCAAATATGTTGTGGCTTAAAAAATATATATTCTGGAACTATTTAGGCAGAAGAGCATCAGTTGGTGTTTTATTCAGACCGCTGAAGGATGAAAGTTGGTCTGAAAGTGTCAAAAGCTGTAACCAAATATCACAAAGAATTTTCGTCGGCGTTTTCACGATTCCGTCAGCTTCTACAGTGCCACAAGTTCCTCTACTACAATACATGTCATCGCAGAAAATCAGCCCTGTATGTGACTGTGAGGATCCTGACCAAACAGTACTGCAAGTTGTTCGTGATTGCCACCGCCAGACGTTTGCCAGTGGCTTGGAGGCAAACCATAATGTTGCAAATGTAGCTTTGGACTGGCTCGCTGGGCTCGACCTGTTTCTCTAAATTTTGTGCATATGTCAAATAATAAGGAGAATAATCGCATATGATAGATTGAAAATCAATGATTTCTTTTATACAATCCATATATTATTGTTATAATATATTTAGAATGGCCTACAATAAAAATTACTCATCATTCCTTTTCCTACTGTACAGGGAATCTCTGTGATACTTCAAGTTAGTTGGTTTAGAAGCTTTCGTAGCTGGAGAACTAACTGGTCACGCGAATTGTTCTCGATACAGGATAAATTACAGACCAGTACTGTGATTCAGTATATTATTTACATATACAACATTTAATACAGAAGAAATACGCTTGTTGTCTATTTTAATGTAAACGCTAATGAAATGCTGAGTCACATTTAAACAAACCAACTCTTCCTACTTTACCTTGACTATCTCTTTGTTTCTTCGTCTTTATCTCTTTCAGTCTCATCGTTGACTTATGTCTCTCTTTCTATATTTCTCTATTCTCCTTTCCTTCACTTTTCCTCTCGCATATTTTATTACATATTACAACATTCATAGTGATTCTTCCTCTCGCTCTCTTTCTCTCTCTTTATCTATCTCTGTCACTTTCTCTCTATCGCCCCCCCCCCCCTCTCTCTCTCTCTCACACACACACTAAACAACAGCAGAGTATCTTTGAATGACAAGAAGAAAGGATTTATTGCAAACATCGTAAGCTGCACAAAGAGGCAAGGAGAAAAAAGTTCTGATAGCAACACAGTGAGGGAGGAAGAATTTAAAACAGAATTACGCCTGGGAAAAATAAATATATACGCAGGCATACAGATACACGATGGCTTTGTGTGGATTATATGGGGATAATAGAGGATTATATGAAACCATGTGGATTATTCAACATTGATTATATAATTGTGAATGTGTGGGACTGATTTCTCATTAGTGAAGTCCGTGACATTGTATATCACATTCTCCAATATGAAGGCACAGAGAAGGGTTCTCTATGCTCAGTAAACCTGCTAGAAATAAGAGGCACATTGCCTACATACCCGAACTCATATCCGATTTCTGAAAGGTGTACCAGGTGATTTTGTTCGCCAAAAGTCATTTCATCCTTATTCAGCACCAGGAAGAATTATCTCGGTGCTAAGATAGTCTCAGGTGAGCTGGATAGCAGATGGTCTTCGGAGAAAAACCCAACCCGCTCAGGCGAGTGTCAAGCTCTTAATTTCTTACAATCTAAGAGGGTTGGCTCGCATTCGGGACACGATTCCTGAGTGCGCTTCTGCTGAAATTTAGCCATTCGAATACCGGAGACATGCTCTAACAAGTCCATATAACATCAAACATCAACGTTCAAATACATTGCTATATCTCATCTGGAATTTATATGTAGCAGTTGTCTAATTTCCCCGTGGTAAATTAGTAGACATCGACATTTGCTAGTACATCTAAGGTAGTATATTTTGTGGACTTAAACTGACACTGTATCTCTGAAGGCATAGAAAAGATATAGTGGACAGGAGTTTTCTTAAATACGAACATAATTCTGTTTGGGGACATGTTGAGATGATAAGGAAATATTCAATTGAAGGAAATAGGAAATACTTAATTATGTACGGGTATATATATATATATAGGAACCAGTAAGACCCCGACAGCTGAGCTCAAGCCGTTTTGACGGCTAATTCTGGTATTGAGTACTTTGGTGCGTTATGGTCCACTTGGTTCCTTACCACATTTCCTTCGTTATATATATATATATATATATATGAGTTTATTGCGTTTACTCTTTGCGCAACTCTATCTTTAGAATCATTAACATAACTGGGATTTGTAATTAATAACTTTCCAGCATACGTTGCTTCACCGGCCAACTGTACTAACGATCCTGCTCACGCAGAGCATGAGCCTGCGGTGACTGTGCAGCCATTATCTCAGTAGCAAACGAATGACAAGTCACACTCGTTTCTCTACATCCCAAACACACAGTTGTGGAGCTAGACCTTTTATTAAGAATATCAAATATTTGTTTTTATGACTATCAAAGATATATTTAAATTTTATTTAATGTTTATATAAATGCATCCTTCTCCTAAATCTTTAATAAAATCTTTAAATATCAATTTTTAATCTTTCATCTTAACTTTAATTTTAACCTTAACAATCTTTAAATTCTGAATTATCAAATTCACCCCCGTCCTTTATATTTTTTATAGAATCATAAGCTTAACCCCATATAACATATTCTCTGTATCCTGATCTTCTTTACTCCTTCCAACAAAAGCATGTATCCAAATGGCAGTGGATGACAGGGTAGTAGTACTAAGCATACTAAACATACATCCCTCTGTAAAAACCGGTAAGTCAAAATTGATGAGAATTCCCACTCGTGGGCGTTCAGCCAAACTGTCAACAACTGGCCCACTTTATCACCTTCGAGTCGAACTTGATTTCCTTTGCTTTCTCTCCTTATAGCATTCTGGCATTGTGTTTATCATTATTCCTTTATTCTATAACTATTATGCCATATACATCACATGATGTCACCAGGATCTTACCGAACCCGGTCACTGAAATGTACACAGTGTTTGCTGAAATAAATCTTTAAAGAAATTTCAACAGTCTGCCCTCCTGTCACTTTACTCAATAATATCTCTCTCTCTCTCTCTCTCTCTCTATATATATATATATATATATATATATATATATATATATAAATATATATATATATATATATATATATATATGTATATATCAAATTAAAAATACGAGGAAATAATAGACAAAATGACACTAATTTTTTCTTCAAGTCCGGACTGCAGTTTCACCGAATCCGTTTGCAGTGATTTCTGCACTACAAAAATGCATCGTTGCCATAAGGTTGATAGGGTTTATCAAGTGACCCCTAAAATACGAGTGTTTCTTTCGTAGCAATGAGACATTCTCGAGAGGTGGAGGGAGAAATTAACACGTGATATAGTGGTCACAGAAGGGTAGTAAAGGTGGACAGTGAACGAGTAACGTATTTGCTAAAAAAAGCAGTCAGTACAGGGCTGGTTAACTCGACCACCACACACACACACGCGCACAGACACACACACACACACACACACACACACACACACACACATATATATATATATATATATATATATATATATATATATATATATATATATATATATATATATATATATATACAGACAGTCATACATATACTCCCATTTATATATATATACGTACATATAACTATTTATATATTTTTCCTCATATTATCATGGCTAAACAGTGTTTCTTATTACACTGGAGTTTCATCAGGAGAAATTCCAGAGTAACAAGACTCACAATTTAACCTTAATGAAATAAACATTGACACTCAACTTCGGTATTGAGTACACTTTTTTCTCAGCCACCCAACACATATGGATATATATATATATATGGAGAATAGAAATGGCTGTGTAGTTGCTATTTAAAGTAACTTGAAATGCAGTGGGAATAAGAAGAAAGCAAGAACATGAGGGGGCGGGTAGTTATATATATTAATGAGGGTCAAATTTTCACGATAGCTTTTCAATGTATCATGTACGGAGTTCCTTAATTTCGTAACCTTTTAATCTAATCACTATATATATATATATATATATGTGTGTGCGTATATATGTTTGTGTGTTTGTGTGTGTGCGGTGAATTTGGGTGTCTGTCTGCGATGTATAAAAATGGGGGCATATCTCCAACTTGCCCTTAATAAGTAGTTATTTAATGTAATCCGTTTTAAGCTCATATTTATTTTCTTATTTCCTCACTGTATTACCACTCACTCCATCTTCCTCTGAAGCACACACTATTTCTCTCTAACACAACCACTGTCTTTCTCTATTTTGCTCTATAAGCCTAAACATATTTGGAAATACAGTACAAGAAAACAACACCAACTATAACAGTTCAAAAGAAGCACGAAAAACAAGAATAGCTACCAACATTCCAATTGATTTTCCTTCTATTGATTACTTAGTCAGGACTAGTTTTTCCAGAATCGTATATGTATATCATTTTGGTTACATGCCAGAAAAAAATATATGTATGTGCGTGTGTGTATGTATGGATGTATGTGTGTGTGTGTGTTATTGTATGAGAATGCGAGTGGGTGTGTGTTGATATATAATGAAAAAACTCATGTATTTAACTACATATAACTTTATATAGATATATATATACATATTATATGTGTAAATGTTTGTGTAAACACACACACACATATATATATATATATATATATATATATATATATATATATATATATATATATATATATATATATGAATATACATATGTATCGGTGTGTGTATATATATTTATATATATATATAAACATATATATATATATAAACATATATATATATATATAAACATATATATATATATATATATAAACATATATATATATATATATATAAACATATATATATTTGAATATACATATGTATCGGTGTGTGTATATATATTTATATATATATATAAACAAATATATATATATATATATATAAACATATATATACATATAAACATATGCGTGATTTCATACAGAGACACACATATATGTATTCGTGCAAAATTATGTGGTTGTTGAGTTAGTGAAGAATTGCTGTGCAAGCTGTTACATCGATACGTTTATCTCCACACATACTTAGATTAATAGTTAGCTTCCACCACTCACACGATCACATACGTATACATTCATATACAGTACATATACACAAGCTCAGCTAACACACAGCTAACACTAAATTACCATTAACCCACTACATGCACCGACATAATTTATCATTCTGCTCTAAGCTGAAGCATACTTTTATTATTAAGTTATTCCCCCAGTCTTTGTCTCGGTACCAACAAGTATTACTGCATGTGTAGGTTACCTGGCATCTGTTCAACTGTGCCATATTTTGTGAACGTTCATATGTAAGCTTTCTGTTATTTTGTTCTTCTGATTCTTGTAGAAATGTATCTACTGTATCTATATCCAAAGGTTATTAAATTGGAGGCAGCTGGCTCCCATGGAGGATTTTAGACAACGGCTGAATTGGTGAGAGTTTGATATTGGAGGAGAATATTGTACAATTTATTTATAAAATATGAAATACTGATATCCACAACTATAAATGTGATCACGAATTAAATGTTCAAAAGAAAAAAAAAAACCTCTGATACTTCTGATTTCATCCCTTATGGGATTATACATCTATTTATGTTTGAAACGCTTACTCAGATATGCTGTCGGGTGAAAAGTTACTAGATGACTATTAATGAATGGGATGAATTGAGGAAACCTGTGGTTGCGAGGGGAGGAGCATGACTTGGGTCTCTTAGAATCACTAGATTATATAATTACAGGGTTGAAAAGCTTACGCGTGTTAATATGTTATTTATGTGAAAGGTTACATATCAGTAAGAATTGAGGAAATCCGGGAATGTAGATTATGGAATATGATCTGGATTTCGGAGAATCACTTGTCTATGCAAGTACCTGCTGTATTTCTTGATTACGATTCTGTTTCTAGATTTACATATATACGTATATTCTTTTAGTCATTATCGGGTACGATAATGAGCACATCGACCCCAGTGCTTATTTTTTTAAAACCTGGTATCTATTCAATCGATTTCTTTTTTTTTTTCGCTTGTGATCCACTACGTTACCATATATATATATATATATATATATATATATATATATATATATATATATATATATATATATATAGGCACACACATATTCACACATATTCTTTTTCTCCCTCTCTTTCGCTCACACACACACACACACACACACACACTCTCTCTCTCTCTATCTCTCTCTCTCATACACATATATATATATGAATATGTTTGCATGTGTGCATGAAATAAAATTAGATATATTGGAAATGTAACCACTTCAATAACAGACGAGAATTGCTATACAAACTCTTCAGAAATACATAATATGCACACAAAAATATAATTTCCGAATACAAACATTCTTTATATAATCACCTAAGCTACTGATACGATACTGCTTATTCTTGGATTTCCGCTGCTAAACAATCAGCCACATACGTATCCACATAGATTTCATGTTTCAATACAAAAGACTTATAATTCAGATTAGTAAGATAGCTCTTGAGCATATATTTACACTTAGATTATATCTTGAACAAACATTTCCACAAAATAATTACAGAAAGTCATTCCAACAACCGTCCATTGATATATGGCGGCCATCTTGGCAGCTTTTGTTCTATAATATTTGCTCAGTCCTCTTATTGCCCCAGCACTCGAATATCGTATACAAATTAATCATATTCACTTGAAAGGTCAATGTCATATTTATGCATTTCATCTATTCATGTTTTATGTGTGTTTTGTTTTGTCTCTCACAGTGTTTTCCATTCAAATATTTATACTATGCTTTCTGGCTCAGTTTCATAAGACTTTGTCTTCTCTTTTAACTCTTTTTATCACATCGTTGGTATTCGTTGAGGTGTACAGTAACTAACATAATATAATTGATGTCTTTATTTCCTATATCGCATCATACACTCATATATTATGCACTTTATAAATTCTTGCTTCTCTAAAAAATGTTATTCAATCAGAAACTGATGTTACGATTGCAGCTTAGTGGGATCTATGATTCGTTCCCCGAATCATAGAGATAGGAATTAAGTGAAAGATGAAGTAAATTAATATTTATTTTTAGGATAGCTAATACTCGTATATTAAATATTATATGTGTTCTCATTTATAATATTGCGCACTATTTATCTATTGCATAAGGATATCTCGAAATATACATATCTACACACACACGTATATATGTATATATATATATATATATATATATATATATATATATATATATGTGTGTGTGTGTGTGTGTGCGTGTGTGTGTGTGTACTGTATATATATATATATATATATATGTGTGTGTGTATAGATATATTTGTGTATATAAGTTTGTATGTGTGAATATGTATATATTATGTGAATGTGCATTTACAAAAGATAGCGATAATCCTTTGTGGGTAGGATACATTTAATTGAATATGATCAGTTTAATTGTATTTATTAGTTATTACATATGTCTTATCAGCGTTAGAACACCGATAGTTATAGCAATCATATTAAAATGTTCTGATAATTATTCTTCTGCGCCATATTAAGTTGCTTAACTGTTAGTTGTGGTTGTGGCATATTTCCAAGTTATGGAGATGTCGCCTATAACTTGTCCTGGTTTCAGAGTCTTATATGAGATTAGCTACATCTACAGCCTTATGCACTGTAAGAATGGATGTTTTAGAACATACTCTTCAGATATCCACCGTTTTATACAGGCAAGAGTGACACGTCTGCGTTTTATCCTGATCTCTTCATCAACATCTGCCTTTTGTAATAGGTAAAATATAAAGTGTGTTACTCAAAAACACAACACATCTCACAATCTACCGATCCTCTAACAACTACGCCATGTGCCGTCAGGTAATTGGAGGTGGATAGGCAGAATATTTATTGTGTCTGACGAAATGCATTGCAGCGTTTCATTAGAACCCTCTGTTCTGGATTCAATAAGCGCAGGGGTCACGATTACTGGTATTTGTAGTTGATGCAATCGATTTCCAAGTCAATACAATGTAATTACCCAGCACCAGAAATTACTGGCCTCGTGGAATAATCAAGAATCCTTATTTCACTGCATCTTCTATAAACATTTTGACATGTAATTGCGATTCGCTATGCAATAATGAAATCCTAGTTTCGAACCTACTGTGTGGCGTCTTTACCAAACCTTGGGTCGAACAAAGACATGCAATAGGAGTTCATAAAAGTCTATCGCGTAAAACTATACGTTGACGAGCTGACTGGGTGTGGAAATTAAGTAGACGTATATGAAGAATGTTGATCCCCATACTGATTAATTCGTGAGTTCGACTTTATGCTAATCGAACAACTAAATACTTATCGTTCAACCCGGCGGCGGAGCTCTCATCATATCTCCTAGATTAACAAAAATATTAACCACTAATTTGGTGTGCATAAATTATACAACGACGGACGTCTTAACTCAATGTACGTGAAATATAAGCCAACGTTGTATTTTTCTACGAGATATTTCGATGCGTCTTACCATCTGAATGTTCAATTTTGGAATGTTTTGCTTTAATACAAATTATTATATACTGTAATTTCCCTTGTTAATCTGTGGTAGTATTTTACTGCGGATGTTAGGGAAATATTTCACAGATTTTAAAGGACATTTTTGAGTAAATCGCAACTACTCTCTCTCTCTCTCTCTCTCTCTCTCTCTCTCTCTCTCTCTCTCTCTCTCTCTCTCTCTCTCTTCTATCTCTCTCTATCTCTTCCTCACTCTCTCTCTTTGTCTATATATCTATCTATCACTCCCTCTCTATCTATCTATTTATCTATCTATCTGTCTGTCTGTTTGTATGTCTGTCTGCCTGTATGTCTGTCTGTCTGTATGTATGTATGTATGTATGTCTACCTACCTGTCTCTCAGACTATATATCTGTTTGTATGTCTGTCTCTCTATCTCAAAACTGTCTCATACTTTTCTACCCCACCCACTCTCTTTATCTATCTCCCTCTCCCCTTCTCTCTTTCTGTGCGACTTTTTATGTATGTTCTTTCCCCTTCTCTAGCATTTATTTTGGTTTCGAGCCAAAATATTATTTGCTGACTTTGTCAGGTCGATAAAACCATGTTTAGTGAGTGACCAACAATATTCTATGGACTATTCACTATGAACATCTAGATGGGAAGGAGTCAATATATTCATATCTTTGCTGAAACTATTCTTTGTTATCAAACTTCACTTCAAATCTCGACCACCGCCTTTTCACTCCACCTCCAACGCAGAAGTCTTTATCTCTGGGTCGCATTTACGTTATCACAATAAAATGCATTCATTAGCTAGTCTCCCTTTATATAAATGAGTACAGATAATACTTGAAAAGCCTGACCATCACATCATCTTTCTATATCATGTTATATACTCCTACCCGTTCCTCATTACACACACACACACACACACACACACACACACACACACACACACACACACACACACACACACACACACACACACACACACATATATATATATATATATATATATATATATATATATATCAATGACAGTTTATCTATTGCGGAAATATCTTTTCTCTTTCCCTTGCTTTCGAACATTTCACATCTTAATCATTTCGCATTTTCTATCTCTATTATATTTATATTCTAGTATATTTAGACGTACAAGTTTCTCCAAAAGCACTAAACTGTGAATGTCATAAATGTAGAAAATTTGAATATATTTATTTTCTTTATAATTTTTTTCTGTATGCAGTTTTATGAAAACCTTCCAGATACCAGCTGTTAATTATGACTCCCTACTGGATCCTCTTTGAGGTCTCGGGACACACAAATGTATGCGTCCATTCAACTCCGCCCTTGACTATTCACAAGTCAATCACTGATTTTTCTTCGCCATTACATGGAAACCGTTTTATACATTTCTACCTAAGGCTCGAATAGCTCCCATGTTAGCCCGCGTGAATGTCGATGCTGTATCATTGCTTTTATTGAATCTGATCAGTCATATTCGTAACAGTCACCAAGCTTGTGACTTCTTTCAGATTCTTTTGATAAGATTGCTGCCGTGTCCTGTACATAAGGAATGACAATCAGTGCTGCAAAGTCTGAGCTGTTCAATTCCTCAAGAAGGATTCCTCAGTGCACTCTTCATTCGAGTCGATTTACATTGAAGTAGGTGGAGAAGCTCAAGTATATCGGTGCCGTTATGAGTGATGGAATACAGGAGGCTGAATTAAATCCAATCATTGTAGGAGCTGGTGCAGTAGTGTGCCAGCTTCAGCACTCGGAGGTCAGAAGAAAGGACGAAGGTGTAAAAGTCAAACTCCCTATCTTCCATTCGATGCTCATGCTTACACTTACCAATGCACATGAATCTTTGCCAATGATAGAGATGTTGCGAATATAAACTGCTGAAACAGCGTTACTCACAATGTTTTTGGCACACGATAGGGTACCATAGCTTGGAGATTCCAAGTAGAACCACTACTTTTCCGGATCGAGAGATCCCAGCTCCGTTATAACAGGCATGCTTATATTGTTTAAGAAAATATCGCTGGACAGATTCTACGGTCAGGAGACCAGAGCTATACCACGAGAAAGATGTTTGTATAGTATCCAGGAATACGGTTGGTCTTGTTTGGTGATCAGGCTGGGGCAGTTGGCGATAGTGTTTCCTGAAGTCCCTGACTAAGTCCCTGAATGGAATAAGTAGACAAAGAGGAAGAAAAACATTTATATGTATACCTTAGAATGCCCAGGCATAATTCTGGTTTACAAATCACTATGAATGTATATTGTATTTCCGTTTGACACGTAGAATATATTAGAATATAAGAGAGGTTTAGGGGCTTTTAACTCTTACAGACGCTAAATAAAATTGCTCATGAGCAAAAACATATTTCTCCCAATCTGGTTTTGCTGCTTTTTAGGGCTTACTTGTAAATAATTTTGTAAGAGTGGGTCATATTCCCTATAGTATTGATGGAAACATCAGTAAATAGATAAAACCCGGGTAACAAATAAATACAAAATAAGAAAATTAAAATCTCTAATCAATTCTCTTTTTATCGATTTCTCTTTAGAAATTACCGAAGAAATGTAACATACACACAGACTAACATTTAGAAATGTATCAAAGATATACAGGCACACGAGCAGTAGATTCTTATCCGATACAGATGAAAAGAGTCTGTCAGAATTCTTTCACATATAATACAAAGGACCAACCCCATTATACTTTGTGTTACACGCAATCTCACTGAGAAGTATGTTAAGAGCGCAAGTGTCTAAGGAATGCTTAGCCACTTGCATGATAATTTCAGTAGGGACGGGTTTCAATTTCCTTAAGGTGCCTCTGTCCTATATTTTCCGTCTCGAAGTGTAATTTACCCATGTATCTTAACTTCTATCTAAATCGGTAAACTATCTATTTCGTTTGGCACTCAAACACACACACACACACACATATATTCATATATACCCCCCCCCCATATATATATATACAATACAATATATAAACAATATAAACATACATACATACATGAATACATACAAACATAAATGATGTTTGGAGTTCCACAAATCTTTTAGCCTCTGCATAAAACCGAACTTTCGGGTGTCAGATCGTTTGTATGCTTCATATAAATCTTTTTTTAAGATTGTAGCTCTATTGTATACAATGGTTGTAGTTGTGATTTAGTCGAAGGAGTCTTATACTTTTTGCCATGATGAGTTCGTCTATTCACTAGTATTTAGCATTTATTTTTCAAAGTAGACGATGATCTTCTTTAAAAGTTTCGACAAAGTTTTGTCATAATTAAATTTAAAGTTGTTCAGAGGCTGGGTAATATTTCCTTTCAGCTAGTTTTTACTTCTACAACTGTATTTTTAACGTTTATATTTAGCGTTTTCATTTTGTTTTTGTTTTTGTTATGTGAATCGTTTTCTAACGTAAATTAATATATTTCTTTATGAATGTAATATAACAGCGCTGTATTTATATGTTAAAATCTATGTAACGTTTATATGTTAAAATCTATGTAACGTTTATATGTTAAAATTTATGTAACGTTTATGTGTTAAAATTTATGTAAAGTTTATGTGTTAAAATCTATGTATCGTTCATATACATAGATGTGTTGCAATATATTTACAGTTCAAACACGTAAGTAGAAATATTGTATACGATCTTACCGCAATATGTAGCTCACCCTTTCCAATATGTGGTATGTTGCCTTCATCTAAGCCGTAATTACATACGTCCTATCATCGGACTGACCATACCGGTCGCTATTATTAGCGTTTATATATGTATGTATGTAGGTATGTATGTATGTATGTATGTATGTATGTATGTATGTATGTATGTATGTATGTATGTATGTATGTATGTCAGGTCACCAGTTGGTGCTACTGGTAACATGTATCCCAGTACAACTTGTCTCATGTTCGGGTCGTTGGCGACTAAACTGGCAACCCCACCAAGGTTTCTTGGTGAGGAGGGTGACTTTGGACATCCTGCAGGACTAAAAACAAAACCTGTCAAAGGGCAAAGGAGCTCTTAAGAGTCAATGGCCATCCAAAATCACCGGGAGAGATGACCCCTTAGCCTTTGTCAAGGCAGAATTCTAGGAGAAGGAAAACTGATATGACACCTGCAACCCTGATGGTATCCAATGATGTTGACTTGTTCTTCTTTTTGGTAAATATCATCTTGGTTAAGAGAGTGGGACTGGCTTTGTGCAGTGCCTTTGCTCACTATAAAAGCTTCACGGCACAGGCATTGCTTTATGTCTGGAGATCTATCTGCCCTTGTCATCACATGGTACCATGGGCCCAGCACTATGTGTCAATAATTGTCACAAGTAGTGTTTGTACCAGAGTTTTCAAGTCGCTGGCTGGACTAAAAAGTCACACTCGTTCAGCCCATCGGTAGGGGTTCTCCTACATGGATATAAAGTAGTGGCCGTACTCGAAAACGAGTTGGCAGCCACCATGTATGTATGGATATATGTATGTATACATGCACGTATACATGTATGCATGTATATATGTATGTGTGTAACCTGATAAACGTGTAATAATTGCAAAGATTAATTAAACGATAGAACATTTTGTATTTACTACCAGCAGAGAATGTGACAGGTTCGTGGTTTTTTCAGTAGACGCTAATGTTCTCTTTTTATTTAATAATAGATAATTGTTTCTACTCTAGCACAGGGCCTGCAATTACCTCAGTGCATTAATAGTACTTTATTTTACCGACCCCGTAAGGATGAAAGGCAAAGTTAACCTCGGCAGTATTTGAACTCAGACCGTAATGGGCCATAACAGTCTACTGCAAAGCATTACGTCCGACCGTCTACCGATACTGCCAATCCACCACCCTAATGCTCTAAATTTTACTTACAGATACTGGAGCTGTAAATATATATATACCACATTTTCAGTGTTTTTTTTAGAGGAGTCTGGTCATTAAATACAAAGGAAGAAGGAATAGGCTTCCAAAAGAATCATTGCAGATATATATCTCGATTGTGCAATTTTTCCTTTGCATATTGAACGCATATTGGGCAGTTATTAAGGCGTTATATGAATTTAAATGGAATTTGCCGCGATGTTCAATAAATAGTATAATATTTTACGGCGTTGGTAGTGAGGTTGATTTAATGTTTGTGCAACAGCTTGCAATCTATAATAACTATTAACAGACCAGCATTTTAATGTCCAGTCGCCCACGTTATTTATTATATGCTATAGAAAATATCTATGGTCTTTAATAAGAAAATATCCTTTAACATATATTGTAGCCTTATATTATATATATATATATATGTGTGTATGTATATATGTTCAAGGTTTCCAATTATTTGGTATTTGGTAATTGAAATGTTCAATAGTTTTCGATATCGCTGAATTTTTTGTATGATGACTACAGAATAAAAACTCTCTCTAATATCCCCCCCCCTCTCTCTCTCTCTCTCTCTCTCTCTCTCTCTCTCTCTCTCTCTCTCTCTCTCTCTCTGACTCCCTCTCTCTGCACACACGCTTACATGAGCACTCCCTCTTATATATATATATATATATATATATATATATATATAAATGGAAATTATCAATGCCCTATTTGCATAAGAGGCGCATGAATTTATGAATATATGGATATTTACTTTTCTGAAAATGAAACTGGTGATTCAGACGTATTTTCCTGTTGAGTCTGGCTCGTAGGCCGGAGACTCATTGTATTGTTAATCTATCTATCTATATCCTATCCTGCTTTGTGCAACCATGGCTTTGTAATATCGTGACACACACTATCATAGTGTATAATCACTGAAATGATTTACAGAAAACGTATATCCATATAGATTTAGAAGGTTGGTGGAAATAATCGAACAAATTAATTAGTGTTCAGCAATACGATTAATACAACTAATATCAACTAATTTATAAATCAAATTAATCAATGAAAAATAGCAAAAATATGAATACATACCCAAATCAGCGCTGGTTTCATCAATGTCGAACTGTTAGTATCAGCTATGTAAATAAGTGCATATTCAATCAGTCAGTTGTATGACAACTCGGAATTGGCATAGGATTTTCAGTGAAATTTTCCAGTAAATAACACAATGAAAATATGATATATTTTCAGACATCCGACATGCTAGCAATAGCCAGTTGTCTCTGTATGTCTGCCAGAGGCTTGAAAAAAATGGCTATAAACCATCCTAGTTGTTTAAAAAAGGTGGAAAATTATGGAAAAGTTATCATCCGTCATTAAATTAAACAAGAATTACTACTAGGTTTCAAATATACTAAATAGTTTTAGTGTACCTACCGAATTGTGTACCCTGCCTCACAATCACTCAATGATAATTGTAATGAATTCCAGAAATAAAGTATACTCATATAGATTTACAGTGTGGTGGCAATAATCGAACAAATTAATTAGGTTTATTAATATATATATTTTTATATTAGGTATTTCTGTCAGCATATATGCAACATATACGGGGATATGTATATACAATTAAACATTGTATATTTATGCCTGTAAACATGCAATTGATGTTTTTAACTGGCAGCAATAATCATAAATATCTTGAATCCATTTTGAAACATTTTGGCATCTCTTTGAGAGCAAAAATTTGATTTGCATATAGTGTACCTTCATGTTCTTATATTGTAGTTAATGTTGTTGTATGTTGAATTAAGCGCTAAGCTGCCGAAGTAAACGAATGAGCTGATATTTGTATAGAATATATATAACAGAGGTAAGGAGACTCTGAATGCCTATAAATTTAAGCAATATATATGTGTATATGTATACTTATATATATATATATATATATATATATATATATTTATATGTTTATCCCAGGGTCAAGCGGGGGTAACCGCAGTAAGTAAGGTACTCAACACATAGCAGAGTATAAATATTTGATATAGAAATGGCTTATACGGGACTAGAACAGTTTCATTCAGAGGAAATCGATGATTTCTTCCGAATTAAACAGTTTGTAGATGCTAGTAGGGTTGGTATTTGACGTCAAAGAGGCAGTTGGTCTTGTAAAGTTCAAACTGTCAGGCAAGATGACAATATATCCATATGAGTGATTTTCACAAAAAAGCATTCCTGGTCAGATATATATTCAATTGAGGTTAATAGTATAAAATAGATACTACAGGTCATTCTTAAGTTGAGGAATTTATATGGAGTGGTACTAGTGAAAATTATGGTTGGAGTAGAAGACTAGAAAATTTACAAATAAAAAAAATTACAAATAAAAAGACTTATGTAGGTTGACTTGACCATACACTCACACCCACCTCCACCAACAGAGACACACATCCACACATACAAATTAAGGAATTAATGTGGGGTGGTAATACTGAAAATAATGGTTGGAGTCAAATACATAGAGAGTTTAGAAATTTTAGAAATAAAATTTCTAAAAGTAAATATTTAGAAAAACGGTGCAACCGAAGGATTTTAGTCTTCAAATTTATTATTATTGCTATAATAGTATATATATGGTGGCTGCCAACTCGTTTTCGAGTACGGCCACTACTTTATATCCATATAGGAGAACCCCTACCGATGCGCTTAACGAGTGTGACTTTTTAGTCCAGCCAGCGTCTTGAAAACTCTGGTACAAACACTACACTTGTGACAATTATTGGCAGATAGTGCTGGGCCAATGGTACCATGTGAAGACAAGTGTATAGAGATCGCCAGATATAAAGCAATGCCTGTGCGGTGAAGCTTTTATAGTGAGCAAAGGCACTGCACCAATCCAGTCCCACTCTCTTAACCAAGATGATATTTACCAAAACGAAGAACAAGTCAACATCATTGGATACCATCAGGGTTGCAGGTGTTATATCAGAGTTTTCCTTCTCCTAGAATTCTGCCTTGACAAAGGCTAAGGGGTCATCTCTCCCGGTGATTTTGGATGGCCATTGACTCTTAAGAGCTCCTTTGCCCTTTGACAGGTTTTACTTTTAGTCCTGCAGGATGTCCAAAGTCACCCTCCTCATCATGGAACCTTGGTGGGGTTGTCAGTTTAGTCGCCAACAACCGGACCATGAGTCAGGTTGTACTGGGATACATATATATTATATATATACATACATACATGTCATCGCGTGTCATAAGCAGCTGTTCAAAGATGTCATCGCGGTACTATTATCTATGAAGCATAATGTAGTGGCCAAAACACTGTAAAATGCAATCCGTAGAAATGTTAGCCCGTTGATAAACACATTAAAAGCTACAGCAATATTATACATAATATGAAAGAGTACTGGTGGAATGTTCCAGTAAAAACCCCAGTAAAATGCAGACAGAACAGACCAGATATAATGATATGGGACAGGGAAAAGAAGGCATGCACATTAGTGGAAGTTAGCTGCCCAGCATATGCCAATATAATATCAAAGATTAGCGAAAAGGAGAATATTTATGCAAAAATAATGAGAAGTCTGCAGATACTCGACTCTGATTATACCTTCAGGTATGAGTATTGGGGCACTGGGATATGTTAGTAACTGCCTCAATGCAAATCTTGAGAAGCTAGGCTTCACAGGAACAGTAATAACACAACTAGTAAGGAAATTACAAGTACAATCCATTAATAGAACAGTAAAAATATGTAAAACATTCCAAAAATGTTTGCATCTAATAACTGCATATACACATGTACAGATACAAAGCGTATGCATATGCACACATACAACTCAAAACATCCACATCTACACATACCATAACATCCATACCTACACATGCATCCGGACATGCATACATATCTACCTAGTTGATGTTGTGTAAATTCCAATGAGAGAGTATTGTGTCTATGTTACAAAACGACTCTCTCTCTATTGGCAAACATTTACGAAATTATAAAACTAGACGAACATACATACATACATATATATTCCTGTTACTCATACCGACTATAATACAATAATCCAATTATTTTTTCTTTCCCCATAAACAAAGTTTATGTTGAATCCCTTATGCTAAATATGTCTTTTCATTTTTCACTATATTCAACACAACACCAGTGAACACTATATCATCGTTCACAAACATCACTTATTTGTTTACATACACTCCACTAATAAAGAAATATAAATTAGAGATTATGGGCAATAGCTATTCTTTATCGATTTTAAACGTCATTCAGAATATATAAGCTATTGTATTTTTTCCATTATTAATGATTTTGTCAAGTATTCTATTTATGAGACACCCAAATATTATTTGAATGTATGTATTCATATATATATGTATATGCATTCATACTTGTATGCTTGTATACACACACACACACAAACACACACACACGCGCGCGCGCACACACATGTATGTATAAATGAATATATGTAAGTGTATAATCTCGGGAGAAGCTAAGGGGTAAGTAGTCTTGATAACCGCTAAAGAGCGAGAAACAGGAGTGTCGATTACTCCCCTTTGCCTTTGCTTTTGCTGAGAATAAATAAGAGACACGTTACTACTTTAAAATTCATAGCGAATGGTGTTCAAAATATTTTTAATTAAATATACAGTATATTGCCAAATATACTGTACATACATTCATGTATGTATATATGCTTATATATATATATGTGTGTGTGTATATATATGTATGTGTATATATACATATGCATATATATGTTTATATATGTGTACGTATATCCCAGTTCACTCGGGAAAGTGTTGGTGAGAGGAAGGGCATCCAATCTTAACATTCTTGGCAAACAAAAGTTTTGGGAGGACCTTTGATATTTTCTCCTGTGCAATCGAGGGAGTGTCGATCATACATAAAACGAGACACAGGGCCTTGTCCTGTCTGAGAGAGCTGTTTCCCCACTTCATTACTGATTTCGTCTTTATAGACAAATCCCATCCTTGCTTGGAGGGAAAGCGGACGGTAAAATAACAATACTGTTTATATATATCTAATTCTAGATTATGTAGACATTGCAGACATATGTATATTCAAAACACAAGCTTACACATACTGTGTATATATATATATATATATATATATATATATATATATATATATATAAGAACAAAAGATGGTTAAAGGAGTTCCATGTATTTTATTATGCGCATTTCAAAAACAAATATCATCATGCAATAATATTTGTGTTTTCATCAGATAAAACAGGAGGACATGATATGAAGGCTAAAAAACACTTGTGGATAGTGCAGTTTCAAATCAACATATGAGAAGTAGTTTTAGATTGATGTGTGATATTGGGAAAAATATTTTATTTAGAATAAAATATTTTTCCCAATATCACACATCAATCTAAAACTACTTCTCATATGTTGATTTAAAACTGCACTATCCACAAGTATTTTTTAGCCTTCATATCATGTCCTCCTGTTTTATCTGATGAAAACACAAATATTATTGCATGATGATGTTTGTTTTTGAAATGCGCATAATAAAATACATGGAACTCCTTTAACCATCTTTTGTTCTTATATATTATGTATACTCCAGTCCTGCAAACTGTAGAGTGCTCTTATCCGATATCTGCATTCCTTTATTGTACTACAATAAAAATCACCTCCTACATATATATATATATATATATATATATATATTAATTCAAAATATTAACAAAATAGATATTCTTGTGATCAATTATATTTTATTTTACATATTTCAGAGGTACTGAGTTAAGTTTAACAGTACGTCCTCATCAGATACAATAGGATGATGCATGACATATCGTGACATAGAGGATGGTTAAGATTCAGTCATGGTAGCGATTAACATATGACAAAACTCAATATTTATCCCCTAATATTGAGAACATGAGATAATATAATACAAACAATAGAGAGGGTGCGTGTAAAACAGCTTAAAAAATACATGGCATCAATATAACAGTAAACATTTTTTTTTAAATTACTGGAGAAAGAGGAGGGAAAAGAAAGCATAGAGGAATAACCAGCTGATGTGATAATATATTTAATAGGTGGCTCGAAAAAACAAATGGAAGATGATTAAAGAGAGAGATAAAGGGGAGTAATTTATGTTCAAGTTTATATACAATTTTCCGTATACCCGAATTAATATAGTTGGCCGTTAATAGTCAAAATATTTAATGTAAGTTATTTCAGAGTAATAAATAATATTTTAGGTTTTAAAACTTAATAGGTATTTGTATTAATATTATGTTTAATGTTTAAGTTTTAAAATTCAAACTTTATGAAAACAAATTTAAAGGATTTACGAAATACGAGAAAGAAAATATATAATGCTATTATACCCTCACGAAGGTAATCTTTACCAAAATTATTTATAATATTGACAATATACAATTCATAAAATAATTCTAGTTATAATTATTAAAGAATATATTGTTAAATACTTTAAGTGCCTAAAGGATCAATCGGCCTTATAACTAAAGTTAAAGAAGTCTGAATTTTTAATTATATATATGTGTTGATCAAAAAATATACAAGGATTATAGTTTATTATTTGTTTATAATTGAGGTGAAACCTTTCAAATATATATAATTTAATACAATAATATAATATAGTAAATAAGTTACTGAAAATATTGTTCACAAAATATATATAGTTAAAACATATTGTTAACAAATATTGTTAAAAAAATAATGTTTTATATCAATTATTTTCATTTAGTTGATATACACTTTATACATATAAGTCAAAACTACATGAGTCCTAGTGATAGGGGCTAGATACAAAGTAAATATACAAATAAAAGATAATGAATTGTTTGCAAAACTTGAATATGCCCAATATTAAAAATATATTATAAATGTAATAGGGTTTTAATATAGTAGACAAAAGATACATATTACATATTTTAGCGACTGTGATAGGAAAATGAGGTAAGTATTTCAAAAAGCCGAAGGTAATCTAAATTTAATTAAAATAAAATTAGTTAAATTAAATTATATTATATTAAGTAAAAATCATTATATAAATTCGAACTTCCAGGGAATATCAAACACTTATAACAATGTAGAGTCATTTGAGTGTCTAAAATCTATATATATAAAGGGAAGATGGACATTGTTTAGTATACCGAACTTGCATGCTACACCGTTCATCCAATTTTCATGAAACCTCACACATATATAACACTCAACGCGTAGAGTGGAATAGGCTACTTGAAATTTTCGAAAAATCGATAATCGGGCTCTAAGACAGAATTTTTTTCGATTCCAATGAATTTTATGTGAATTCGAACACAAGAACTCTTAGTTTACATCTGGCGCAATAAAAATAAATGTCATATGCTCATATAAGGACGTGCGTTATTGATTGGACAGCCAGCTGCATGTCTTCCCAGCTGTCTCAGTAAACGACCGACCATTAAAGAGTTTATCTTTTCATATTCCACCTTATTCAAGTGGAAATACAGTATTATCCCTATCTGAAAAGGGAACCAAATTTAATGGTGTCTTTTGTGAACCTAAAAGCTGTGAGTAAATTTTCAAACAGACTTAAATAATCATGCTTTTTGAAAAATAAATTACTAAATAATACGTTGACCAAGTTGTATTGTACACATACAATACAAGTAAAAACATTTACGTCGTACCAATGTTTTCCTTTTTTAAACAAAAGTTTCTAAAAAATTACTTAATTTATAATACAGTCTTTTGCACAGGAAGTGAGTAACTTTTCGGGTGTTTAAACGTAAGTTCACCAGGGTTTGTGTCTTCATTATTAGCCCACCTCTAATGGCATTTTTTTGTTCTGCTTACGACTAAATGTTATGAGCGTATTTGCAATTAATTGCGCACACGTGCACACCTGCATGCAGATGGACACTGACAACCAATACAAAATCGATAACTTGCTTATTAAGATATCGGTCAAAAAGAGAGATTGAATGTACTTTAGAACAATTTTTGAATATATTGTTCTTTCTGGCATGATATGTCAGAAATATAGCTACTATACACTTTGATTATTTTTTGTAACTAAAAAACGGTTCCTTTTGGGTGGATACTTAACGAGAAAAATCCTAGGGTTTTGGACAAGTTTGTTTCAGGCGCTGTATAGACGCCTATTTTGTCACACCTTGGTCATGAATTCGTATTCTTTTCCAATAGATATTTTCCGCTCTATAAGGCTCACCAGGATATAAGGCATATCATTTAAAATCAGGTCCGCGCAACGGCGTGTAAGGCCAACCAGGAAAATGCTATCTTCTTTACTTTTAGTCTAGATCTATTACTTCTGTTAGAGCCGTGATTGATTACCATTGTATTATTTATACATAAGGCTCACCGGGGTATAAAGCGCAGAGCTGTTTTTTTATTAAATTTAATTATTTTAAGTGCAATTTATAGACGGGAAAATTCGGTAAGTTATTGTAATCATATTTCCAAACCTTCCCCTTCACCAGTAACCATGCTAACGATTCTAGTGTAATCTCTCTCTGTATTTAATCACCTCTCTCTAACCTAACAGCTTTGTTACACGTTGTTATGCCCACACGGAAACGTTCAAGACTTACCTCCCAAAAAGGTACAGCTATTGCTTTGAGACAACGAATTAGGCGTTCTCAGGTATGAGTTCATTCACAATTGATTAATCCTTTATGCAATATTCTCCCTTAATGTTAGCAAGTACTGCGTTTATCCTAACTGTCACCACTTTTAAGCAACTACAACATTCTAATCGTAGTTATATTAAATTTATTGTCTTACCTTGATTCCCTTTTGTTCATGTTAGACTTTTCTCATTTACTATTGACACTGCCATTGGCTTAGCTAACCAGTAGAATTAATTAATTTTCTCTAGGAAACACCTGCTGAGCGCGAATCTCGACTCGCTGATAGACGTCTTTCCCGGCTGGTTGAGTCACCAACATCACGTACGACAAGGCTTACTGATGTTCGCCTTCGTCGCCAACAAGCGCTGACGGAGGAATCACCAACATCCCGTCAGACGAGGCTTGAGGCTGTGGCAAAGGGCAATAACCCTAGATACAATTTTGATCAACTTTTTTTCACCTATAGCAAATTTACCGGGACAGGTTTTTAGCTACTCAAATCTACTTCAGAGATCACGCATTGATGTAAAAAATCAATAAAACTGAAGCGGGGCTCGACTTTGCGCAAAAAAACAAGGCAAAGTTACACATGGAAAAACTTTTTACAGGAACGTCCTATATTCTTGAAAACTGTCACAAAAGAATCGCCATTATGACGCGGTTAAGATAATTCTTCTTCTGCACATGTGAACGCAAAAATTGTAAAAAAAAAAAAAACCCCTGAAAGTAATCGACATTTTCACCCTGCTTTAAATTAACTGGACATTCAATATCAAGTAATTTTGCCTTCCGTCAGTCGTGCAGAGAACAATTTCAACGATACACTGTGTAACTACAATTAATAAATTACACACCTGTGTCTACTAACCTATTTTTTTCCATTGAAGTTCGAAGTTTTGAACCTGTGATGCGCAGGAAATAACTTTCAGACATTCTAACAGACCAAAGGTCGACTTACACCCGGGCAACGCCGGGTACTTCTGCTAGTATTTTATAAATGTAACTACGAGTATGTTATTACACTAGATAAATATATTTGTACAACTATATAGAGATATTATTATAGGTATTAATGAAACGGTATACATTTAATAAATAAATAAGTATAATCATTATTAGTAATGCTATAATTGTAGTTTTATCTCCAGTTCGGTCGAGAGAGAGACCGATATGGTCGACTATTATAGTTTGATATATTAATACCTAGATATATATAAAAATGCAAATCTAACTTTCTGAGACCCCAAAAACATACTCAAAATGAGTAAAATATGTAAATTATGCAAACGCATATTATAATCATATTATAATTCAATTATAATCAGTAAACTTACAAGTTAAATATCCCCCAAAACATAAGGTATGCATATTTATGAAGTAAACAAGTTATCAAAAGTGTATCATTCATTCTAACATTAATTCTATCATAAATGGTTAGAAGATAAAGCATTATTAAAGTTTTATAAACCGTTATGACTTTTTAGGCCCAACAGTTGATAAGAGACGTCAAAAATTAAGGCCTGTATATTAAGGCCTATATATATATATATATATATATATACATACATACACTTCAGATTCAGAATGACAAACAAACAAAAGCAGGAGTCAGGGGTACATATCATTATTAGCTTCACGCTTGCTGAAAATGGGGTGGAGGAGTACGACGTTTCCGAAATAAGTTCTTCATCAGGAGAATGGGGGGGGGGGGCTCCGAGAGGGGGGGGGGGTCGCAGGAAAAACATGAAATTACGTGGAAAATAGAAATAAAAATAAAACATGAAATCAAAATAAATAGAAACAGAATTGAAAAGAATATAAGAAAAAAAAAACAAAAACAAATGAAATGAAGCGGTGGTATGGGTTCGGCAGGCAAGGGTGTGGCAGTGCGCAAATGATGGGTGGGGTTGAAGGGTGGTCAAGAAAATTGCTGTCCGAAAGGAGATGGCAGCTATATTGTGTGTGTGTTTATGTGTGTGTATATTCGTGGATGTACGTGTGAGAGTCTGGGAGGAAGCGAGTGTATGTGAATGTGGGTTTTGAAAAACCATTTTATGCGTGTTGGAGTGGAATGTATCTCTGTGCATATATATATATATATATATATATATATATATATATATGTATATATATATATGTGTGTGTGTGTGTGTGTTGTGTGCTTATTTGTGTGTGGATATGCATTCACTATCTATTATTTTAAGTATTTATTTATTTCCATGTTTGAGAATATCCCATTAAATATACAAACATATGTATCCATGTGTATTCTTCATCCTACTGTTTGTTTGTCTACTTCATAATTTGACCATATCACCTTATATGAGAATAGCAGACTTTAAATCAATATCGAAATGTATGAGGAAAAAAAAAAACATTTTGCGACATATTTTTACAGAAAATGTTTTGGTAACAAAAATTAAAATCGATATTGGAAATTTGATATTTATCCCTGTCAAATCTTTTGTGAAAAAAATAATTTTGAAAAAAGAAATAATTGTGAATATAAAATGAAGTGAAATTATCTGCATTTCTGAAAAACATCTCGTAAGTATTTATTCACATCTGTACTTGTGTTTAATAGTATTCATTTCTTTAATTGAATAAAACATACACTAAGTTAATAAATAACCTCTACCTAAACCGATATCCATAAATCATGTATTTAATTGGTAATTTGAAACGTTCAACCAGAGACAACCAAGAAATATTTTCAAATTTAATTTTTACTGTTACTTGTTGTTTCCTCTGAGAAGTGACCAACGTTTCAATTATTATCGCTTACAGAATGCGATCAATTTTTAATAAATTATCTATCTTGTTCAAATGTCTGCTAGAGTGCCAGCATTAACTTCATATTGAATGAATAATGGATCGTTATTTTGATGTACTACTTAGGGATATTTATATTTTGATGATATTAGAATATCGAAATATACTTCGCAATATTTGTGTTTGGCGCTTTACTTGTTTAGATAAAATACCGCCGTTATCAAGGTGGCCTTCCATAATTCCGGGCTTGATAACATATACAACTCCCCAAGTATTGGCATCGATAACATGAACTTGCTTTCAACATTACATTGCTGATCTTTGGCCTAATTTAGAAAGCGTTGTTGTTGAGGTTGATGATGATGATGATGTTGTTGTTGTTATTGTTGATCTTCTTCTTTCTTCTCTTTTTTGTTATTTCTTCTCTTTTTCCTTTATTCTTTTATTCTTTTTCTCCTTTTCCAATTTCTTCATTTTCTTCGTCGTCGTCATCGTCAAGGTCTTCTTCTTCTTCGTCTTCTTCTTCTTCTTCTTCTTCTTCTTCTTCTTCTTCTTCTTCTTCTTCTTCTTCTTCTTTCTTTCTTTCTTTCTTTCTTTCTTTCTTTCTTTCTCTCTTTCTCTCTTTCTTTCTTTCTTTCTTTCTTTCTTTCTTTCTTTCAATCTTTCTTTCTTTCTTTCCTTGCTCTCGTTGTTCATGTATTTTCTCGACACTTTGGTCCTTCATGGTCATCAAAATGAATCATGATTGTTAAAGTGTTAGGAAAATGTCTCACAATATTTGTTCGGTAATTTCCGTTCGGTTTACATTCATTTCAATCAATTACAATAATTTTCATTCATATCTTCTTTAATCATTATCAAATATACTTTTACAACGTTACATGCAACATATTGAAATTCTAATCAATTTTATGATGGATAACATACCGTCTTTAAATTAAGATTAATACATTATCTAATGTCCAATTCTTTCGAATGTATATTGGACTATTTCTAGCACACATTTAGTAATAATTATAAAAATGTTACAATAATTATCCTTGGCATTTTGGTTTATGGAAAATCAGCATACCAGAGTATCCTTTGCGCGTCACAAATTTTGTCCAAGACAAACGGAATAAAACCAATGCTATTTTCTGCGGTGTCGTTGAACCTCATTTGTTTTGCAGCAGTTTGGAAATGTGTTTCTCGAGTACAAAATATAGGGGCCTATTCAGGAAAAGATTCTGTCACATCCACGATCTTGCGCCCATATAAGCATGGCATTATGCACTTTTAACTTCACTTTTCCTGGATTTTCTCTGGCGAGATGCCTTGGAATAATAGATTATGTAATAATGGAGAATTCATAGGCGGATTACGTTACCTATCGAACCACCTTTAAGAATTTCAAGTATTCATAAATGAATTATTTAATATCAGCAAATATGCCTTGTTTTTCTATTAACCTATATATTTAAATCTCCGTGGATTACCCACAGTGGATTGATTGATCTACCTTGATAACACAAATGATATCAACTAATACCAGAGGTAAACAGTTTAAATGACTACATTGATCATATTCATGAATGGTAAATTGCCTCAACTATTTAGTATTTGCACATCCATCCTACAATACAAAAACTGAAAGCTGCCAACAAACACTAATAGCTGAAACACATTCCTCATATATATATTTCTAATTAATCTTGTATTCTATCTTCTTGAATTCTTTTTTTATGAAGATAAAAAAGTATATCATAGTCAGATTAGATCTCAGGATGTAAATATCCATAATTGAAATAAGGAATTTTGTCCGATGCTTTAACGCAGCTTATCTGAATGGTCAGGTCGCAAATGCTATCTTGGACACCGGCAATCGTATGGTCCTAAATCTTGTGAGGGAAATTGGGTATGCAGAAACATTTGGGAAGCTCATCTGACTATAGCTGTTATTCAGTTCAATGACTCTACCCTTCTGTCACGCTAAATCTCACTGACAATTAGGTTATGTGTCTGAAAAAGGGTTCACCACATGTACCTATATTTCATAACCAGTGTGTTCCGTCCATTAAACAAATGAAAGATTCATCGTCGAAATCGACGTAGGTTTATTCTAACAATTCCAGCATTCCACTACACTATCTGCTGTATTAATAAATAATAATCGGATAATATCCAAATTCTATGCAAGAGACAATAAACATTAACGGTTTGAAACTGTTTATAAACGATATATATATATATATAAATATATATATATTCTTGCTGCATTAATATGTATGTATACGCAGAGGAAATTTACAGGATATTAAAATATTGATATTTTGTACGAGGTTTAAATCGTATTAAAGATAACAACAATGATGATATCTGTAGAGAATCTAATAAAGGGGAACAAGAAAGTAAAAATAAACTATTGTAAAGGAAGAATGAACATTTAAAAAGAAATTCTTATAATGAAAATGAAACAACACATTTATTATTTAAGGATCAGTTGTCTATTAAGCTAAAGAGAAAATGTGTACAGCATAAACGACAATAAGGAAGCGAGAAAGAAAGAGAAGGAAGAGACGAAAATTAAAAACAAATGATGCAACTAGGGAAAGGAAAAGGTAGAGGGAGCTACAAATTCTAAACCACTGTCTGAGTGGTATGTTTCAGCTGCGTCCCGCGGACAAAATAGCTAGGGCTTTGCTACGGAGAATAGCAAGTGACGCCTGCTG